>CM068324.1:5249398-5306898 GCA_034766995.1 Acanthacorydalis orientalis
TTGATCATCTAAATTACCTCTCAACATCAATACAAGAGTGATTATATCCTAAGAATAAAATTGGAAAAATATCAATGTTATGAATTTAAAAGTACAGCTTTGTTTGTACCTCTCGTGATTTTCCTTCAAATTCTTTTAAAACTTCATTTGAAAGCGGTGGGTTCGATTTATTTGGAGCTGAATCAGAATGCCGAATTTCTTTTTCACCACCAATGATAATTCTTTCATCAAAATGTTTGACAGATGTTTCATTTTTCACATCTGAGTCGGCATGTTTATCTTAAAAAAATAAAACATGTTTATTAAGAAAAAACATGTTTATGTTTATGTAAGAAATAAAACAGAGATACAATCAAACTATCTATAAAAAAATATACATACCTCTACGAAAATATTTTAATTTTTTTGCAAATCTGTTTTCCTTCTCCTTTCCTTCTTCTTCAATTGGTTCTTCTGTAACTTCTGTTAAAACAATATTTTTGTCCACACTTAAATTGGTTTCGGACTGAGTCATAGACGGTGAATGTAAACTGTTAGTTTTCAATGATTCTGAGCTTACAGCTAATAAAGAGTTACCTACAACGATTAAAATTTAATCATTAACTTATGTGTCTGTTGAAATTAATTTCTATAAATCATATGTGCAGTAAATTACATGTACATATATTAATTCATTAATTTTTATTTATAAGTTGTTATTATTAGCAAAAAAAATTACAGTTTTCTAATGTTTTATTACAAAATAAGAGCTGAATAATATAAAATTTTAAAAGATCATGAATCTATTTCTATTACTAACACAACATATAATATGATTCTAAATACCTTTAGAGCTTTTACCATACAATTTCTGCTCCCACTCGTCGACCTGGTGAAAATCTGAATCGATGTTCTTAGATAGAGATGATCGCGGTGGTTTACCAGGAGCAGGAGATGCTGATACAGCTACTGTTGAACTCGTAGAATAAGCCAGAGAACTATTCGAACTCTTCTGGGACAGGTCATCCAACTAAAAACATTATGAAGAATATTCATGCACTTGGATCACCTCGTTTTGATAATATATATGAAAATAACACATCTGATCGTAGACTCACTGCAAATTCATCTTCGTCTTCACTTATAACACCTGGATCTGCATCTTCACCTGTCTGTTGTGAACCTGGAGATTTATCATTAAACGATCCGGATAACATACGATTTCCTAAACTACTCACACTTCCAGGAATCGAATCATCATCGCTCGTGTTACTTTTCTTCTTACTGTTAATTTTCATTTTATTACCCAAAGATTTAGCAAACTTTTTTAAACCTTTCCGTTTCTCAAAGGTTCCAATACTCAACAAACTTCCACCGACACTCTGTGCTGCATGTGTCAACTGACCGAGAGAGGATTTGTGTTTGTCTTTTTTACTCAAATCTGTAATCAACACCGCACAATAGTAATTTAAAACTTTATTCTGACCTCTTGCCTGTTTCATTATTTACCAGTCAAACTTCCAGCTTTCACTATAAAGGAAATTCGTACTTCCAATTCACCCCTTACTTTCTTTTCTTTTTTTTCTTTCGCTGGTTTCGACCGTAATTCATACCACCGATTTCGTGGTCTCTCGTACACATCGAATTCGGCGAGAGGTATACGAACGATACCGAGAAATTCATCGACCCCTAAGAAATTGCGATGGAGAACTGTCAGTATTATCTCTGCTGTATTTCCTTGAGCTGGAATCACTCTAAAATAAAAATCGAAAATAAAATAAAATTCGAAATACGGATAATCAAAAGTGGGTTCAAATCGACCAATAACTTACAGCTCACATTCTTCATTCCATTCTACATTCGGTCCGACTTTTTGTTTTATTGAAGTTTGGTATTTTTCTTTTCCCAGAGCGATAATAACAAAACAGTCATTCGTACCGTTATTTCCTTTCGTTATAAGACCTGTCGCCCTTTTAACTAGTCACAGAGAAAAACAATAGTAAATTTAATTTAGGTACTAGTTAACTTAACCTCATTGCAAGTCAATATATGAATTGCTTACCTGTAACTTGAACATGCGTCGGACTCCACATCGTTCCAATATGTTATTAAACAGTTTTATTTAACATTAAATTATCTTATACTCAGTTATCTATTGGAATAAAATACACAACGATGACAGATACGTAACCAACTCAGTGACATATGTCAAACCAAGATATTAATATTTATCATGTACTGTTATTCAAAATAATATCAAACAATAAAATTTTATATTCAGTCTTTGCAAGTAATGAATACTATTATAAAAATTCTATACAAAATATTTCAAAAGATATTATTTACTCCGTGTTGATTATAAATTACATCCGACAAAAACATTTAAAGTAAACCTTTTTTTATTTATGTTCACCTAAAAAATATTAGTCATTGTTAAATAATGTATAATCATTTCTTTATCTATGGTATAATGTTTATTATATATTCATGCATAACACACACACACACACACACACACTCCCACACATCACACACACACATTTATATATATATATATATATATATATATATATATATATATATATATATATATATATATATATATATGTATATATTATAAAAATATTCAAAATAACACAAAAAATAACGTAAATATATACTAATCAATATATTTATTAGTTATTTTATTAGTTATAAATAATCATTACCATTATATAAAAAAATTGTAATACATCCATAAAAAAGCCAATTGTATAAACATTAATGGTAACTATTAAAGAGATGAGCGATATTATTACGTTTATTATTAAGAAAGCTAGAACCGTTAATTCGTTAATGCATGTAGGTCAACAGTTCACTACACGGAAACATTCGTAATTCGGACTAAAATTAGATTGAATGGAATTTGTTGCTATAAAAACATATTTTCTGTTTGTAAATTCATACATTCGTACTTAGTAAATAATTTATTACAAATAAAAATGATAGCAATAATAAACAAAGAATTGTCCAAAAGTATTAAAATTCTCCTATGATATTCGTAAAGAAATTGGTTTTAAAACAGTGAATTAAAATTATAAATAAAATAAAAACTATTGCATGCTTATATTGCTACAATTTTTTAAATACAATACATAATGTAATTGATAACTTCTAATTTTGTTTCTTTTTTTCTGATGTATAATCAAAAATAAAAAAAAACGTTACATATACATGTATAAAGTATTCATATATATATATATATATATGTTTGTATATGTACAGAGGCGGACCTAGTGGGAGGAGAAGGGGCCTTGGCACCTCCCAAGAGGAAAAAAGAAAAAAACATTAGAAAACAAAACAAAATGATAACGCGACATGCTCCTATATATACACTGAAAGATTAATATAATCTCCTATATATACACAGAGAGATTAATATAACCACGACTGAACTAATTCCAGAGCTTTGTAAAAAGAAAGAAAACTGGGTTTTATTCTTTAAATAAATTTTTATAATCACCTAATAAATTTTATTGAATTCACATTAAAAAAAATATCCGTTGAAGTAATTAAAACTAGTTCATAGACCCAAAATAATGAACTACTTGTATTCATGCAGTGATTTATTTATTCCTTTTTTGTGATTGTTTGCAATGTCTGGGAGTATACTTTCATGTAAAGATTCATTTAATGTACATGTTCGAAAAAAATTGTCTTAAATACATATTTGAGTAAAATAGTGAAATGAAAATAATCAGAGTAAGATCGAGTGGATGGATAAACTTAAAAATATGAATTATAGATTTAAACCTTTGTTCTTAATATAAAAAAAATAAAACTTAATAATACTTTTGTTTATAAAAGTTATAGAACTTTTGTTTTATTCAAAACTTTTAAATTAGAAAAAGATTTCCTTTAGTATTCCTTTTTTGTAAAAAAAAGTGAATCTGTTTCAGTGAGAAATAATACACAGGAGATATTACTTTAACAACTTATTATTGTTGACACAATAAGATATGTGATATACATTTCAACAGGTTAAGATATGCCTGCATACAATGCTACTATATATATCTGCGCAAATATCAGCAGCTAATATCAGTGAAAGAATTAAACAATTTTAATCGTGTCGATAAATAATTAAATAAATTACAATGTTTGTTTTCTTTACATTTAATAAAAATTAAAATTATCAGATAGATAGATATATGGGGTTTAGGAGCGCGTCGACAGCTAAGGTCATTAGTACCTGTAAAAGTATTAAGATAGATTAGGGTGGATACGTTGTATATTGCACAAATATAAATGTACAATTTAAAAACTTCCATGATATAAATTGAAATGTTAAATAATCAATCGATACATTGATGACGATTGATTTCTGTTTTTCTACAATAAAAGTTCATTAAATTATTTTAGCAATGAATATTGAGTTAGTTTAACTACACCCTTCCCTCGATTTACACGATACTTTTTATATGTGTTTTTTTATACGAGGTAATTAATCCCTTCATTTACGCGGAATCAATGTACGCGGTCATAAATATATTTTTCTATAAACTTTAACTAATTTACTATATATCAATGAGATCCAAATTCTCACTTAATTACTAATTACATCATTATGACCTTTTTTTGTTTGAAGTCCGCATGTTACTGCGTATTACTTTGTGATCACATTATTCTTATGCTGAACGTTAAAAGCGAATCATCACTAGCACTCAAAGATAATACATAGTAAGCAAATAAACACAGATAACCAATATATATTTTTTCGTACTGTCGGACTCTTTTTATACGCTTTTCTTCCGCGAAAAGCTGCATGGAACGAATAATTCGCATAAATCGTGGGTCAGGTGTATATAACAAAGTATTTTCTTTTTTAGCAGTGTTTTTTTTTTATTTTCAACTAGCAATGTTCTCATTTTCTTAAAGATAAAAATAGAAATCAAATTTATATTGTAATTTATTTAACTTGAACTATTTTTATGCTGATTAAATACATATATACATATATATATATATATATATATATATATATATATATATATATATATATATATATACATAGGTGAGTCAACTTAGGCTTCCACACGAAAGCATTAAAAAAACAACATAGTATCCCCCATTTAGTTTTTAGTTCAATTGTATTTTATTATTGAATTGAACTAAAATATTAAATAAAAAATAACATGACTTTTCTTAACCCCTGTGCTCCCTTTTAATACTTCCATGTGGAAACCAACATTGAATCACGTGTACATATATACATAATGAAGTATAATTCTATTTTTCATTATCTTCATCATAATAGGAGTAGCCCTGAGAATTTAATACACAATCATTTGAATCAACAAATTTTAAATTAAATGTAGTTGAATCAATATAACTGAGACATTTTGTCGTAATAAAAATCAGTAATAAGGTACATTATATATATATATATATATATATATATATATATATATATATATATATATATATATATATATATATATATAATGTGGAAACAGTCCTTAGAATAATTTGAAAATACTGATTTAAACATTTATACATTTTTACTATCTTTACTAAAAAATATATGTATAGATAATTATTAAATATTTTGTTGTTAATGAAATTATGACTCATGTTAATTTCACTTCTAATACATATTAACTGCTTCTATGTGTAAAATACCCAAATTAAATTTGTTACAAATTATTTTATACCTGCCAGCATTAATTATTTTTAAAGAGCATGTTTAAACATCAGTCTTATTGTTAAATATATAATGCAATAGCAATATTTTGTAACATACATAATCAAATATTGTTTGAATAGAGTAATAAAAAAGTTGCACCATCAATTTTCAATAAACTTCTGATTTTTTTTCAAATGTCTGAACATAATATAATATCAGGACCACATATTTATAAACATTCTTCGCAGCATGATGACAACAAATCAAATATATTCAATAATATATGCTTTTTTATACACTTATACGTTAAGTTTCAATAAATATATACAGAGTGTTTTACTGAAATCTGATTGTGTACAAACATAAAAACTCATAAATTTAACTATGCTGTAAAGTGTTAATTGATTTTTTTTAAATGTTACAAGACTATTAATACATTTTGAGATTTTTTTTTACAAACATTAAAAATAAAATAACATATTTTACTATTACTTTATTAATAATTATATTAATAATTGAATGGCAAAATAATACATTCTCCACTAACTTCATAGTTTTATAAAGTGTTAAAAATTAATTCTCCTAAAATAGGTTCCACACACACACACTCATAAATATATATATATATATATATATATATATATATATATATATATATATATATATATATCATTCATCAATATTATAGATATCTTCAATATAGTTTTTATGTGTGAACTTGAATAGACATAACACATATTTTTGTCTACTTTAATAATATTAAGATTACATTTGTTTTATGAACATAAAGAAATGATACATATTTTAACAATAAAACTTTAATTATATATTATATATATGATAATGAATTTTTGTAAGATAGTCCATGAAAATTTAATGTTATTTCAACATTTAATTGAATGCATATGAGTTATAAAATATTCAAAAAGACTATAATTAAAATACTGAAACTTTAACAATATATATATGTATATATATATATATATATATATATATATATATATATATTTAATTATTTTTTAACAAATAATAAGAACATACTAAAAATATTAAGTTGGTAGAAAAATAATTGCGGATTATGACCTTCAAATTCATATACATTTTTTAATTTAAGTGATTTTAAATGGTCCAGAACTGTTGGATGACTAATATCTAACTTTTGTGCAAGCTTTCGAATTGTTGTGCGTGGTTCTGATTTAACTAACGTCTTCAGTTGGTCATTACGAATTAAAGAAGAACGCCCGCGACCTTCTTCATCTTCAAGGCTCTCGTCCCCGGCACAAAATTTTTGGAACCACCATTGCGCCGTACGTTCCTCAACAGTACCCACACCAAAAGCATCGTTTAGTTTACGAGAAGTTTCTGATGCTTTACCATCCGTTTTAAACTCGTACTAATTTTTTCTTATTTTCTATCTTTAATTCAATAACCGAATTTAAAGCAAATTAATAATAAAACCAAAGTGAATGTTACCCAAATACAGACTGAAAAATTAATTTTAAAATTATATTAACATGAATACGATGAAATAACACTTTCATTGAAAAAAATTCAGAAAAAGGTCAGAAAACAAAAACCGCAATTATTTTCCTATCAAACTAGTACTTTGTTTATTTCGCAAGTTTAACATACTTTTTCTATATTGATATGTGTATGTGCGTAGGTGGGTGTTGTGTTTTATATACATATATATATATATATATATATATATATATATATATATATATATATATATATATATATATATATTGTTCATATAAATACATACATGTTTGTCATCATCAAGCACTGAAAGAATAATTTATCTAAATCATGCTTTTAATAATTTCTAATGTCTAACTATTTGTAAACAAATGAAAAGGAATATGTAATTTATAAACATTAAAACAAAAGATGTTTTTATTTTTTTAAGATAAACTATGGTTGTATACTTTATATTCATATGTATTTATACAACCAAATATTTATTCAGCTGCCAGGAATATATGTGTGCATACGTAATTGTATATACATGCATGTTCATTCATTCATTAATTTACTCCTTTTGTACACACACAATACACGCTCGAATTATAAACATGTGAACACGTTAAAAATGCCATAATTAGTAAAATAGTTCCGATTCAAAGTATTACTACTTTGAATCAACGTTTGCCTCGAAAGTGGTCCCAGGATAGCAACTGGCAATACACCATTCAGACACTAGTAATTAATCGATAGAATTGAACGAATCGAACGCCGATTGTATCTTCGGAAATCTATTGTTTTCAGTTCAAAAACGGATGAGCAAGGCACTCGGTCGCTGTCGCTCGCTCTTTAGGATTGTAGTTTAGCATCTTTTCTAAGAAATCTGCAAATACGTTTGCTTCCGATTGGCTAAATTTGTATTTTTCCGTAAGTACATCTTTCAAAGGCCAAGGAGATAAATCTTCGATATTTCTAAGTTTACCTTAAATAAAAATATATCTTTAATAACGTTATTTTTACAATAAACGTATAATTCATGTACGAACAATTTGCTAGAAATCTTTAAAATCTAAACCGCTTTATCGTACCATTTACGTGAAAATATTTATGCCATCTCTTTCCTCTTCTGATTATATCCTTCGGTATTGGTCCCAATAATTCTATAAAATGGGCCAATAAATCTTCTTCTATGCTATACCTGTCCGTTCCTTTAGGATCAAATAAAAAATCCGAAGTAGCGAGTTCAAATGCTACACATGCGACCGACCAAATATCAGCACTTTGATCGTAACCTGCTGCTAGAATCGATTCTGGACATCTATACTGACACGTTTGAATATCTTCTGAATAATGATGGTTCTGTTGAGGAAATTAATTTTATATCGAATTTCATATTATTATAAAAAAATCGTTTTTCTATAAGAATATTATCTCCTGGACATAATATTTTTACTAAATACTGCATGGTTGTTGTTATTCTGAATAACACCACATCCCTGTTATTATTTACTCACTTCATAACAAGCATTTCCAAGATCAGCAATTTTAATTCGAATATCTTTACAGTCAGGATAAAATTTCACACCGACTGGCGGCAAATCTTTCAAAGATTGTTTTGATATCGAAAACATTCCGTCTTTATCGAATAAACACAATCTTCTTTTTTCTTGTGTACTATCCATCGTATCAAAAATGGCAAAACACTGAAAAAGCATTTTTCATTCAAAATTTTATATTTCCTTTGTAAACTTATAAAAGCCTAATGATTCTGTACAAGATTATGAATACAGTATTTTGCCATATGTGAGTGGGTAAAAATTATACAACGCTGCTCAAATATAAAATAATTTAAAAACTACACAATTGAATTAACAGTGCATTTACTTAATTTCTTAGTGTTTTAAAATTGTATTATATGTACTTGTATTAGGTTGGTAGGAAAATAATTGCGGTTTTTGTTTTCTATATTCTAACTTTCATTTTTTCAATGGAAGTGTCATTTCATCATTTTCATGTTAATATCATTTTAAAGTGAATTTTTCGGTCTGTATTTTGATAACATCGACTTTTTTTTATTAATTTCGCTTCAAATTGGGCTATTGAATTCAAGATGGAAAAGAAGCAAATAAATCAATTTTTTTGTGTGTTCAAAACGGGTGGTAAAGCAGCAGAAACTGCTCTTAAACTAAGCAATACTTTTGTTGTGGGTACTGTTGAGGAACGTACAGTGCAATGGTGGTTCCAAAAATTTCATACTGGGGACGAGAGCCTTGAAGATAAAGAAGTTTGCGGGCGTTCTTCTTTAGTTCATAACGACCTACTGAAGGCGTTAATTTAATCGGAACCGCATACAACAATTCGTAAGCTTCCATAAAAGTTAGGCATTAGTCATCCAACAGTTCTGAACCAATTAACATAATGCACGTCGGCCCTGCATTTTTACGGGATTTTACTGTTACTGTATGTATGCATGTTTTAAACGTTGATAAGTATCTTTTATCGTTTGTTCAAGTAAATACCTGAACGAACAAAACACATACAATGATCTGAAAGAAATCAGATCGATACTGGAAATTACCACTACATATTGGTCAGTGCTTTAAAAAATATCACACATGCCTCAAAAATCTGACCACCGGCACTTAGCCGGCGTGCAATTTGTTAAAATAGCTATGAAAAAATCTGAAGAAAGATGTATATGAATTTGAAGATCATAAATAACAATTCTTTTTCTACCAACCTAATATATATACATTATCAAAAAAATTGAATAAAAAAGACTATAATGATAATATCCCTGATGTCAAGATAATGTTCAGAGAACTGTATTCTCCAAAAATAATATTAATTCATATAGAAAATATTTTTTACGTACTTCATATCTTCTTTGAACAGCACGTAAAACGGGGTTTATAAACGATGTTAATTCTATTAAACGTACAACTTTTTTACATTTTGATTCATTCGGTACGTTAGCGACTAAAATAAATGCCGTGAATTTAAAATGATTATTCATATACAGAAATGAAATATACGATGAGTACTTAGATTAACTGTAAATGAAAAACTACCGTAAGCTTTTGGCAAATCTGTATTATTCAGTTCGATCCAATCTTTAACATTCGTTAAGAGATCCATTTTATATTTTACATTTGCTTCTAAAAGAATGTTTTCAGGTTTGATATCAGTATGAATCATTTTACATTCGTCATGTAAAAACTGCAATCCTTTTAAAACCTACAAATCACGATCATGTTATTGTCGGACTTTTACAAATATTTATTTATCGATTATATTAAATTCTCATCAATTATATGTTAAAATAAAACATTCGATTCAAATTCGATCACGAATGTTTTATGAAAAAACAAAAACAAACTATTTCTACCTGGCGCATGATCTGTCGAACCGAATTAATAGGCAATCCTTGATATTTGCTATCCCTGATGAGGTATAATAAGTTAGGTCCACCTAATTCGAAAATCAAACAGATATGTGTTCCGTTAGGTCCTTCTAAATTGAAATTATCTAATAATTTAATAAAAAGTAAACTACGTGGGTCATCTTGACCCTTTTCTTTAACTATATTACAGAAATTAATTTCATCTTGTGCCGCTTCCATATAAACTCTTTGACTTTTGACTACTTTCATTGCTACGAGTTCTCGTGCGCTAAAAATTCGAAATATAAATAAATATGCATATCCAATGCACACTGTCTTGCGTTTCTACTTTACATAGCTGACTGTGATTAAGGGTCAGCGAATAAGGAACGCCGGAGCGCTCTAAATGGGCGTTTCTATTCTACAAATCGTTCCCACTTGTACTTGCAACATGGCTCCAAAGATTTTGCGGTACGACAAGGAGCACTGTATATTTTAATACTTACTTTATGTCCGCACATAGCCAAACGGTCGAAAAATGACCCCATCCGAGTTTCCGGTACACCAAATATCTTTCGTTATAGGTTTCTCCGACGACGATATTATAATAACCGCCCAGACCATATTCATTTTCAGACTCTTGAGGATCGTCGTCTTGTGTTGTTATGTTGTAGTCGAACAACTCTTGTACGTCTAACACCGCCGGATGAAGACTGTCTTCTGATATAATTTGTCGAGGTTCCGAGCTGTTAAAAATAATTTCATAGTAATAAATAAAATACTTACGTACAGTTTGAATTGTCTATTTACAAATTGATTGTAATTGAAAAAATATCAATGAGAATATTCAATTCACTATCGTTCAGACATACACACATAACAAATTATTCGATTAGGTACATACTAAGCGACTCGACTCGGCAAACTTTTTTCAAAAGACCGTCGAAAGTTAAAATGATTTGCATTGAAGTCGTCGAAAGTTCGTCCAGCCGTTTTCCGTTTTGAAACAGAATTCGATATGTCCTTCGAATTCAGCTTGTTTTTACAATTTTTAGGGCTTGAATCATTTTTAACACCCGTCTCGTTCGTTTTAGTCCAAGCTACGAACTCGGACTTATCCTTTGAGAATACGATATTATAATTTTCATGTTCATCTTGAAAACCGCATAGAAAATAAAAAATACCGAACAATACAATTAGAAATGTTAGTTTTTGGAAAGCACTTTCATCTTTAAAAATCTCTTGCGATACATAAACACGATATTCTTCTTTTAAGGGAACTATATATTTTACTGGCTTCACTTTAAATATTTCTGAAATTGTCTCTTCAGATTGCTTTATTTGATACTGATTTAGAATCTGTAGAGAAAGATCCGAATTTATCCTTTCATTAATATAAATTTGATAATCTTTAAAATCACAAACATTGGAATTATTCATATTGAATAAAATATCAGTATTAATAAAGCATTAAACACGAATATTTTTTTGATATAGTTCTACATTCTAAACGAATACAATAACTGACGTCGTTTCAATTGAAAAAGAAAACAAAAATAATTTTGGCGCTTTCTCAAGATCATCTAAAAACATCTTCAGACATATACCTATTAATTACGTACGTTGTGATATATACATACGCACTCACAAAACATCACACCATTCATATTAACACAACCTTTTACACACACACACATGTATATATATATATATATATATATATATATATATATATATATATATATATATATATATATATATATATTATTTATATATATATATATAGATATATATATATAGGCAACTTCATTCACTTTTCAAATTTTATAAAGTATTTTTAAGGGGAGATGACAATAATATTGATATAAATTGATATAAAAATATTTAAATATCATATATAATAAACTTAATTTTTAATACATCAATTATTCGTATTTAATAGAATTCAGCGTAAATGGAACTATGAAAAGAACCAGTATTAAACACAATATATAAACATATATACATATATATATATATATATATATATATATATATATATATATATATAATTATACAGTGAAAGTTACACATTATATTAATTGAATCGTTTATTGCTAATTTATATAAAGTTTGGTAACTTTTGGATTTCAAAAATATTATAGAAATATTTTTAACAGTTGAAAGTGTGTTTAATTTTGTTTCTTAAAATATGTTTAATTTTAAAATAAAATATTCCATTTACATTTAACTATATATTTTACCATCTCTTCGATAAATAACGTTATTAACAGAAAAAGTAAACTTACAGACTATGATATAATCCCTTATAAGCTGGCATAGAACGTCTTCGAATTGCCGGCGGAGAAGATGAAAGAGATAGTGCTGTATATACATATTTTGGAGTGCACACTTCCTGTATATCGGTTGCGGGAGTTGATAATAAGCTCGTGCTTGTTAGACAACAGGAAGGTGCTCCCGTACTTAAACTCGATGACGTTTGTTGTAAAGCCAAGTTGGACAATACAGGAGCCAGGGTTGCGAATTTAACAATTGTGTCGATTTCTAAATCTAGGGTTATGTCGCATCAGGACGTACACATTATTGACTGTTTTGATAAGCTTACTGATGATGTCGAATGAATTCTGTTTGAAGACGACATCATTGTAATAGTTTTGCAACGTTTACAGCGATTCTCAATAATTACTTTGAAATGTATAAACGACAAGTTATTTACTATACGAATTCAGTAAACAACGTATTAGACTTTCAGCAGTAAACAAACAGCAGCATATTGACCCTTCTCAGGTGTACCAAGTTCAAATAATGAAAAAAATACGATACTAAAATTTCGAACAATTGAACAGAATATAATATTTAAAGTAATTTTCTTATCGAATCGAATAAAGAAAATCTCATACAACTAGTGTTTAACGTTATTGATGATGCTTATACCTTATATATAAATTATTACAGCTTGTTATTATAAACATGCATTATCGGTTGGTACAGAGTTTTAATTTCATAATTAAAACAATATTATAATGAATTCGATGAGCAAAACTGGAATTATTGGCAACTAATAAATAAAATATATTCTGTACAACAAAAATTTTTAAACAAATTAAAATTATTAGGACTGACTTTGAAATTAAACATACATATTTATAGGCGAATCAAAATTATAATGATATAATTGGAAACGTGTGAATGAAACTATTAATTATTTTATAAGGATAAAATATTTATCTCAATACCAATTTTTACAAATTATATATATATATATATATATATATATATATATATATATTACCTAGAACACATTGCCGAAATAAATATATGAATCCAATATACTATGTATAGGATTAATGTCTATAATTAAATTTATGATCAAATTAAACGTAAAGATATAACCTGTGGATATTTAATATATGTACAGGTAATTAATATTAATTAAAATATATAATTTTGAATAATAATTCTTTCAAAATACAAATTAATGTAATTTGTTAGTTTCTGTAAAATTTAGTAATTATATTAACTTGGTTGAATTCAATTGTTTGATTCGGTTTCATGAAACTACATACTTGTATGCAATTCATTTAGGAATTTAATTAAAATCTGTAAGTTTGAATTAACAACGTCCATGAATGAGTATTTTAATCAGAGCAACTTTTCGAATTAACGATGAAAAATATTTTTTTAATTATTATTAAAACATTTAATACAATTCAAATCTTATATTTTAGTTTATTTTAGGTTGATAGGAAAATAATTGCGGTTTTTGTTTTCATGTCTTAATTTTTTTCAATGAAAGTATCATTTCATCGAGTTCATGTTAATATCATTTTAAAGTGAATTTTTCGGTCTGTATTTTGGTGATATTGACTTTAGTTTTATTATTAGTTTTGCTTCAAATTGGGCTATTGAATTAAAGATGGAAAAGAAGCAAATAAGAGCAATTTTTATATGAGTTCAAAATGGGTGCTAAAGCAACAGAAACTGATCGTAAACTAAACGATGCTTTTGGTGTGTGTATTGTTAAAAAATGTGCGGTGCAATGGAGGTTCCAAAAATTTCGTGGTGAGAACAAAAGCCTTGAAGATGAAGAAGGTCGCAGGCGTCCTTCTTCAGTTCATAACGACCAACTGAAGGCGTTAGTTAAATCAGAATTACGCACAACATTTCAAGAGCTTGCACAAAAGTTAAGCTTTAGTCATCCAAAAATTCTAGATCAGTTAAAACTACTTAAATTAAAAAAATGTATGAATTTGAAGCTCATAAACAGTAATTATTTTCCTACCAACCCAATTGATTAATTTTTAAAATTATAATTGTTTATTTTTATACTTTTGTTCTAATTGATGCGTTGTTTTGCCAGTTTTCATTTTTTTTTGCATTATTTGGGTTTCTGTTGTCCTAATAAAAATGACACATGTACCACAACTAATACATGTGTTATTTTTAGGCAGATTTTAGATAACTTCACTAAAATCTACTTGAAGTTCGGCCATGAACTAAAAGTAGTATTGTATTCCAGATACACCGTAGATACTCTTGATACACTCCAGTGATACAGAAGACTATCAGGTCAACAGATTAATATTTCTAACTATAAGATACAATTCGCTTATCAAAAAAAAAAACAAAAGATTGATATATTTAACAGTTTTTTATTTATATTCTTTACGTTTGTTTAGCTCAATACATGATTTTGTTCTAATATTATTATTTGATTATTTTTTAATATTAATAATAATACTATTTGATTATTCATTGAATGTTCATTGTCAATGATACAAAAAAGATTGCATATATATATATATATATATATGTATATATATTTATATATATATATATATATATATATATATATATATATATATATGTATATATATATATGCTTAGGTTTTTAAACATTATTATTATTAAATGTGATTAAATTATCCAAAAAACGATTTTATTAACCTGCAACTCTGATAATTTCTATGCACATATGGGTGTATATATATATATATATATATGTATATATATACATATATACGTACATATATATATATATATATATATATATATATATATATATATGTATATATATACATACATATATATATATATATATATATATATATATATATATAATGTGTAAATATATACATATATATATATACATATATATATATATATATATATATATATATATATATATAACGAGTTAAAATGGTATAGTGCATGTGTACTACACGACGCCGACTCCAGCTAGCGTCGCATAGCCTCTCTTACCCAATTCCGACTCTCACTTCCAGGTGGATAACCTTGGTAACCTGAGTAACCTCACTCAAGATCGGGTAATTCCGATGGCGAGAGGAGTCAGGGCTAGTGAAAGCGGAAGAATGGTCTTCCGAAAAGGAGGTTGGGAGTAAGTAAGGCTAATAACCCCACCTCGTAAAATAACAAATGTTGAGATGCCTCAAAATAAGCCTCGGACGCTGGATGAATTTAACAGTAAACAAGCACTAATAAGGAATTTGGATTTATAGACAATATAGAGAAGGATAATAGTAGAACTGTTGGGAGTAAGGAATTGGAGAAAGACTGCTAGAGAGAGGGATATCTGGAGGTAGAAAATTGAGAAGATCACGGTTCAATTTGGGATGTAGCGACATCGAGGAAGGATATATATATATATATATATATATATATATATGTGTGCGTGTGTGTATGTAATCTAATTTTTAATTCATGTACATATACAATTAAATTATAGGTTTTTTATATATCATTAGAAAATAATACAAACATATTTATATTGTTTCGCTGTAGACTAACAGAATTTGAAGAAAAAAAATAACAAAAACGAACATAAACACTGAAATGAATTCGATCAATTAAATATTGGATTGAATTTTTGTATTCTTTAAAATTTTATTTTGATTTTTATTGTATATGTATATATATATATATATATATATATATATATATATATATATATATTGTATTGTCATATTTTGAGATTATTTTTATCTAGAACAGCATGGACGATTTTTATAATATATATATATATATATATATATATATATAAACTACCTTGATTTTATATTACCACTAAAATTGAAATAATACACGATAAGGACAACGTATTTTTCGAACAGACACGGGAATAAATATTTAGATTAATATTTAATTTAAAAATAAAATCGATTTACATTGATACACGACATCGAACGATTAAATATTAAATGGCCTGGACAAATTTCCTTTAAAATATTATTTCTTTGAACAATTATCGTTAATAGAATGTTAATTTGTTAAAAAAAAACTAATCGAATATTTAAAATAATAAAATATGAGATAGATTTTTTAAATCAGTTCTACATTTCATTGGTAACTAATATGAACATTTTTAATATATATATATATATATATATATATATATATATATATATATATATATATATATTGAGTGTGATCAGTGCCTCGAATAATTTAGAAATTTAAGTAGCGCAAGTCGTGAGCCCAAGTGTATTCGTTCCAGAGAAGACACCCCAGGTCTTTCAGCTGAACTGACTACATTAAGACCTCAATTTGCGTTGCTAATTAGTACCAAGGAAGGTCGACCCGATTCGAATTAATTTATTACATAATATTTCTATAGGACTTTTTTTAATTCGTTTCATCTAAATAAATAGTACATATCACGAAAACTGAAAATTTAGCCAAATTGAAATGTATAATGATTAAAATTAAAAAAAACTTTCATTCATTGTAATAAATAAAATTAGTCAAACAAAAGTATTATACAGTTCATTTGTACATTAAATTTACATGATAAATAAAATGTGCTTTTCGTTTTGAACTGGAAGATAAATCGGTGTCCATTGCTGTCGACTGAGCTTGATTAATTAAAAAATATCTAAAGTTTGTTGAATTCTCACGGCCTTTTTTCACGATAAATTTGTTTGTAGCAATTTATTACATCATCCACAGTTCTTGTCACTCTTGAACTTCGTTGTTGATCAGGATAATCAGCTGAAAAATGTCCATTGTCTCTCATATTACTTACATTGTTTTCAAAATGCGACTGCGGTTAATTTTCTTTCTTTTAGTATTACCTCAGCAGTATTAGTCTCATCCATCACATTTTTTAAATCTATACTAATCTAGTCTTCGTTATTGAGTTCTTCGTTCACAGAGTCAATCACATCATTGTTATCATCCTCTTCCATACCTTCAAAATTTTCTTCTTTGACCGCTTCGGCACGTTCTCTACGAACAATGGGCACTGCATCTACATCCGCATCTTTCGAAACGCATTCAGGACATATTTTGCCCCAAAATCCATTCATGCATGACAGTTTTACTTTATTCCACGATTGGCCGATATTTTCGATGACCATTATGATATTGTATATATATATATATATATATATATATATATATATATATATATACATATATATATATATATATATATATATATATATATATATATATATACTTGAATATAAACCTTTTCTCTCCACATCTGATGAGCAACTAACTTAACAGTATAACTTCTTTTTACATTTGTATATTTTATGTACAATGACTATCACTTCAGGCCTTAACAACTTTGATGAATTGATATATTTTGCATAATAAAAATGAAAATACAAATTACATGAGGAATTGCCAGAAAAGTGAAAAAAGTAAATGAATTATCGAAAAAATTAAAAAATTCCCATAATGACGCTAATTGAGGTCTTGGTGTACTGTATATACATGATATATATATATATATATATATATATATATATATATATATATATATCAACACATGCATATATGAACGAATGTAAATTATGTTTTTTGCTTTGTATTGATATAGAGCGCTAGTATATTCTTATTTTTTAATTATTATTTACTTTTTTTAATATTCTCTTGTAATAAATTTTAAAACTGTCACGAAGTCTGGACTGTTTCTGTTCAAAGAAGAGAATTTTTCATAATAATTATTCACAAATTTCTGTCGGTGGTAATAAATAATAAATTCAATATTAAGAAATGATATTTAGACTTATTCATAGATCTGTTTGGCTCAGTGCGAGAGCTTCATTCATAAATCCTTATTATTACATACATATAAATATTTAACTACAGGAACAATTCAATTATTATCATCACTTATATTATTATATTTTTCTTTTATAAAACGAATACTTTTCATTCAGATCTATCTGGAAATATGACTTATATGAAATCTATAAGATTATATTTAAGATTTCATTATCTAATTTTTAAGAACAGTTTCACAGCAAAACGTTTAGCGAAACTTAACGATTAAAGTTTTCATTGAACAGTTTTATACTTCAGTTTATAACATGTTGATTTCATAGTTTTCTTTTCTACAAATTTTACAATGTTATTGCAGTTACCGTATAGTAAGTATGCTTAGCATTGTATCTCGACTTTCAATTTGTTTTTATAATTTTTGGCTTTGATATTTTATGTTTATATTTTATAGTCAACATTTTCTAATTATAATACAATACAATGATACATATATCTACACACACATGCATACAAATATGTATATATATATATATATATATATATATATATATATATATATATATATATTTAGATACCATTTCATTGGAAATAAAGATAATAAATCTAAACAAGTGGGGAAAATATATCAACGCGTACGTAAACAGCATAAAATAAACGCGGATAAACTAGATGGACGGATGGTTGACTGAATAGTGAGATGGATGAAAAGACGGATGAATGTGTGTGTGTGTGTGCGTGTGTAAGAAGAGTGTGAGCAAAAATAGTGAAAATAGGTAAAAGAGAGCTGCGATGTGGAAGCGCTGGAGCAACGGTTCGCGGAGGACGGTTGATTTTCGAGGGGTGGCAGTCGTCTGCGGACGACATTGTCGTGTTATGTTGGCCGAGAGGGTTTGTGAGGATTGTAAGCTCTGGGCAAGCGGCGGAGCGGTACGGGACGTGACAGGATATCAGCGTAGTGGGGACGACGTCCTGCGTCTCGGCGCTAGTCGCATGGGTGGGAGCTTGCTGCCAGTACTGTGCTTGTAGAGGGTTTGGTTCACGAGTTCTTAGGATCTTGTTCTGACTGGTCAGTGTAAGCTAGGTTTGTTTGTGTCAACTTGTGTTGTGTGGGTGAGCTATCTGGCGTCTAAAAATCATAAATATGGCTACCTTTTGATCGAAGTGAGTATCGAAAATTATTTTATTAACAATCGTTCGTACGTACGATTCTCTCATAGAAAACGTTTTGTGAATTAATGAACGATAATGAATTACGCCGTGTATTATTTGTTTGTATATTTACAAATAAATGTCCATACGTACAACAGATTCATGTATACATCCACACAAATATACAAACACGATTATATATATATATATATATATATATATATATACATATACATATACATACACGCTTGTTTGTATGTGTATACACATATATATATGTGTGTGTCTGGTGGTCATTTTATTGACGTACTATAAATAATTTGATTTGAAAATAAATGACATTTTTTAATTAGGTTTTTGATAATGATATCAAATGAAAATACATTTTTCGTTATTTGATTTTACATTTTTGATCTAATATTAAACGAGAAATGTAAATTATGATATGATATGAATTAGGGTCTTGTTTAGTTTACTAATATCATAATTATAATTTTTTGTTTACTAATATCTTCAAGTAACACTAGTTCATGCATTGGTATATATATATATATACTGAAAAAAATGATTTTAAAAGATATTTATATGAAAATATGTATTGTAAGTATAAAAAATAATTATTACTTACAATTTAAATATCAGATATGATTATTTATGTTTTTAAATGAAAATGTCAAATTTAAATTAGTAATCAATTACAAATGAAGTAATATATTTTTAATTGTACAACATTAAAGGCACTATCGTTGTAATTATTTATTTGTAATTATTGGAATATTATATAAATGAAAGTTTTATTATATATCATGGAAAACATACGACATATGTTTTTAAAAATAGTTCTGCTATAATCAACCACTGTATGCATGAAATAAATGTTCAGTTCGAAATATTTTTTTATAATTTAAAGTACTAAATAAACACACACATACATCTATCTATCTATCTATCTATCTATCTATCTATCTATCTATCTATCTATCTATCTATCTATATATATATATATATATATATATATATATATATATGTATATAGATCTTAAATTTGAGATGAAAGTGAAGTTAATGTGAAAAGCTTTTAATTTTAAGATTTTGATGAAATTTGATATGAGCTGTAATCGAAAACGTTATGCTTGACATTTTAAAAACAGGTCCTGATGAATGAAAAAAAAAATCGGGCGGTGTGTAAATACAAGTGTTTTTAACGATTAAATGTTCTATTATGTATTTTAAATATTTTAATAAGTGCAAATATTTTTACACCTCGGTTCAAAATATAATTCTTTAAAAAGAAAGTTTGATTCGGTATAAAATAATGCATTTAATTAAGAGAGATATTAATTTTCTTACTTAAACGTATCAGTAACTTATTTTAATAACATTTATAGTTAAATTAATAAAATAATTACTAAGAATATGATCGACGAATAACGAATGGATTAAACAGATAATTCACAATTCGATAATAAAACTGATTTAATAGTGATTTACTGTGCTGATATTTTATGACAATTGTTTATAAATATATCTGATAAACTATTTCGAAAATGTATAATTTAGACATTGATGTAAATCTTTACTTAATGTAATATAAATCACAGGTGTAAATATTAAAACAAGTATTTATTATTATTATGTGATGTTTAAACGATAAATTTCATCATGCGAAAAACTGTGAATTAAAACTAAATAAAATATAATTCGTACACACACACACACACACATATATATATATATATATATATATATATATAAAGAAGACTATTTTGTATTTAACAATAGTATATAGAAAATAATTCATTACTTAATAAATAGGCACAAAAATATTAGTAAGCAATGAAAACCAATGTTCAATTCCAAGTGAATATATTTAATACGTTCTCTGTGACGTTTTAAAATAAACACATTTAATTAACTGGATCCTCTATGAATTTAATCGAATCAATAACTAAACCTTAAATGTTTTAAAAACTTCATGTGTATAGAAATACTTGACGTTAATTTTTATTTGTGAGATAAATAAATGAATCTAGTATTATATTTACTAATTTTGATACTCATTTAAACGCATATATGCTCATATTGTTCGGAAATGCATCCAACGTGTATTTTTGTCCTAAATTATTTTGTTGACAACACGAGACAATTTCTTAATACTCCATATGAAGAGATCTTACATACTGGCTATTTGTACTTGTGAATCGGTTCACATTTGGACAACGAAGATTAATTGATTTGAAAATATTTTTCTAGTGTCAAACAGAAAGTGAAATAACTTAATTCAGAAGTATATGTCAATATATTTGTTTTGTTTTCACAAATATGATTAAATTTTAAATAGTGCGCTCTTTTTTATAATCTAACTTTAAATACAACCGAGAGCTAATTCCCATAATACTTATTTTGAGTTCTTTAATACAGCACAACAAATAATTGTTTTAAATTGGTATAAACATGTACAAGTGCAGAAAGATGAATGAAAAAAATACAAAATCGAAAAGAACATGAAATATACTAAATATTTGTCAATATGAATATTTTGACCTAAATGCATATGTGCCAATTGAAATTTTATAAAATTATTTGTTTAATGTACAATTAAGGAAAAGAAATAAAAATTAAATACACATAATGTTATTGAGCAGTATGTTATTGTAAAATATATCATTTTTTAGATTGAATTCAAACTGATCTTTTAATAATTTACCTAAATTAGAGTGTATTTCCAACGTTGTGGAGTTGAAAGCTTTATAAATATTTTAACTGAACATAATTCCATTTTCTTAATCAAAGATCTTTCAGTTATCAGTTTTAGTTAACGGTTTTAAAAGAGTGTGTGTAATGTCATATAATATGGCTTCAAAACTGGACATATATTGTTGCAGGACGTCCATTAATATGAATTTAGTATGAATGTAGATATGATCCAATCTGTTCTCTATTATGGGGCCAAATTTTATAGAGCCACAAACTCTCATGTAAAATATAATAGTGGATAAAAAGACTAAGCAGAACTGTGGCAAAATACGACTTTTTCTTAAGATAAACGGTCGATTATTTTGTTATTTCATGTATCAATATATGTAATAAATTAAAAACGAGACCAGCAGATCGAAAGATATTTTTAATTACAAATTGTATAAATTAAAGTGTAAAAATCAGTAATCGAAGGAATATTGAATATAAGATGTAACAGATAAGTAAACAAGAAAATAAATACAGGACGGAATTCGTTTAGAATAAAACATTAAGGCATTTGAATGAAATGTTCACTTAGATTAATGTATTTTATCTATTTTTATCTATGGACCTGAAAAAAGTTTAAAATTTAACGTTCGGGACTCGTTAACAGTATTTATAGACGACACAAAGAAGAAAGGAAAGATTTTAGGAATCAGAAAACGAAATTAAAAAAATAATATGCAGAATAGATAAAATACACAAGAAACAGGTGTTGCTAAAATAATAATAAGAGTAAAAAGTTTGAAACTAAAATGGGCGGGACATGTTTTACAAGAAAAAAAAAACATAACAAATACTGAAAAAAATGTGTATATTGGACAAGTACGAAAAAGTCATGGCAAATGTGGAAAAATTAGATGCACGGGATTATTTCAATTAACAAGATTTAGAAAAGGAAATTATTCACCAACGATTTGTTAAACTTTGAGGAATGTATATATATATATATATATATATATATATATATATATATATATATATATATATATATATATATATATATATATGTGAAATAGTTTGTGAATCATTAACCTTTCTAAACTGTGTTGATCACGACACCGAGCGACCCCAATGTTGACAACTGTATGAAATGTGACAGGAAAAATAACTGCAACTGACATTGTGTTCTGCGTGTGCGTAGGAGTGATTATTGTCTTATTCGTTTCTGCACTTATTTCTCTGTCTACCTCGTGAGTGTGCGTATGCGAATCTATGTGCATTTATATACACACACGCGCATATGTACACGGTTAGGGTTTGTAAAATATGACAATGCGCTTAAAAACAATAAACATTCAATATTTTTTTTATTTTAAATAAAACATCTTCATGGTCAGTTTTATACTATAGAATTTTTACAGAAAATCTGAATGTAATCATTGCATTATTGAGATCGAAGAACGCTCAGTTTGTGTTGTTTTCCTCTCGAAACATTGCCGAAACAAAATATTAAAAAATATTAAATTTAATTTGTACGTCTATTAATTTGTTAAAATTGACCTTTTTTTAAACTAAAAAAGGTCATTTTTTAAGAAAATTAAGTACTTTTTTAAAGGTAGTAGAATTTCACACTAATTTAAAGCCACTAATTCAGTGACTTATAAAAATGAAATAGTGATCATTGTTTTTTGTTCATATATAAATACTTCATTAAACGATTAGAAAATCATTTCCAAAAAAATAATTCTGTACAATAATTTTCAATAGCTTTTCTTAAATATCATAGACATAAAATGAATTGTTGAAGGAGCATAATAATTCTTGATATATATAGATATATATATATATATATATATATATATATATATATATATATATATTATTAATATAATTAATTAAATTATGGTATATTTTATAGGTCGGAGTTATATAATAATAATAATATAAAAAGTTGTACAACATAATATCATATCATAAGTTCTAATTTTAGGCGTTAGTAAAATCTAAGAAACAAATATGATAAAAAAATTGACGCAACCGAAACGAAATAACTTAATAAACGATTCCTAAATTTGTCTTGTTCGATGAGATCTGCGAATTTTTCTACCCTTAAATATGTTGAGTATATGTGCGGTATTATATATGCGGTAGCGAGCTTTCTGTTTATGCGTGTGTCAATGTGTGCGTGCAAGCGCGTGTCTTCTGTGCGTATGTGTAAGTATTTTATTATATATCTATACACAACATAGTGAATTTATTGATCGTTGTCACATTCGTTTGGTCAGTTGTGGTGCCTTGTTTTGCAGCGTCATAGATAAATCACAATATATCATTCCATGCCTCTTATACTTAATGTATATATGTTATTACATACGGTGTGCGTGCGTATATTATATATATATATATATATATATATATATATATATATATATATATATATATATATATATATATACATATATACGTTTATACTATCTAAACGTACATAGTTCATATACATTTTATATTATATTTTAAAATTTTATAAAAGCAAATTATTGATTACAAAGTTATTTTAATATCGTTACAATCTGGGAATGTACCTAAAAAAGTAATTCTATCATGAATTGTTGCAATGTGGTTTATATTATTCAATATACAATGTAGATTTGTTTGTTTGAACAGCACCTTTTATCATAGTTTGTCTTTAATATGTCTAATTTCTCAAGTATTATTTAAACAAATTAATTACATATGAATATATATATATATATATATATATATATATATATATATATGTAATTAAACAGTTATATACACATATCTACAAACATGTGTTTTTACATATACATCAAAATATAGCATTTATTGTTAAAATTAAAATAATATTTATTTTTATGAATTTAAAAGGCAACATGAGAATTTAAAACAAGATTATTTTTTTAAAAAATAAATAGTGAGTATTGATAAATAATCCTTCTAATAAATAATATTTCTTTTATTGATCTGCAGGTGAAAATTTTATTTTTTCTATATTTCCATCTACTGTTAATTATCAATTACAATTCTGGTAGTAAATAGAAAACCACTAGTAAGAAATAATAACCTGCAATTCTATTCGAGGACAAATTATAAAGTTATGTTTATTAATAAAAACATTGCTGTACCGAATATACCTATTTAGTCACTGTAATTATTACTTATTTTAACAATTACTAAAAGCGATCGATACATGCGTATGTGATTCATAGATTTTTTAATAAAATAGATCTCTGGAGTCTTTGGGTATTCTTTTATCAACTTATATATATATATATATATATATATATATATATATATATATATATATATTAAATTATCATTGTTTAAAATATTACAGTATTGAATATACCTATCTAGTCACTGTAATAATTACTCGTCCTAACAATTATTGAATGAGATTCATACATAGATGAATCATTTTTTTTTAATAAGAAGTTTCTTCCGAGCCGTTATTTATTATTTTATTAATTTATATATATATATATATATATATATATATATTAAATGTTTATTGTTTAAAATATAACAGTATCGAATGTTTATATAATAATTATTCACCTAACAATTACTGAAAACGATTCATATATAGATGTGTGTGTGTGTGTTTGTGTGATTCATACATTTCTTTAATAAGATGGTTTTGCCGAGTCGATACTTGGTTTTTTATTGTTTCATTTATTATATATATATATATATATATATATATATATATATATATATATATATATTATTTTCAACTTGTGTTTCTGAATATTTAACATTTGATTCACACTTATTAGAGTTAATTGTTTTTAGTATCACACTCATATATGTATGTAAATTGGAAAACACCTGTTGAATTTGTTGTTCATATAGTTTCATGCCAAAGTTTTCTTCCACCATCTACGAAGTTTATAGAATTAACAAAACAAACAGATACAAAATTTACTTTTTGATTGAACTTATTTTTTCGTTATATTCATATATATTTCTGTACAAGTACAATTGCATTCATATTTGTATTACAATTGTTTAGTAATTTATCTCTAATTATTTATTTATTGATTTGTAAATGATTTTGAATTTAAATCAAATAACACCATAAATTATTATATATACACACACACATATATATATATATATATATATATATATATGTATGTATATATATATATAGTTTTTTAAAAAAAATCGATAATTTTAAATATAATCAGAGCAGTTTTGTTAAAAATATAAATATATGATGTTTGTTCAATTGTTTTATGTTGAAAGAATTTAGTTGTAGAAAATCATTTTTATATAGCTAGTTTTAATAAAAAAATACATTGTTATAGACGTGCATATTCTTATATTCTCGCATTTTAGATGGATGTATCGGAAAATATGGCGTTACATTCGACATGCAGCGATGCGGTATCCGAAATTACCACGTCGCACGATGCCGATGATATCGATTTATATTCAAGAAATGGATTTATATCGATTGAACCCTGCAATTTCGCCATAAAACGACAAACGATTGAGTCAACCTCCTCTTCCTCATCGTCGAAGAAAAGACGTAAGCAATCTTTTCCCGTACGAATACCGTTATCAATGCAACAGCAATTGACAGAGACGCCGAGTACTCCTAGCAGTAGTTTTTCACCGCCGACAACAGGTAAGATAAATTCCCCGCCAGAGAATCACTCGCCGGAGGAGTCGATTTTCATTTCACCATCGTTGCAAGACGGCATGTCGTTAACAAACATGTCGGCTTTTCCGTACATAGCAAACCAGCCGCATCATCATCAATTACAACAGCAACATCAACAGCAACTCCAACAAATAAGTCAACCGAATAATCATCAACAGCAACAGCAACAACCACAACATCATCACCATCAACAACAAGCCGATCAGTGGGTAACCGATCTAGGAAAACATGAAGATCTATTTCGACCCACTTCCTTACCCGATCTTCCTTTACCCACGTTCCGACCTAATGATCTACATTCCCCAGCGCTCGCAGCGATCGAATCGTTAAGGATGGTGCGATCGGTCCGACAACCATTACGAATATTTAATCCGGACGCATATTGCGAAATATGCAATAAAGAATTTTGTAACAAATATTTTTTGAAAACACATAAAGCAAACAAACACGGTATATACAGTGATCTGACACCGAACGAAATATCGCTCGGAGCTATTTATGCTGAAACATTTTTAGTACCGAATCTGAAAATTCCTCCTCCGGCAACCGCCGTAACCGAACAACCGCCTGTGACTACGAACTCGACGAAAATGCCAGAAACGTCCGTGAAATTGATCGTTAGTTCTCAGGCGGTCACTTGTGATATATGTCTGAAAAAGTTCAACAACATCAAGCGACATAAAGCGAAAACGCACGGTATTGTCGAGGACGGCATCAAAGAGCAGGAAACGAAACCGATCGCAGAAACCAGTAACACGCCCGCGCCAGAACTGACACCTAGTCCGACGAGTCGAACGTTTAGTAGTGCTGAATTCGAAGAGGAGGGCTCGCTGCCCGACACACCGCGTAAATCATCTCCTTCATCACTTTCCGGTCAACAGACACACCCTTTAAGAAGACTACGGTTGATGAAATCGGAAGCGTTCTGTGACATCTGCTGCAAGGAGTACTGCAACAAATATTTCCTGCGGACGCACAAAATGAAACGCCACGGTATCGTTCTTTTGGATGATACCCAAAAGGAGAATCGTCCCGAGGACAGCAATATCACGAACGGGCACACTCAGTCCAGTCCTTTGAATCTGATTATTTCCAGCCAAAATACGAACAGTTCGGAGTACTACGCTGAAAACGTTAAGAATGAAAATTCCGCAGAAGAAGAGTTGATATGTATGATATGTGGAATCCAACTACGCCACAGTCTCGCGATGGCGCATTTCGAAAGAATGCACCCGGACTGGTTGTATTCACGCACGTCGAACTCGGAATCTGCACCGAAAAGTGTGTCTCCGCCGGGACTCGCAGAAACGCCTGCCGTCGAATACGAATCGGAATGTGAACGAGCACCAGAAAAGAAGGACACGATCAGCGAAGATTTACAGAAGTTGCAGTCGATGATACTGCAGTTGACTGACATTAAGAACAATACGACGGCGAAGTGCAGCATCTGCAATAGCGATTTAAAAAATCGATACCATCTACAAGCGCATATGATTACCAAACACGGCGACATTTTTAACGAGCGGCCCGAACTACTAAACAACATGATTCCGTCTTTCAACAACAACGGTCCAAAAACATCAGAGCCGGAAATGCAGGAAATTATGAAGACGCAGAGAGAAGAACAACAGAGAGAGTCGTCATCATCGTCATCGTTCGTCCAGTCGAAATCGATGAGTTTCGCCGGTATATCGTTACCACAAGATGCCAAAGACGAAAAACCGACCGGGAAAGTGGAAGGAGGCAACGGCGAGGAGCGACGCTCTTCTTCGATGCTCACGCCTATCAGCAGTTATTGCGATATATGTAATAAAGAGCTGTGTAATAAGTATTTCATGAGAACTCACATGCAGAGAATGCACGGGATCGAACTAGAGAACGGTGTACATATCGGAGGCGTCGTATGTAATATATGTAACAAGGAGCTATGCAGCAAATACTTTTTACGCGTGCACAAACAGAACACGCACGGCATCATTGAGGACGGCGCACCGCTTATTCAAACACAGCCGCCGAATGAAGAACTCAGCAACGAAGCTACATCCTCTGTAACCGAGTCCGTTCCGAGCCAGCTACTCGACCACTCGCTTAAACCTACCGACTTCAACGAGTTGTCGAATCGTTATTTTACGCATTTCACAGAAGTTTGTCCGATATGTAGCCGTCGCTTCCGAAGTGCAAAATGGTTGAATGCCCATCTGTTATCAGATCATGGAAAAGAAGGACGCGACAAGTGGGAGGAAATTGAAAAAGTCCAAGCGGCCAAAAACGTCAGCGAAAACGACGTCAGCGAAAAGTTCCGTTCGACGCCAAAAATCGATGAAGACGTCGGATCGTTCGTCAACAGCGACATGAACACCGGCTGTCCGAATATTTTTGGCCTCGATGAAATTACTTCGCGGAGGTATTTCTGCTCGTTCTGCAATTTCTCCTCGCCTGTACTTGCGTTTTTATTCATGCACGAAAGAACGCACGCGAATCGACCGACCAGGACGAACGAATTCCTTCGAAGCGTGATCGGAGAAATATTTCCTGGGGATAGAAAAGTGCCGAGCGGCGGTTCGGGCGAAACGCCTTCGACGAGTAAGCTGCCAGACACGCCAGAAATCGTTGGCGCTGTGCTCGAGTCGCCGAGAGTGCCGATCGTATCGGCATGCGAAACGAAGAGCGAGACGATGCCGAAAAGCGTGACGCCATCGTTTAACAAACCGAAGCTGCCGATCAAGTCGCCTGTGTTGCCCGATTCGACACTCGACATGAGAGTGGATACAATCGCGACCGGAGTGTTCGGCGGCGGAGACTCTTGTTTTAATAACAAACGTCGATTCGAATTCCCACTTCCGAACGGTAACAATAACAACAGCAGCAACAACAATAACAACAACGGTAACGGTGGCGTAGGCGTAGGCGTAGGCGGGGGCGGGACCGTCGACGGTAGTAGTAGCAGTAACAACGTGAACAGTAATGTCGCGCTGAAAACGTCGACGATAGAGCGTAAAGACCCGATATCCGTCTCACCTTTAGCAGCGATGGTAACGTCGCCGCCTCTTCCGACGCTGTACGGCCTTCCGCACAGTTCTCAGCTGGCGTGCGACGGCGGCGTCGACGCGGCATATAAACTGCAATCGTTCATGCTCGAAGAGACGCTCGAGTCTGGCGAAAACGCCGTCACGGCTAGAATGCGCTTCGTTCCCGCGCTGGTATTTCTTCCGGTGCGCGAGCTCCTTACAGATCCAGAGACAGTATCCTTCACTCTGACCCCTACGGGAGACCGGGCCGCCTAGGCTGCTCCCTGCACAAAACGTCGGTTCGGTGGTTCCTATGAATTTCAGGTAAAATTAGTGTTATACTTAAAATGTATTTAAAGTAAAAAGCCGTCGATTATATAGGCGCGACGACTTTTTAATCCCGTAAGAGAATATGTTTATTTATATATAATATGGCCAAAAGACAAACTATATATTTTTATTGTAACTTATGGCGATAGCTACACCTGTGATTTTCATTTCGTGCATTTTTGTATTGTAGATAATACGAAATATTTGAGCATAAGTGATTTATCATGTATTATGGTAGAAACATGTATTTTTATGATCTTAACGGAAAGACTGAGTGACAAAATACTACCAAATCCGTTAAAAATATATACTTTTCGCAAAATGAACTTCATTTTAAAGTTGAATTTTATCAGGGAATTGTTAATATTTTAACGCACGTCTGTCGGTAACGATACGAGATAATTTCGGCATTGTGATCTTATCGACTGGCGAGACAACAAATTCTTTTTCCTCTAGATATAATGCAGATTTTACCCTCATATTATATGATATGCTTGCTCAACTCTTTCTTATCTAACGCGTATATTCTAGTACAAACTACCCACAACAACTATAAAGTCGTTAAGTTATCGGATCTGTTTTACAACACACACGGTATCACATCCATGTATCCATCCATTCATCATTACAGACAGATAGAGACATTTTTGCGTACACACAACTGCAAATACACGCACACACATATATGACTGAAATGTCATCATTCGTGCAACCATAGTATCACGAAAAACATGTACAACAAACAAGGTTTTTTTTTATTTAGAAATACCCTATATTCATATATCGCTCGTTTCCTATCTACTAAATTGTCTAATAATATTCATATTCGTTCTGATTATGAAAATTCCATGTCTTATACTATTTCTTGTTTGCATATCATATCCTCGGTTTAGATGAAACTCACTATTTCAATGAAAATTGAACATTTCTTTTATACCAAATATCTAAAACACATATACGTTTTTTTTTATATAATATACAAAAGTCATTGTAATTTTAGCAAAAACGCATCCTCTCTATTTTTGCCTTAAATCCATCTCGTATGACTTAGAGTTCTTGAAAAGAAATAGTATGAAAAACTATAAAGAATGACATTATTTAAATATTCACACAAACCACGTGTACGTATTTTAATTAGTACAAATTACTACACCATATAAGTGAAGTACAATAGTAAAAAGTTCAAAATACATTTATTGTATCGATTGCCTTAAACAAATATGTGAATACGTACATGTATTACCTATTCTTTACTACATACGATTTCGTATGTATATGCATTTATTTTTAGAAAACTCATTATATATATATATATATATATATATATATATATATATATATATACATATATATAATCATTTAAAAATATATAAAAGTAATCTTCCGTAAATGTACAAACATTTTATAATAGTTTCCGTAAATACTAATAAAAATACAATGCAAAATTTTATATACATTTTACAAATATAATACATTATTGACTGGAAATATATCTCCATTGAAAGGTGAAAGAAAATAAAAAATAAGTCATCATTTAATAAACATTATTTACATATAGCAGGTTTATATAATTAATAATAGATTTTTTTTACTCAATTAATTTTACATATTTTTAAAATTGACTTATTACGTTTTTATACATTCCGTTTATTTAATTAGCTATAATTTTAATCCATATATATATATATATATATATATATATATATATATATATATATATATATATATATAGTTGCTAGGTAATATACTTTAATTTATTTGTATATTTATTTTATATTATATTCTAAAAAATACCTTGATTTTCATTTTATTAATCATAAAATAATTTTTTGTTAAACAGATAATTTACGGTAATTGAAAGAATCATTAGTACATTTTAACACTTCCTATAAATGAAAATAGTAATAAATCTAGACGTGTATGTTCATCTTTAGATGAGTATTTTGATTTGTTGGCTTCACGAAGATGTTAACGCGATCACGCGAAGACACCAAAACATATGTGATATTTAAAAAGTAAATATATTAGTTTTCATCGATCGACTCGTACTATTATATTAATATTAATTCATTTGATAACGGTATACTTTTTTTAACTGCCGGTAAGAGGGGGTTTTAGTCTTTTTTGGCTATGGCGATTTTAATATTAATTTTTTTAGATAAGTTTCAATAGAATTTTATTTTTATTTTCTATTAATATCAGATTCCGAAATTCTTATTGCAAATATAGAATAACTGATGAAAAGTAATGATTTCATATGATATTTGTGAATATTTCACGATATTTTCTAGTCTATGCAACACTTATACATTTTCAATTTTAGTAAAAAAATACGTACGAGGTTTGATTAAAAAAATTCAAGAATAGTGCCATAAAATTTTATTTATAGAAAAATTATTCTAATTTAAAATGTTTTCTTCTCAAAACAGTACTTTGTAGCATCTATACACAGACTGACAACGTTTTTTTTCCATTTCTAGGATCCCTTCTTGTACGAATCGCTCTTAGATCAGCTTCTGAATTTTCTTTTATCTTTTCAATCGTTTGAAAACGGCGTCCTTTTAACAAGCTCTAGATTTGGAAATAAAAAAAGTCAACCGGGGCCAAGTCACATGAGTATGATGAGTGGGGAATGATGGTGTCTCTGCTCTTCGTCAAACCCTGCCGAACCATAAGGAAAGCGAGAGTTGGTGCGTTGTCATGATGCAACACCTACAACCCATTTTTCCAAATTTAACTCTATGCCTTACTGATTGGCCCACGTAACCGCTTCAGAATCTCAAGATAAAAATATTGATTTAATATTTCACACGTCGGTACTCAAATTTCGAAACCTTTTTTTCAGTTTTGAAAGTTGAATGCCTATCCATCAAATCATTTCATTAGTTTATCCCTCTCTACCTCCTATTGAACTGTGCGTGTAGCATCTATACTTTTTGATCAAACCTCGTACACAATTCTGATCCCATACATTGAAGACTTGAAAAATCCGTACAATATTTTAATTAGTCTCGATGTGAAGATATTTTTTACTTGATTAACAGTTTATTATTGGTTGTTGCTACATTTTCTATAACAATTCAGAGATCTGATTACTCATTTATAATTACATCGTATTAAGTATTACTTTATTATAATTGGTAATTAAGTCGTTATTATGAATATACTACTTAACAGGCTGTCTTTTTACACTCTAACTTTACAAAAGAATCAAATAGTTCGTTTTTCGAATTTAAGATATATACATATATATACATATATATATATATATATATATATATATATATATATATATATACATATATATATATATATATATATAATCAATCACACATACAAACACATATACAAATGAATACATTCAAAGACGTGTGTGCGTGGCTACATACACACTGCCCATTTAAATAGAAAACAGATCCGTTAACACATAAAAATCTTATAATGCAATAAGATATCTGGATGTATCACAAAAATAGTTATAAAAAATGAATACAAATACCATAAATACTAAATTAATATTCAGGGCAATGTGTGTGCCAAAGAGATTCAGATTGTATAAAATGATGAATCGTTAAAAAATCGTTCATTCTTTAAACTGAAAATGAAAATAATTAAAATATCCGCTATTGTATATTGAATTTGTCTTTTTGATGAGTTTCAAGTCAAGTAGTAGTAATAGTTTATACGAGGAGTGCTTTTTATATTCATGAAATAGGAGAGAAAGAGAGTAAAAGACCCAGGCACGTAACTAGACCGTCATATTAGAGGAAGCAAACACAACGTGCTCATAGAAACGTTTTTAAACATCAAGATAAACCCATTAGAAAGATTCTCCCAATGATTCTACATGATTTTCAAATCTCACAAAATCTCAGATTTTTTTAGGGGGGGGGAAAACGGAGCAAACCGGGGTAGTAATGCCCCACAAGTCCACCCCTGACTATGGGCTTGAAAAGACTTCAAATATATTATGATTTTCCCAGGATAAAAAACACCATAAACAAATTAAATTTTACTTAGGATGTTTTTTCTTGTTTGCAAGGAATTTAATTCCTTCACGAAATTCAACATTCGACATTTTAAAAATATCCCCTTTTTATCTTCTATCTCATTCCACGATTATAAAAAACACTCTTCATATATATATATATATATATATATATATATATATATATATATATATATATATATTTATATATATATATATATATATATATATATATATATACAAATGCATATGTATATATACATCTATCTATATATATATATATATATATATATATATATATATATATATATATATATATACCCCTATAAACTTTTATTTCAATTTACTTTTTGTATTTCATAATTATTTATTTTTATTTTACATTTGTAATCGTTTAATAACTTTTTACTTTTAATTTTTTGAATTTGTTAATTTATATCCTTTAACATAATTACATATAAAAAGATTTTCATAACATTATGTATATATTATTTTTGGTACATATTGCAACTTATATTATTCAAAATACTGAATGCTGTTCCATGAACAGTATTCCATATATATATATATATATATATATATATATATATATATATATATATATATATATATATATATATATATATAAATTCTATATTGAAAGTTTTCATTCAACATATTATTGTTATTTTAAAATATTCTTCTACTTATTTATAATAGATATAAAAAATATATATGGAAATTAATAGCGTAATTAATATGAAAAAAATGTCGAGAGAGTTAAATTAAAAGGTATTTTATTTTTATAGAAAAAAAATCAGCATAGTATACATATAAAGTTATCAAAACAAGTATTATTCATCCTATATTTGTATGTGCACACATGCATGTCATGCATGTGTGTACAGTGGCGCACTCACGGAGGGAGTAAAGGGGATCTGGAACTCCTCAAAGGAAAAGGGAAGAAAACATTAGAAAAAAAAAACAAAATCATCCTATATATACAGAGAGATTAATGTAACCACGACTGAATAATTCAAGAGCTCTGTAAAAAGAAAAGAAAACTGGTTTTACTCTCTAAATATTTTTTTTATAATCACCTAATCAATTTTATTGAATTCACATTGAATTTTGTTTGTCCGTTCAACTCACCCATTCCTCAAGATTGAATCCTGAGTGCGCCACTGTGTTTGTATATATATATATATATATATATACATAGTTAACATATTTTGATAACAAATATTTATAATAGAATGCCTTTTTTGTAAATTTAAATACATATTAATCTATTAATTGATTTATTTAACCGCATACTATGAAAAATTCAAAATACTAAAATTTTAATTAATATTGAAAAAAAAAACAATTTAATCATTTTCGTAACAGGTAAATTGGTCATCGTTGTTATATAATTTGTTATTAGATAATTTTCATCTTAATATCAAGAAAATACAGTGGAACTCCGTTTATCCGGCTGAAATGGGACCGGGCCCTTATCCGGATAATCGAAAATTTGTATAATCCGTAAAATTCATCAACGACATAAATAACACAGTTTATATACATTTTATTTTATTTATTGCACATTTTATATACTTTTATAACAATATTAACAGTACAAAAGCAAACGATGTATCTACATACAGTATTAGTTCGATTTCAATTAGGTGGCAGAAATTTAACTTTGATATCTCCACTAACCAGTTCTTCTTTTGTTGGGTGAGATGGGCCATTGTTAACTAACAATATCGCTTTCAATAGCTACCCTTTTTTTAAATGACTTTGTACACTTGGCACGAAATTGTGAAAAAAAAAACATTGTTTAAAAATCATATTATTCATTCAGCACTTTTTAAATTGGTTTGTTATTGGGTTTTTAGGGTGCTTCAACAGCTGAGGTCATTAGCTCCCGACACTTTTTAGAGACTTGTAAACAACTAGCGAAGAGAAGAAATATTTCTATGTTTTAAAGCACGTGGCTTAACAGATTTTCCAACCAATACAAGAAATAATTTATATTTCCTTGAAGCATTACTGCAAGCAAGCAATGTGATCCTCTCTTTGCTTTTTTATAACCTCTAGCCGAATCATCTAACTTCAAAGCTAAGGTCTTTTCTGGCAGCATCTTGTAAAAAAGACCAATTTCATTGGTATAACAAATTTGATCTGGTTTTATAAATTTAATTCGGATTAACGGGATTAACGGAGTTCCACTATAATCATTTTATTTTTAAAATTTATTGATATTAATTCCTAGTTTCCTTCAGTTTTTCTCTCTCTCTCAATATATATATATATATATATATATATATATATATATATATATATATATATATATATATATATATATATATATATATATATATATATATATATATATATGTATGTATGTATGTATGTATTATATGCATTCGGTTTCAACAAGGTAAAAATAATAACGATTCAGATTTTACACAATCGCATTGGTTGTATTGGCCATAATTATGGGGCCTTCCTTTGGTTACCACATTCATGATATAAAAAGTATATATATATATATATATATATATATATATATATATATATATATATGTATGTATATATATTATGTATATTCAGGGACGTTTCTTTAATGAATAAACAAAGCGTAGATAAAAATATATTTATACCAACATTTAATATACTAGAACTAATGATTTAATATTACCGTGGCGTAGGTAATAATGAATCAGTTTCGTTAAAGTTTAAGTTTAAAGATTTTTAAGCAAAAAAAATAATCAATTTTTCATTATATATAGATATATTTGTTTAGAAACGTTACGGGTATATTTAAAGAAGTAGTAAATTGTATCCAAAAGAAAAACGATGTATATTACGATATAATATATGAAATCATATTTACATATGACACAAATCTATATTTGACGTTTTTACCAATCATTATGGTTATCATGTTTGTTTCAAAACTTGCAATTAACAAATGTCCATCACGTTGTATTCCGGCGAATGCTGCGTTCCGTTTAACGATACGATCGACAAAGAGAATAACGAAATAACAGTTTATTATTGAATACAGCGTGATGAAAATTACAGAAAATTTATTTATGTTAACAATGTATATTATATATTATATAAAACGTGTTTGTATGAATTTGCAAGTGTATTTATGTGTATATGTGTGCATGCGTGTGTGTATGAGTGCATTATTTACAAAAAATGATATCATAGATCATTAAAAAACTCATACAATAAAAATAATCAAAATATTATTATACAGTGCTCCCTGTCGTACCGCAACACCTCGGAAACCCTGCTGCGGTATGCGAGGAAATGATTTGTAAAATAGAAACAGCAATTTAAAGTGCTCCGGAGTTCGTTATTCGGTGACTCTTAATTACAGTAAGTTATGTAGAGTAAAAGCGTAGGAGGGGAAAAAGACATCGATGCACTATCGCAGTTTGAGATACAACATGGAGCACTGTAGAGTAAAAACATTTATACAAAGCGAAAGAATATTATTGTGAGTGCACGGAAGTTTCTTTATAATATAATCAAAGTTTACTTGCACCTTATAAACTTTATTTTAATTATGGATATTACTCATCGACAACTTGATGAAAACTTGTTAAATTCAGCAGCTTACTACAGAGCTTACCGCTTTAATTTTGATTGAATTATACCATGCGTTGAATCTGTTTGTCTGTTTTTTCAGTTATTTTTAATAATATTTTGAAATATCAAATTGATATACATAGAAAATTACACTCAGATAAAGTTGGTATTAGAGTAGATATTTCAATTAATTCGAAGTAAGAGAAAAATCTACAACTTCAATGATGGTGCACTCGCAATCTGTCATGAACAGTGAAAACATTCTTATAAAAAAACCTCTCATTTTATTATGTCAGTTCGCTGTGTATATTTTACGCTATATGTTTTTAAAATCATAGTGTTTGATTAATATATGTTCGAACAATGTTACGTTTCTAATTATAATTACACTATATATTATTTATTCACTGACATTTTTGAACACTTTTCGATATTGTATTTTTTATATATAATCATAAAAAAAACATTTTTAGAAATAAATGTTTTATATTAAATATACCCGTAACATATACAAATTCAATTTATGAAAGGGCTCTTTTTAAACGAATATAATTTTTGTTAAAAAATAAAACATTACAAAACTTCTATTACAAAATCATAAATAATATAACAAAAATATAAACATAGAGTTCCTGAATCGGTAACGTACAAAGAAAAAAAACTACAAAACAAATTTGCTAATTACTAGTTTATTATAAAATATAAGCTGTGTGCCTTTGGTAATTGCAAAATAACCTGTTATTACATAAATTATTAAAAAAAATATGACGACAACTCGAATGTTTTTAGAATTAACGGTGCTAGTCATTTTCACACTTTTTTTAAATGTACAATTTTAGAGAGAATGTTATAGAAAGCAAAAATTGTGTTTTTGGATGTTTTATGATAATGTACATTTACTTTAAGAATGTTTTCTTTTCTATGTTATTGTTACATTCATCAGTATTACTGACCATTGTTTTTCATATGTATATATTTATTTTACTCATACAGACACATAAAAATATCAGAAGTAAACGACAGTTAATAGTATTGTGTGTATATTTATGAATTCAACAACTTATACTTTATTACAAATAACAAATAAATAATTTTAATGCGAAAATCTACGATATACTTATGTTTTTTTTATATAAGAAAATCATGACTATGTTATACATACTCACATATTTTAGACGCTATATATAAATCAACTTATTCCATTTTTATTTATTTTGATATTTATAAATTAGTTTTTTACTTTACCTTATACATATATATGGGTATGTATACATTTTCCATAACTATGATTTGTACATTAGGATATAAATATTTTGACAATCATTGGATTTCTTAAGTTAAATAACATAATTATACGTTCAATTCGAAATTTCCACACAACAGGTATTCCATATAATAATATGCGTAAGATTAACAAAAAAAAAACAACAACAATAAACTAGAAAGGAAAACAAATCATTTTATTTGAAATTCAAGTAGTGATAAAATACGGAAACAAAATGTTTCAAAATCGATTATTGTTTTTTAAGCAAACCATTGACAAACAAAACAAAAATATCATATAAGAAAATCAATTATTTATTCGGAAACATTTTTATTCGAACTGTACATTTTAACATCATAATTTTTTTTGGGTGTTGATTGTTATATAATTATTAAATATTATCGAGGTTAATGATCGAAAATAAATATATTTTCATTTATTATTTGTAACATAAATATTTTATATGTAAATTTTAGAAACTGCTAATTTATGTTTAGATTTTAACGTAACGATATATATATATAATTTATATATTAAATATTTTCAATGAATATGCATTAATTTATCTAACACAATTCATATTGAAAATGTTTAATACTTAATATAATAATAATTATTATTATAAATATGTGTGTATGTGTGCATATATATATATATATATATATATATATATATATATATGAACATTTTAAAAGAGTACTAATATTGATGCATAAATTCAACACGAGTTACTGAAAAAAATTATTCAAAAATGTGTTTTTATTTCATTATTTTCTTTATAAATCCTAACCGATCGGTAGGAATTGAATGCTGAATACTACATATCGTTTAAAAATACGTGAATTTTGAAGGGCTAACTAGTGAATTCACCCCAATTGTTGATTTAAAGTAGCGTAAAAAATATTGGGGTGAAATCATCGAAAAATGTTATTGCGACAAAATAAGAGAGTAAGTAAAAAAGACGATGGCTTGTAATGACACGTGCCAAAATGCACCCTACACACATATATATATACACAAATACATCGACAGATGTTACTTGCGAGAAATGGAATAGAAATTTGAATAGTTACATACAAATTTTATACAATAAATGTAGAAATCGTAAAAGGGAGTTTGATGAATAGTCAAATAATTTTTTTTAATTAGAATTTACTCAATTCATATATATGTGAAATGAATAAAGCACAATAATGTATTATGATATATGTAATATACATATATACATTTATTAAATATGTTTAAAATGTACATTTTTAAATAAATACCTTTTTTATTACGATTTTCTGCTGATTCGATCAAAACTCGATACTACTTCACTATCATTAACCAACTGATATACTATGCAACTTGTACTTTGTGAAAAAATATACTCGTTATACAATATTGTGTCTTTTTCCACAAATTATATCAATTGGTAATATAGAATATTAGAATTATTTGTCAAATTGACAGTATTGTACAGTGATCCACACGTTTTGTTATTATATAATTACAGGAAATAAAAACATTTAAAAAGAAAATATACTGAAATATGATAAATAAGTTATTATATAGCAGCATTCTTTACATTCATGCATGTTAATAATCAGTTTAAAACAAAATGTCTTCTGTAATACAAAACTGGATTCTGTATATTTATATATTTTAAGTATCTCGTTATATGTAATAAAGCAGTTTCGCACATTATATATATTCTTTTGTATGTAAATGAAATTATTTATTTTTCAAATAAATGTACAGTTCGTCCAATGTTTGGAAAAGACATATATATATATATATATATATATATATATATATATATATATATATACATATATATTCGTATAAAGAAATGTAAAAAAGTATTATATATTATTCCATTTAAATATAATTGATTTTCGAAAAGTATATAAAACTTACTTTGCTTACACATCACACACACACACACACACACACACACATATATATATATATATATATATATATATATATATATATATATATATATATATATATATATATATATATATATATATATATACACACATATAATAACCGCAATATGCAGTAATCATTTATTCAATAACTATATACATATAGTTATTTTTTTAAAAAAACGTGCATTTTGGGAGTGATATAATTATTGTAAAAAGTGTGTATGTTCTAGGAATTACAAAATGAGCATAAAATCAAAATATCTTTTTATAACTATATAGTTAATGGGATATTCTAATGGTCAGTAAGATTTTCAATTTGCGTATAATACACGGGTGTTTATGAAATTATATTCAATAATAATAATAATAATACAAAAAAATATATATATACATAAATATATAAGTTATATGCACGTAATATTACTTGCTGGTCCTATGACTCGATGTAATTTAAAATGTTTTCTTTTCAATATACACATATGTGTCTACATACAATTGACAATGCCTCTTTCTCATATATATATATATATATATATATATATATATATATATATATATATATATATATATATATATATAAATATTGAAATCTATTTAAATGTATCTAAAATGTCCATTTGTATGTGACAGTATATGTGTATATAGAAAAACAAAACATGTTTTATATATTGCTTTAATTATAATTTTTTTAAATGTTCCTAAATTTGCAATTTTGTATGATTATATTTACAAACTTTGTAAACAAGATCATTTGTCGTTAAATACTAAGATGTAAGTGGTTCTGTTTCATGGAAGGCAACCAATAGTGAAAAAATAAATCATTTCGAATGAATTTAACAACATGAACCCCATAAAATGAATAAACAAACGACGGTGGAACTTGTCAGTCAGTTGAGTCGATTATAACAGACAAAAGAAAAGAATCAAAACGGTCTGTAAAGAGTGAATTAAACGGGATAAACTTTGAATTTAGTGAAACATTTCATCATTGCCGCATGTCGTGCAGATGTCCAAAAATTAAATTTTCGTTTTTAGTTTAAATCGTATTACATATTGAACAATATAAAATAAGTGCAAATCTCCGAGCATGTGCACATAGAGATCAAAATGAATAACTGTTATATGCGAAAACAGTGTATTTGACAGCTGCGTCAATACAAAGTTGTATTTTTCTATCAAAAGTGCAATTCTCGCACAATAATTGCGTCGTTTTGTGTAAAAGGGGAAAATTGAATATTTTCTCACAATAGATACACGTTCGGCATTTACGATATTCATCTTTTTTATAAAAAGGGTTGTGTGTTGATTCCTCTCTGTATAAAATATATACCGATATGTGACACGCACGTGCCCATTTTATCTTTTCCTTTTAATAAATCTGATTGACTGTTTTATATACAATAATTCAGAACTTTATATCGTTCGGTTTTAATATTTCAAATACCAATAAAATGCTTCTGTACCATAAAAAAATGTAACAGAAAGGGATTTTAACAACAGTATGAGTTAGTTACTTAAAAATACAGAATTTTAGAAACGTGCTAAACATAAATAACACATTTTAATATACAATCAACTAAAAACAGAAGATGATACCAATCTTTCATTAAACTGTAAAAAGTAAATTATTGCGTACCACATAAGATTGTACAAATAATAATTTATGCAATTATATTTCCGGTATACTAAATATAATAAACACACACGAGTTCGATTCTGCTATTGATCGCAAAAATAACATTCAGTATTCACGTGTCATCGATCATTCACCAGTTCTTTGACATCTCCTAAAGGACAGTCTTCTTAAGTCTAATAAAACTGCATTTAGTATAAACTTATAATTGTATCAGAAGCGCAATACTTTGTTATTTTCATAACTTTGCATTTGATTATATAGATTTTTTTTCTCTGACTCTCTCTCTCTATGTATATATATATATATATATACAGAGTCACGATCATTAAAAATGGTTCACCTCATTTTTTTTCAAATTTTATTGTAAAGAATCTATTTCTTATAATTTAAGGGCTCTATGTAATTAATTATTTAGAATTTGATATGGTTGGTTGATTTAGTCATGGGCAGTGTAAGGAATGGTGCAAAAAATGTTTTAGGAGATTTTAATATAAAAAGAATTTTATAGTCAGTTTTATGATCAATGATTCACTGTTTTTTTTAATAAAAACAATATTCAAACGACATTTTTAATTTTATTATACGAATATATGCACAAAGATTTAATTCGCACAAAAAATTCATATTTGGTCGATCTTCCTTTTGATTTTACTACGGCTTGAATTTGTTGTGGCATGAAATTTACTGATTCCTCGATGAAATCTTTTGGTAAACCTTCGTTCCACTATTTCTCTAACTCTGATCTCAATTTATTTATTGTACTTATGTTCCTTTTACTCATTCTATATTTTATTACACCTCAGATATTTTTATTGAGTTGAAATCAGGACTATTCCTGGCTATGGCAATGTCATAACTCCAAGTTTCTCTAAGTAAGTGGTTACCTATCGCACGTACTAAAAATAGAGTAAAAGAGATTGATTTTGAATTCATCGAAAAACATGACTTTTCGGCAAACCAATGATATCCAACTTTCATAAGTTCTTGTCTAGTTTAAGCGATCTTTTTTCATTTTAATTGTTAGAAATAGTTTTGTGGTCTTCGTGCATGTAATCCATTCTTCTTCAATCGCCTCTGAACAGTTTCAACACTTATGTTCACTGAAAACTGATTGAATAGTTCTGCTTTTTATTTTTGTAGCTGTTTTAAATCGATTTTATAGACGAATTAACAAATGATTTTCTCTCTCAATAATCCTTTTAACTTAACCAGATCCTTTCTTTCGATCTACTGTACCCAATTCTATCTTTTCTCGAAATTCATATCACTGATGTCTGAGAACATCCAGTTGTTTTACAAATATTACATGTTAACAGTCTGACACTCACTAAAATAACGATTTATATTTTTTTATTCGGAGATATATGAGTATTTTGGCATTTTTATTTTATAAGAGCTTCATCCATACCTTCCACGTTGAAATTTCAAAAGTAACAGTCATTTTTGTAAAGAACATGCCTGTTTAACAGGACGATAGTAACAAAAATCCGATAATATAATTTTTTTCTTCTTTTAACGACATAAAATCATAATATTAAGAGTGAACCACTTTCAATGACCATGAGTGTATGTATATATATATATATATATATATATATATATATATATATATATATATATATAGATATATATATATATGTATATATATATATATATATATATATAGCATGTCTTTGTGTTTAGTATACCCAATTATTAGATAAAATTCAAAGAACACCTACAAACGAGAAATAAAAATAATAAAGTCGAACGTAAAACGATTTAAAATAATAGTTTATTGTGTTCTGCAGAAGTGCATAATGAGGTGCAGTCGTGTGTTGTAGTAATTTTTTGATGCCCTGTATTTGACTAAGCTGATAACGATATCGATGACAGCGGTAATGATGATATCGGTAACCAGTCAGCAGCCATAACTCTAATAACTTGTAAACGGGGATAAATATGAACATATAGAAATAAGCATCGGTGGAATTAGTTAGTTATTTAGGGTTTAAAACCACGCTGGCAATTAATGTTATTAGCGTTCGAGTCTCGGTGGCTGTTGACGGGGTTGTATGTGTGATAGAGTCGGTGATGACATTGTCCGTGCGGCGAAGGTGGTGTTGTCATTTGTCGACGGGTATCAGTTCAACAACGGTCGACCTCGAAACAGCTGACTTGACAAGTTTGAATATTTGCGTCGTGTGTTATTTTGCGAACGTATAATATCCAATGGGGTGTTGCAGTCTGCTCACAGAGGGGACGAACCACCACTTTTATTCCGTTTTGTCCGTCCGTAACGATAACAACATTTGATTTGATATCAATAATGCTTATTTGCATCGGCTATTATTAAAGCAGCGGTTCTCCTGTCTCGCGAGCGTCGAATGTTGCGAATTGAAACAGAACTCCGGTGACACGAATGCAAGCGAACGTTCGTTTTTTCATTTCAATCGTTCGAATGCTCGTTCGTGGTCGCGATCAATTGCTAGTAAAATAAATAAATCGAATAAAAATAAGAACACGACAAATAAATAACGCGAAGAAAATTGAATATCGTAGACTCGATAAAAATATTTTCAAAAGAGGACAGCATGGCAGATGAGTATCGAAGGCACAAAATCAAAATTAAATGTAGTAAAAATAAACTATAAGTATAATTATAAATATATAAACATTAGTAAAATAGATACCTTCACAGTATTTACAATCTAAGATATTAAAAGTTAAGTTGATGTCATAAAAAAAATACAGTGAGATTGAAAACAACACACGTTTAATTGCATTTAAACAGATACTGAAACATATACATATTTATATATTTTATATATTATTTAAGTAAATTCACGTGTGAAAGAAGTACGCATTCAAAATAATATAAGTATGTCGTTTAATGGCGACCTGTTTATATTTATGTAATTTCAGCTAGTACGTTTTTTTGTATAGCGTTCGATTTTTTATTATATATATATATATATATATATATATATATATATATATATATATATATATATATACAATAAAAATATTCGTTAACGTTTCACTTTGTTCATGGATGTGTTTGCATGTGTGGATGCGGTGCTCTTATCTAGCCAGAACCCATGACGTGCATGTCTAAAGTTTTCATATTGTATAAGTGTGTTTGGTGTACATGTACCTCTGACTGTTTACAGATCTAATATATGTGCTATTCTTTTATATTTTCAATATATATATATATATATATATATATATATATATATATATATATATATATATATATATATATATATATATATATATATACAGTATTCTACACGATTAGTTTTAACTCTAACAATACCATTTCCCAAATCAGATTCATCAACATTATTGAGTGATATTATAAATGAATTAACACATTTGTATTTATCATTGTTTTTAGTACCAGTGTTCCTGTATTTGAATTACTTATTTCTTCTCCTTGTTGTCACTGTATTTCTTTTCTTTTCCACGTCGTCAGATGGATACTGGACCAGTATCCATCTAACGATGTGGAAAAGAAAAGAAATACAATAACCACAACGAGCAGAAACATACAATTCAAATTGACATTACGTTTATAAATTACGAGATGAATGAATCAATTTCATCTCAATAAATTATTCGTTCAAAACATATTCGTATCAGCTATCTTTTTGTTATCGATAAAATCAGGTTACAACATTTTATCAAGTCGTATTTGAAAACATTGAAACTTTCGTTAAAAATACTTATTTCAGTAATTTCATTTTCAAATTTACTTAACATCTGTTGATGAATGAAATCTTCATAAATAAAAGCACACGCACACAAAAAAATTAACACATTTATTGGTTCACTCTGTAAACACAACAATGTACAAGTATATGTGAGAATATACATATATATATATATATATATATATATATATATATATATATAACGAATATATGTTTGTAATATACGGTATAAGTGCTTTATATATTTATAGATGAACGAATAATATCGTGTGAAACAAATGTATGCACCAATAAATAAATACAGATTGAAATGTTACCATTTTTAACGATTTTATATCAATATTACTAATTAAAACGTACATAAAATGAAGCCTATAAAATTTAATAATAAAAGTTATTCGAAGAAAGTAAATATATTTATCGCTTGTCGAACGTGAATTTCAGTCAAAAATTAACGTGTGCCAATAATTCGTCCAGTTTCTATTAATTATATACTTTAAACACACACACATATACAAATATAGTAATTATATATATATATATATATATATATATATATATATATATATATATATATATATATATAAATATAGACAAGTAATATATTGGATTTATAATATTTAATCATTAATGTCATAAAATATGCTCTATTTATAAATATACCTCGCTAATTGAATAACAGCAGAGTCGAATTTAGTGCTTAATTCTACAAATATATACATACATACATATATATATATATATATATATATATATATATATATATATATATATATATGAATAATTGAAGACTGCTTGATTAAGGTGTTAATAAGAAACCCTAAGTTTAATTATTACAGACTTCAAAATCGCGGGATTAACACAAATTAAATAAAAATAATTTTTTTTTGATAGTAAACTTCGTAAGTCTCATATTTTCTTGATTCTTTTTGATTTATAACTAACGACAATGGACTTTGTAAGCTACTTACTAACTTCGATAAGTCACTTAATTGTATTATACGTTATTAAAACATCTTTTCGTGAATTTTTAACAATTCATACTTACATAACGTAATTAATTGTTAGATTAATGCCGATAAATAAATGCATATTTATGTGAAAGAGTGAATAAAGTAGGAATTCGACTCTAATTTCTAGAAGAGCTATATAAATGAATTTGTATTAAAATAAATCTTTTGATTGCCTGTCATTGTTATATAAATTAACCGATAATATTGTTTTAACTTTTTGATTAATATACGTACTCAATTAAATATTTAAATTCCCTATAATAATAAATATAAAATGAGCTATTACTTTAATAAATTTATATTTTTTTATAATTTAAGTAATAGTGAGAAAATAACCTTTTGTTTTTATAAAATCTTTCTTATTCGATTTTTTACAAGACATTTTTTATGTTGTATATATGAACCCTGAACATTTATTCTATATACATTTTTAATTGATCTGTTTGGTTTTTACACACTGTTACGTATTATAAACATTTATTGAAAATTATTTAACATTTAGTATGAGAATTCAGAAATGTTATTATCAACAATTTACATATAGTCATATATATATATATATATATATATATATATATATACCCCATTTAAAAACGTTGGCAAATAAATGAAGAAATAGTAAAAATCCAGTATATGAATCATGAAAATTTATGAAAATAAATATTCTCAGTAATTACAAGTAAAAATAGTACATTTATCTAAATACGTACACATACGACATACATTTATATATATATATATATATATATATATATATATATATATATATATATATATATATATATGTACCTATAATTTGAGTGTAAAACAAATTATTGATTGTTTTAGAAGTACTTCAATCTGTCCAGTATTTCAACATATTTAAAAACACGATTACATGCATTCCATATATTAAATATACAAATAATGTAACATAAAAAAATTTCATTACTAATTTGAACTATATTTAATTGATTTATAATTTCTTATATATATATATATATATATATATATATATATATATATATATATATATATATATATATATATATGTATGTATATATATATATAATATGCATACATACACACACGCATTTATATATTTGCATATAAAAATTCTTCGATTCATTAAAAAATATAAATTGAACGCATAATCAAACGCATTATATTACTTTAATGTTCAAATCTATTTCATAAAAAACTTGCCAGCAAATTAAGTAAACAAATCAATTTTACATTAAATACAATTTTTACATTTTAGAATTATTAGTAGATCTTTGATATACATCCTTTCAGTGTTATAAATTAGTAAACTTCTTTTAACCAATTAAATGATACTCTTGATCCCAACTCTGGCTTTAATAATTGAATGTTCTCAGACTTGCTTTTCATATGTTGAAAACATAAAATGTCAGTAATTTTTCTATGTGTAATATTTTAAACTATTTTTTTTATTATATAAAGAATTAAAACTACTACATTAAAAATAATCAAATCACTAAAATCGAAATATAACTTCTATGATCACTGATTAAATAAAAATTGATAATAAACAATAGATTTAAAAAATGTGCAATAAAAAAATGCATCATCATAAAGCAAGAAATACTATTATAATAAAAATTATTAGCCCAATCAGTGCATAAGTACTGATACTAACGACTGTGCAATGCGGTACAATTTTAGAAACAATTTCAAAGCGAAATATATTTATTATTTTATTTTTGTTGTATTAACTATAAACATTATTAATATCAATCAAAACCTATATAAAACCTATATTTATTATTTTATTTTTGTTGTATTAACTATAAACATTATTAATATCAATCAAAACCATTTTAGAATATTCAATGTTTTCCACTTTAAAAACAAATACAGCAACCGAAAGATTCACGATGCAAAGTAAAAAACTATATTACCTAATGTTAAACTGATGTGCAACGCACTGCTTTTTAATGCAAGTATGTATTGTGTTAAAAAAGTGAAATGTAAAGTATCCTTCTCGATCATTATAAAAAAACATGTGTTTTCAAAAAAAAATTAATAGATGGACAGTGTAAAGTACAAATAATTTTAAAAGTTCTAAATACATATATATGTGTGTATATATATATATATATATATATATATATATATATATATATATATATATATATGTAGTGTTACATTCATTTATAACATGTCACTAAAACAAATTATTAAAGAAGTAATAATAATAAAATAACTCCATTTCACGTTTAACAGAGGCTATAAACAAATGAAAAAAATTACACACATTAGGAGAATTATATGAAATAAATATAGAAATATATATTTTTTTAGAATTTAAACTAACACAAATATACTAACAACAAAATAACGGTAATTAAAAATTGTAATCGTAGACATTTATCGTTGATTCATTAATAATCGTATAATTTCAGTTATTTTTCATATCATTTCAAATATGAACTTAAACTAAATTTTGTAAATAACTTTATAGATATATAAATATGTTTATATATATATATATATATATATATATATATATATATATATATATATATATATATTTGTGTATCTGTCGTGTGTGTATGTATGCGTGTGTGTATATATTATGTGGATGTGTGTATTTGGATGCAATGGAAATGCGAATTACTATATGAGATAAATACCGAGTATTTCTATTTATTACATGATCGAAATTATTATTTGCATATTTAGATAGATTTACTTTTGTGAAATCTATTTATTGATAAATTCAGTAACTAAAACATAAACTACTAGTAGTTTGTTTTAGTATTACCATACATCACACACACACGCATACACACATACACACGTACTAGTAAAACATATAAAATTCAGTTTTATTCGAAATGCCTAGAATGGAAATACTCGGGAATGATTGGAAAGAATACATGTACATTTTATCAAATGCAAAATGAACGGGACAATCGGAATGAATTGTACAGATATTTGTACGAACGAACTCTTTTTCAAATTTATAGAAATTGGCTTTAGCGAATTGAATAGAAATGGTTCAGTTGTCTGTTGTTCCTATCATCAAATATGAACAGTTTCGGTACTGTCGATTCGTTTTGTTTTCAACTCCTTTTCCTATAGTTCATGAAATGGATGTGTTAATGTTCTCTATATGTAGCTCTATCTACCTCATAAAAAACATTGCTAAATTGTTAACAATGTTATGTGTATTGCCCAAACGGATACTATTTTATTTTAATTATGTATGTATTAAACAAGAATAAACAAAATTATCAAAATAATATTCAAATTTATTTTTACTCCCATTGTAACATTTTTTATTTACAGCTAATTGGGAGTGAGAAAGAATAGTTGTAACAATATTAAGTGTTTTTTTTAAATAATCGTAAATTCACGTTAGAACTCACAGTAAACTCGAGTAAAAAGTTTACCGCTAACATTTTTCATGAAAATTTCTATTTATGAAAGAATAGGATTTTTAATTGGTTGAACGTAAAAGTCAATCCTTACACAGTCGATTAGTATCAATAGAACATGTGTATTTCAAGAAAATATAGAAATATCATTAAAAATATCATTCTACTCCTCACGGCAAACATTTTGATGATCAGTAGACCGACAGTTATTGAACAACGCATGCGTAACAGGGTTGGAGTTTGTTTTAAAACAAAAGAATGAATTAAACTAATATTTGCGTTTCTATCATTATTTTTCAAAACTCATTTGTAGTAGCACCGAATAATACAGGATAATAAGGAAAATTAGTGTTCAGTGAGAGACTTTATCTATAGTGTTTTGTGAGTAACAGAAAAAAGAATATTAGTAAATAAAAACACGCGGAGTTTAGCGTACCGGAATACGAAAGTTAACAGCATATTACAACTTCGAATTATTTACATAAAACCCACTACAGGAAATGAAAACATGGGATTCATCTGAAATATATAGATGTGTAACTTGTAAATAAGGTACATAATTTTTACTTATATCTGCATTATTCCAAATTTAGTTATTAGACACAATACATACAAACATACATATATACATATATATATATATATATATATATATATATATATATATATATATATGTATATATATGTATATATATGTATATATATGTATATATATGTATATATACAGGGCAATAATTCATCAAATTACAGTAGAACATAAAATTTTACAATTATAAATTTTAGTCAATTTTATATAAATATGTATCACTCAAAATAAATTTCTTAATGAATAGATCAATTATCTTAATTGATAGATAATTAGTAACGATTTTAATTTATTGCACATTAAAAAATGATCTAACATTTTAAAGATTTCATGATTTATTGTATGAACTTCTTCAAATAAAAAACATAAATATAATAAAACCTTTTCACTGCAGTGAGTTGATAAATCCTTGCTTTTCATGATTTAAAAATAAACAAAAATGTTTATAGTGTTTCATTCGGCTCCATGTACATACTTATAATTGGCAAGGGGGGCACTGGGTGAACACAGCGAGCAGGGGAAGAAGCCCCCTAGTGTGTGTGTATATATATATATATATATATATATGTTACAACTATAAAAGCATCTGAGTACTAAAAATTTCATCTTAATGGGATTGATTCTTTATTGGTTAAATTTTACTTAAGCAATTACTGATGATTACAACAAAAACCTCATGATTGTTACCTTAACTGATACCTACATTGCCCTTAAACATTATCTGTATATGCCTTTACGTTGTAAATAAATATTACCTTGCTACACCAAAAATTCTGAGTATAACAAATTAAAAATTACTATATATATTATTTATATTTAATTTTGAACCACAACTTGATTTGTATTAATAACTTGAAAGATTACTTAAGAATGTTAACAAAAATATGAATGTATATTCCAAAACATTGTAATTTGCCAATTTTAATTCTTATCACAAATAATAACAAATGTGTGCACTTATGCATTTGGCTTTTAATATATATCCACAAAGTTTATTCTTCCGTATTTTATGTTTTATAAACTGTAACAAATGTGAATATAAAGTTCACTGGTATCATATACATTAATTACAAACTTCTCAAATAATGCTATTATCTAAAATAATACAAGAATTGAAATTAGAACAATTTTTACTGAAAATTAATTGTTACATTCTTAAAAAATATACATATTTAATCATAAAACCACAATAATTGTTTTGTAAAAGTATATAAAAGCATATTATTGCTATACATATTTTTCAAAATGAGTAATAAATCATTATATTTAAATAAAAAAAATAAAAAATAGTTATTACTTAACCTGACTAAAAATTGTTGGCAGTGAAATTTGATGAATGTTAAATAATGTTTGCACATGTTTATGCATAATTTATGTACAATTTCTATAATGTGTTGATTTATTACGTATGTTATCTAAATAATTTCCCATTTGATCATTACATTCTTTCATTATTTTAGCTAGTTCTTCTAATCTTTGTTTATGTGAAGTAGATTCATTACTTAAACCTGAAAATTTTTAGTTTATATTATCAAATAATAATTATTAATAACACTTTCATTTATTTTTAATACCAATTTAAAAATATTGGGTATATTTTTTAATATTACGAAAGTAAAAGAAATGCATTTACTTACTTTTAAGGGAATATAATTTATTATTAATGTTGACAGTTAACTTAGAAGCTTTAAGTAAAAGATCATTAGCTCTATCACGTATTTCCAATGAATGTTCTGCCTTCTTTGCCAATGAACTGTTCGTCTCGCTGTATTTAATTTGTAAATCATCTGTTTTATTACGAGTATTTTCAGCTTCAGCTGTTACCGCAGCAGCTTTTGTTTCTACTTCCTTTGCGTCACGATTATTTTTTAAAAAGTTCATTTTCAAAGTCTTCAAACGATTGCGAAATAATTCTACTTCTCCTGCTGTTATATTAACTGTCGATTGTGCTTGTTTTGTCTCTGAAACAATCTATAAATACAAATTAAATCAATTTATTTAAATTAAATATTTTCAACCCACCTCTTTAAGATCTGTTTCAGTTGTATTAATATCTATATTTGCTTTATTAATTGCTTCTCCTGCTTTTTGCTGAGCCTCTTCTGCTTCTTTTAAAGCTTTTAATACTCTGTTTGCTGTACCAAGAATATCTTCAGCATTTCCCCTTAAAAAATAAACAGTTTATATATAAATATATAAATTCATTCTTCAATCACGTTGTATTTAATTAAACGAAGAAACTAATTTGTAGTCGTTTTATGTTATAGATAATTTGTATTAAAAATATGTTTCATCTTACTTTGTTTCATTAGCATCTCTTTCAATTGCATTTGTTCTATTAAGATCATTTGCAGTTTCTTGCAATATTTTATCAATGTCAGTTAGTGCAGTTACAGTTAGATTTATTTGTTGAGCTAGTTCTGTAATTTGTTTGGGTTTTAAATGAATATTCTTATTCAAAGTCTAAAACAGCAGAACAAAACAAACATATCATAACAGAATTATATAAACAATTAATTGTTCATACTTGTTCAGCAAGATCTCTTATATCATCAGGACTTCCCCCTGAACTATTTAATGAATGCTGTAAATCTTTGATAGTAGCTTGTGTATCTTGAAGAATAATCGATGAGTAATTGAGTAAATTTAATGCATTTCGATGAGCTTCTACCGAGCTATTATGAGCATCTCGCGTTTCAACGTTAACTTGGAATAACTGCAATAATGATATTAGTTTATATTTACTAATTTTAATTTAAAAATAGAATTATTATGAAAGACTAAAACCAAAAGACATACTGTTCTTAAAAGTTCCTCCGCTTTGAATTCTTTAACTTTAATTTCAGATTTTGCTTCTTGAGAATTAGCCAATGCTTTTTTCACCTTATCTTTAGCTCCTTTATCACAAGAAACACCTCCACACAAATTACAACCTGCACCTCCACATAACTGATCACAACCATCTGTAGCATGACCACACATATGTTCATTTAAAAATGAAATGTTACTTTTGAATTCATTCAATTCATCTTGCAATAAATTTAAATGTTCATTGTTAGTTTCATTATTATCAGTGAATGTAGCTCTTGTTACAATACTTTCTGCAGCTTTACATTGTCTTTCAGCTTTCTCAACTATATGTATTGAATCGGCAGCAGTTTGTAAGGCATCTTGTGCCATTCGTTGAGCATTTTGTGTTATTCTGAAAGCTTCATCGACATTAGCTTCTTGTAAACTGGTTGCATTATCCTTTAATTGTGTTGCATGTTTCTTTAGATTTTCACTTTGTTTTTGCAAATCTTCAAGAGAAATTTTTGCAACTATAATTTCGTTTGTAGCATTATTTAATTTTGATTCTACTACTTGTACATAAGATGTTGTTTTCTGAAGTTCTTTATGCAAGAAAGATAATCGAGTTTCTATCTGTTGCAAGTCTTGTGAACTTACAGAAGCATTATTAAGAATATTTCTAATTTCTGACAATTTCTCTTCCATAGCTTTAAATTCTCCAGTGTATGCACCTGCTGTACCAACTTTTTTGATTTTTTTTGCTTCTTCAATTATACTTAATGTTTCATCTATTAAATATATGTTCGTATTATTAAATAATACACAAATATATATATATATTTCATTATAGAATATAGTTTAATCAAAACAAAAATGCATCATATTTTACCTTTTAGATTATCAAGAATCATATCCCAATTATTAAAACATTCTCCACATGGACTACAATATGGTGCTTCTCCTAAGAAACCTCGAGCACACATATTACATTTCTCACCACCCATACCAGTTCTACAAATACATGTTCCATTTTCTCGATGGCACTGAGATTTTTCAGAACCCATAGGATCACAGTCACACGCTAAAAATATGAAAGAATTTTAATAAGTTTGCAATACAAAACATATTTTCTAGTAAAAAAAAATTACGATAGCACTGAATGTTTGGATTTCCCCAGAAGTTTGCTTGACATTGATTACACTGACGACCTCCAAAGCCTGGTCTACATTCACATTGTCCTTCATACTATAAATAAAAATATTTAAAACCTTACAATCTGCTACATAAACACATTTTTACTAAATTTTTTATTATTTCAATTTGTGTACTTAATTTTGTCATAAAAAAAACATGGAATTTCATTTTATCGAAACAATTATTTACCAAATGACACTGTGTATTCACTGCTCCAACTGGATCACAATCACATGGTTCACAACCTTGACCAATTCCAATTTTCCAATGGTCTTCACGGCATTTATCACATTTTAAACCAATAACATTATTATGACACGGACATTGCCCAGTAATACGATCACATGGGCCTTTACTTGAATTAGTTCCCAAAATATTACAGTCACATACTAAAAAATTAAATAACAAATTTGAAAACATACATTTTAGTTAAATTTCTAAATTTAAAATTAATTTGAACTTACAAATACAGTTTTGATGTATAGCATCACCATAGTAATGAGCTTTACACCATTCACAGTGATCACCTTCAGTATTAAACAAACATTTTCTACATTGACCAGTATGTGGATCACAATTTCCTGGGTGAGTGATATCTACATTTTTACTACAATTACAAGGCCTACATGAACCACCAGGAATTTCTGGATGGCCATAATAATTGTCAGCACATACATCACAGCGTGAACCTGACAAAAAAAGATTTACACACAATTTTAAAAAAATTAATTAATCTAGAAAAAGTAATATATTGGACTACATACAAGTTACTTTAATGTAATAGTTATGCAACATTTTGTATTTAAATGGCCAATATTATTTAAAAATATTAAAATAAACAAAAATTAAATATGTCAAAAAAACTTTACCTGCATATCCTTCTTGACATTCACAAATAACATCTTTAGTGTGTGGATCTAATGTACATCTATCCGCATATGAGTGACCACTACCAATCGTACCAGGACAAGGGCAAAGTCTACACGGTATATCGACTCCAAACCTAGGATCTCCATAGTATCCATCGATACATCTTTCACAATCATGTCCTGATGTAGCATCTCTACATGAAATACAAGCACCAGTACGAGTGTCACAAATGTCAGCATGACCATTACATTGACAAGGTTGACAATTTGGAAAATTCCAATAACCAGGTTGACACAGATCACATTTACGACCATACATATTTGGTCTACATTTACACTGACCAGTTGGTACATCACAAATATTATCTAGTGATCCAATATGGTTACAATTACACTCTAAAACATTTAAATCATCAAATAATTATACCTATTAACATTTTTAAAAAAATATTAAGAATTTTACACTTACATAATAATCAAAAAAAAAAAAATTCACAAACAATTCAACTTAAGACTTACGTTTACAACCTTCTGGTCCAAATCCATAATAACCTGGAGCACAACGGTCGCATTTACGGCCAACTACATTCGGTTTACATGGACATGTGCCACCAAACTCATAACAAATATTACTTGTTGAACCGGTTATATTACAATGACATGCTAAAAAAGTAATAATAATTTAATTATAACAATCTTAAAACTAAATTATAAATTTAAACTTGATTTTAATAATGTACAAATCAAAAATATATAACATTATTAACCATGAGCTCCATTATAAACATAAAACCCAATACTCATATGATGTTTTTTACAAATATCTGGAATAGGGCCGTGATTTACAGAATAGTAATATTGTGCACAACGATATCTTTCGTATTCTTGTCGACTAATTTCTGCTAACGGTGAACTACGGAACCATGGAATACTTTCTATCCGAGGTATAAGAACAATCTGTTCGTAACGACAAATTAATATAAATAAAACATAAACAGATAAATCTGATATCGACAACAAAAACAATATCACGTACCGAATCAATTAAAATAGAAGCGTTTGGTGTATCGGTTTCAACATTGTAACGTTTAAATTCGATAATCATCTTGTACGTTTTATCAGCTTCCAAACAAGTGGGTGGAAAAACAGCAGCATCTCGACTTCCCTGACTTAATCTTACTCGTTTAATATCATCTTCAGG
>CM068324.1:5311898-5376898 GCA_034766995.1 Acanthacorydalis orientalis
ATTATTTTTATTCATTTTTTAAATTGTACCTTACTATTCGTGCATATTAATTAAATCGGAAATTAAACAATTTACATATTTACAAATATTTTTTAAAAAATGAAAATGTATAAAGTAATATACAAAATTCAACAAATGATACATTTTTTATAAAACTGATTAATGATAAATAATTTACTAAGTAAATCTAACTAAAGCAACAAAAAATATGAATTTAATATTGTATTTTTTTGATGACAGACTGATTCAAAAATAAATTAGGACATAATTATTTGCGTGTACACGCGTGAATTACAAAGGTTATCGAATCATGAACCATGTTGGCCGACTTAAAAAAAAGGAAATTATGACGGTGATCGCATCATTTTTTTTAATAGATTGACTTTTTTCAAGAATACTGTTTCCTTTCCGATTATCTTATCTAGAAAATTATAAAATATTTGTAAAACAGAACATTTTTACTGATGAGTTTGTGAAGTTATTAAATACATATTTAAATAACACGAATGGGTATAAATTTGTAAACATTATAATATAACAAGCAATATATAGAAATGTCAATATAATATACAACCTAATAAGGCTATTTTCTTTTCCTTTTTTTAATAATATATTTTTTTAAATTAGAAAAATACACGTTTACATAACAAATATGTGATCACATATACTTTAACCATGTACAATAAAATTCGATTTTTATAGATTTTAATAAATATAATCAAAAAACAAATAAAAGATATCATAAATGTGTGACTTCACAATTGACAAAATTATAAAATCAGTTCCAACTTAAAATACATTTATTGTCGCCAAATTATTAAACATTATAAAATTAAATTCTTTATAAGGTATATAAGCAAATACATTAATGGAAACTTTTCACATCAAAAATTAAAAAGAATGTATATATTCATTAATTACAAAAACACTGACATTCAGTTCGATCTAACATTAAATTTAAATACAAATATAGTGTACATTATTTGTAATTTATGAATTTTGACATTGGGTTTCCATCAAGATGATAAAAAATAAATATTTTTCTTAAAAACACATTACATTTTATTTGATGTATATACATTTACATTAAGTCAATTGCGGTTTAAAGCATATTTTTGTTATTTAACTATTATGAATAAAAATGAAACAATAGCAGTAAAATTTAATTTTAAAGATACGTATTTCAATCAAAGATCAACATTTTCATTGTTGAAAATAATATTAGAACATTTATAATTAATTTAAAATAATTAAACATTTTTTTTAATATTTTATATAATGAATGAATCACAAATGCAATATAGCAATTTACAAGATCATCCTACATACTTCCAAATAATTCTAACTACTTTTACATTCAATTATCCAAATATATACTAATGTTTTCGTAGCATATAACGAGTACAGATTTAATAAAAGAATTCTATATCAATTAAACATAATAAAGTGATCGTTTGGTATTATTTTATATAAATTGATAAAAAATTATAGTTCTAATATGTTATTTAAAGTCAAATAAGTTTATAGATGTACACAGATGAACAATTTTATTTACACGCTTTTTCAAATTGATATAAAACTGAATATATCCATAAAACAGGGACGCAGATTATTTTTTCGATATTTAAATATCAACTAAATATAAATTCATTCGCTTGTTTAGAAACATATACTTGTTGAATTAATATGTATAAAAAATACTCTATTTAAATGGAACCAAGTTACTAAAATACAGCGATAATTACATAAAACTGATTAAATATCAAAATTAATGAAATGGTTATTATTTATTTTAAGAAATCAGTTGAAAATCATCAAAATTAATCTATAAACAACATAATTATGAACCAGTTGTCTGTAATTATGACACGTATACAAATATCTATCAATCCATGAATATCTGTATGTAAATATATGGTATTTTTATCGTTCAACAGCAACGTTGTAAGAGAAGACCGCTAAGATGATGAAAGAAGTAAAAAATTAAATCATAAAACGCCGAGACTGCGTCTGTATGTATGTCTCCCGAATGTTCATTTTATTTTTAAACACTTACTCCAATATACTTTTTTATTTAATCCCTTAGTCATATCTATGACCTTTCTAGCAAATGCTTCACATCTGTGTGCGTTTCTTTATGTAAATGTTATCGTAATTAACAAACTGAATAAAATAAATACTTACTTTTTAAAAAAAATATTAATTCAGCTCTGTTTTTGAAAAAAAAGATCAAAAAACATTAAGATAATACAATTTACATTAAAATTTAATACATATCCGAAAATAATCATTCATATTTTTGATTATTATAAAAATGTATTATTATTTAAAAATATACGAAATGAGAATAGAATTAAACTCTAGCACATACTCATCGTTCAAAATGTTTATTCATATATTTCGTGAAATGTGTGTGTCTATAAAAATTCAAGTACTTTCATGTGCTAATTTAAAACATATGATATTGACCTTCGGGTCACTGCTGGAAGAGAACTGATATACAACATTTGAAAGATGTTATAAATTATGACTATTTGACAATTTGCCGACATCGGCAACATAGAAATATATTATGAGTCAAATGACTTCATATTGTCATTTTTCAACTCAGCTTCTTTATTGAAATCCTTACGAGATGATAAACTGTTAAATTTATTTCATGTATATTATAAAAAGATATATATACATATTATTACAAAAAATATGATTATTTTTCTACACGGAAATGCTTAAAAAATACATGATTATATTTACTTTCACATAATTAAATGAAACTTCTAAATATTTAAATATATATATATATATATATATATATATATATATATTTAAATATATATATATATATATATATATATATATATATATATATATATATATATATATATATATATAAATGTACGACTAGAAATAACACAATCCATTAGAACGTTTTGTAAAAAAATTACAAACACTAAAGAGACCCAAGGAAATATATTCAAAAATGTATTTTTTATCTATAATTATATTTATTGGGAATTTTCTTATAGACTGATAAGAAATTTTACAAATGAGAATACGTAGTGTTGTAATGTATTTAGAGAATTTTTCATATAAAATATTTGAACTGACTTCATTATATCGATTTTCTTGTTTGTATATACATAAATTTCACTTATAATTAATAAATTATCGGTTTTTAACTGACTCGTATGGACTGTCTACCAATAAAGTTTATTACACATATGGGTTCGAATGTAATTTTCAATATATGCATAGTTTATTACTAACGACTATTATACATTAATCAAAAATAATTATTAAATATCTAATTTTATAACAAATATATATATATATATATATATATATATATATATATTTCTATTTATTTATACATGTGTGTATGTACTTATATTTTTAATTTCTCCAACACTCGTCAATAATTTTTTTTTTAAAATACTAAATAAATATTTTCCAAAATAAACAGAACAGATTAATATAAAACTGGATATACATTTTTCATACAAAATATTGCTTTTTTAAATTCAATTTGAAATAATAAAATAATACATAACATAGACATCAAATAAGAATTGATTAAATAATAAGTACATATATACAAAGAACGATAACAATTTCTTGTCTTCTTAGCATACAAAATAAATTTATTTCTATCTGAAAATCATATCAAATATTAAAAAACAAATCATTTATAAAATAAACTATAAAAAAAAAAACATTATTTGTCGCAAGAATGTGACAAATAATAGTGATTAATATAAATTGCTTAATAAAAAAAATAATTAAAACTAGTTACCTACTCAACAGGTACTTTGTATGAGAGAAATGGATATATTTAATATAATTAAGAAACTATACGAAATTAAAATATCATTCTTTGACTATTTTTATCATCCTTGAATTGTGAAAAATAATTTTAATGCATAATTAAATACATCACATAATTGAAATAATAATGTGGAATACATTACTTTGATGATATAAAAGTAGATATTTGGAAATGTATTTCACAAAAAATGTTAATTAATATTTTAGATTTTAATATAATATATTTTCCATAAAAATATTATTTACACACTTACGTACTCATATAAACACATGCATACATATATTATATATATATATATATATATATATATATATATATATATATATATATATATATATATATATGCGTGTGTGTGTGTGTGTATGTGTATGCAGGTGTGTATTTATGACATTTCGCTTGGAGATGTTAAAAATATGAAGCATCATACAATTATTGAATGAAAAGAGGTAATTTGATTTTTAATTGTTTTCTGATGAAATAAAAGTACATTGTATTAGGCTGCACAAAAATGTATCTGATGTTAACAGAGTTTATTTGAATTAACATTTAAACCTAAGGTTGTAATTTTAAAACGAAAATACTCATGTTTTCTGTTTGCATAAAAAAACTAAGTTATTTACAAAAAAAAACTTTTAATTACTACCTTGGAATATTTCAGAGTTCCTGTATATCATATATTTTTTTTATTATATTTCCTATTTCATATCTTTTATACTTTTAACCAATAACCTATTACAATAAACATTCTTTTTATCATTTATTTGTACTTAATTACTTTTCAAGAAAGCTCAGTGCATAAAAAAAATTGCTCATATTTATTTTAAATACATTATACATACGACTCGGACACAGACACACATGCATATATGCATATAAACATACATACATATATATATATATATATATATATATATATATATATATATATATATATATATATATCTGAAAATCGAAACATCAATTAAACAACTGAGTACCGAAAAAAAATACAAAATAAATATATGATACATATACTAAGCCTACTCTGATTTCTGTCAAACTAAATTATGACAGTGTGTTGAAAATTGATTCGATTTATAAGATCGGTTCTATAAGTAATCTTATTTGTTAAACTAAATTTAAATATTTGTTGAAAAAAATAAAAATATTAATCTTACTCCAAATCTAATTCAAGGAAATGAATTTTAATAAATATTTTTTTAAATAAAATTAATATAAAATTGACTAATAAACTGTATAATCAAGTTTATCATTTTTCGAGTATAAATATTTATGAAATTAATAGTTTGTCACTGAAATAAATGTTTATTTTATATTGTTCTATTATAAATTTAACAAGAGACTCACCTAAAAATATTATATGTCGCTCTTTTAAACTTTTATCACACAAAATGTACAAAACACAAACACACACGACACATTTGCTGTTTACAATATCAAGCAATGTGACAAACGGAGAACTATACAACACTTGCGTAAATTGTTAAGTCTGTATTCGTTTAGACTGCCTTAACTACTCACGTAAGAACATTCACTTACAACTGAACATACATCCACTCACATACACGTTAAAACACATTCAGATAGATATGTACGGACAATTTACAAAAGACGCGTTTTCGCCTGGGATGACAAACTATTCACATCTGCTTTAGTTGTCGCCAGGCAAAGATAGTATTAAGTACACTCCTATTACTTGTCTCAGTCATTTTTCTAGCCTTCTTTTCCATACAAATCGTAGGAAATATGTTCTTTACAGCAGTGACTACCAAAAAGAACTATAATGACTCAGTTATGTATTCATAACTGAAACAGTACGGTTTATTCATGTATAAAAATATGAATTATACATAAAATATTAGCATTCCCTTTCATGAAAAAAATCTCTTTGACGAGAAAACATAAAATTTTATCTTTAAGTACACTCTTAAATAAGATAACACACAACAATTTAGACCGACAAACAAGTTAGAATTTTCAAATTTTAGATGACCGAAAAGGAGGAAAAAAAATTTATGATTAAAAAAATCCGTTGAACATGGTTACAGCAAGAACTGCTGAAATTGTTATATCTGGTTTTTATAACCATTACTCATTACATCAATGAAAAGTAAATTCCACCTAATTACCATTTGCTATATAAATCCTAATAATATGAAATCGTAAACCATGATATAAATTAATACACGCATTAAATAACAAATAAATACAATATTTAAATAAAGTATCCATAAATACCTATAAGCCATATAAACATATTCACAATTTTACAATAAATACATTTTTGCCTTTAATTAAAATAATAATAATGTAAACAGACAAATACATAATTTTGTGTTTGGGGATCCGTACGATTTATCTTCTATCTGTTCCAAAAAATAAAATTCTAAGACCAAATTTGCTTGGTAAATCCCTAAAACTGGATCATTATAAAAGTGGATATTACAAACAAAAATTGGGTTTAATTTGCTCGCTATAGCCATTAGCTCGTTGTATCTGTACTGGTTCAAATCGACTCTGACAATATTTAAAAATGTTTAAAAGTCTATCCAAAACTATACTACAATATAAATTGATTTATTCTTTATTTAATTTGAATTAATCAAGATTTACTTTATTATCATTAATTGATCTTGTCTTGAAAACAATTTTCTTTCACTTTTACATACAAGACATTTCCAAATTTTTATACATAATTAAAAGATTGTGAAAAAAAATAAATATTTTCTAAAACTACAGCGAATCTATATTTCATTTCACAATTTTTATTATAATCTTTTATTTCGTAGTCTTAAATTTTATTTTCATGAATTTGAAAATCATAAAACATACTTAATTTTCAAGAAACTAGACATGAAAAACCATAATATATATATATATATATATATATATATATATATATATATATATATATATATATATATATGTGTGTGTGTGTGTATAATGTTTAAAAGATAGTTAATAGCCTTAAACATAGAGAATCTATTATAACAATTACATTCTTAAGAAACAATTTTAATAAATTATCATCTTAAACCTAAGGTACATTCAGTTGAATGAAAATAAATGAAAAAGAATTATTGAAATAGAACAATCATATCAAATTACTATTTCCGGGTGGACAGTTTATCAATAGAGCCCACACTGAAGACATATCCGTTTTATTATCTTTTTAATACTCGGATATCATATCAGTGGAATTCAGTCAGTGACCATTCATAATACTCCTCAGTACCAGAATAATTATTTTTAATATTAATTTGTTTCACAATTTTTTTGTTTATACATATATATACATATATATATATATATATATATCTATATATATATATATATATATATATATATATGTATATATATATATATATATATATATATATATATAAAGGAATATTATTTTTTATTTGTTATTTTAACGATGATGTAATTTACATACATTTTAAAGGATAAAATATAATATTTTCTCTCTCAATTTTCTATTGTTTTTAGAAGAAACAATTATAATAACCCAAATCTATAAATGTTTATACTTTTTTCTTTTTTATCCTAGATGTATTTTTTGTATAAGTTTTTTTTTAATTCGAAAACTTAAGACCACTTACTTTTATAATAAATGTCTTGTTAATTTGATCGCAATTAATATTAAATATTTTAAACCTTTTAGAATTGAGCGGCCTCTTTATTTATGGCAGTTGATACATATACACTTTTAATAAAAAAAAAATATGTTTTTGTTAAATAAATACACCTACACTATTGATTTTATAGCAAAACATAATTGTTGTTTTGATTTGATTTTATCAGATGCATTTGGTGATTATAAACTAAATTAAAAGGTATTCAATTTTTTCAAAACATTTAAATAAAATATTAATAATTCACATTCTATTATTAACATGATCTATTGAATAGTAATTTATTTTTTTAACCTGTACTCTACGTTATAATTTATCATAGTTCATTTTTTCGTACATCTGTAATTAATAATTTCTGTTTGATTACTTTAAATAACAGTAATGAACACGATGATATCCAAAAAACGGCATGTTATGCATTGCATATCTTTCGCATTTCAGTTTTTATCTAAAAATAATTCTGAATTCTTTGTGGGAAGATGTGATACGTAAAATATGCTAAAATAGAGAAAAATGTCTGAAAATGCATTAAGACTTCATAGACTCAAAGCCTCCATCTTTTTTTCTACATTCGTCAGTTACCCGACTTAAGGAATAAACTTATACAAAATAATTGGGAGCATTTTTAGGATTGAAATGTATTCGATTTTTCAGTAAAGATTCATTTTCTATAACAAAGACACCGAATTAATTTATAGATCTAATATATGTCAGCTGTAAACATATCTTTAGACGATTCATCTTCAAATTTGTTATTGTGGAGTATTTTTTTGATATTTTTTCATGTGTGATTGTATAAAATAAATATAAATGAAATTATTATATGGGAAATGTTGGTTCAGAATGTAAAAACATATATAATGAATTTAAGTTTGTTTTGTTTAACCATGTTTTCAGTTTTACACATTATTAAATATATAATAAAATTAATTATATAAAATAATAAACATTACTTATCAACTGCAGACACTGGTAAAACTAAAAGAAATAAATACATATTATTTAAAAATAAAATACTTTCAAATATTAAACATCATTTAAATTTTATTCTTTATTTAGTACATGAAACAATAATAATTAACATGTTAAAATATAAGTAGTATTGTTTCTAATATTAATATAGTACATTAATATTTTTTATATAAAAAATTACATATTTAAAATAGTACCATTATAAAAATTATATCACTAAGCTACTAAGTATTTTTTTATAAATTATTTATTGTCAATATTATATTAAAAAATATTTTGAATGCTTCACTGTTTATAAAATTATATTGCCAAACAGTAAAACCAATTAAGATTTAACATTAACTAAAAATCACTATACAAATTAACACACCAAATTTATAACTTAGAAAATAAGCCCCTTATTTTGTTATTATCACAATAAAATGTATCGTATCTAATATAAGTGAATTAATAGATATAATTTTTCAATAAGAAATGGCAATCAGAAAGTAAATATTATAGAAAAATGTTTATTAAAAAATTACATACTTATGAACAGATGTTAAATTAACTTTATTGCAAAATTATGAGTTTACACATTAAATGACTAGTGAAAGAAATGTAGTTAATATAAAAAATATTACTGATTTATATTTAATAAAATATACAGATACGTATGTTTATACTTTCTTCTATAAACGAATATCACTCATTAACTTAGAAAAAAAAACATCTAAATTTCATTTAATAATCAAAATATTAAAAAATACATATTAGCTGCAAATTTGCTAGTAATAATAAATATATATTACTAATAACTTTTTCTGAAATTTTGAAATTACATTTCAAATTCGTTAAAAAAACTTAATGGCCATTTTTTATGGTGAACATTAATAACCTGATCAATTGTACTTTTAGTAGATTTTAATGCTGATTTCTTAAAACATAACGTAGGTAATGGATCACCTAACAGAGACTTAATACAAGCAATAGCACAATGAGAAACTGAATTGACATTATATCCTCCCTCAAGAAACAATATAACTTTACTTTGTGCTAAAGGTTTCATAAAATGTACCATATGAGCAAAATATTCTGGACTAACACAACATTTCCCTAAAGGATCTCCAACAGCTGCATCAAATCCAGCAGATATTAGTACCAGTTGAGGATTATATGAATACGCAACTGGTAAAACAATTCGAAAAACTGCTGCAGTATAATCTGCATCACCTATTCCGTGCTAAAATATTTTTAAAAAATGTTTAAAGTAAAACATCTGACCTATGTAAAACAAAATTAAGAAATTGAACAAAAGATAAAACAAGAAATTAACTAATATTTATAAAACTTATCATTTCATTTTAAATTAATTTAAAACAATTAATTTACACATGTAGAAAATTAAGTATACTTACTGAATTCCATGGTATGTTGATAGAATATCCTTCCCCTTCCCCTGTTCCAGTATATGTATAATTAGCAGTCGTTTTATTTGGATAAAATTTTGCATTTTCATAACGATGAATCGATATGTAAAGCACTTCATCTGTGGCATCAAAAATATCTTGAGTACCATTTCCATGATGAATATCAAAATCAAATATGAGTATACTGAAAAGTTCCATATATATATATATATATATATATATATATATATATACATATATATATATATATATATATATATATATATATATATATATATATATATATATATATATATACACAACATACATATAAATACAAGAAATATGAAGAGCTAACTTTTGTTTAGTTTTTATTTGCATACATGCATTCACAAATATGTGAAAATTTAAAACAATAGTATAATTTATAATAAATAATTACCGTTTTAGACCGTATTTATTTATTGCATGTTTAGCTGCTATTGAGACATTGTTGAAAAAACAAAATCCTCCAGCAGCATTTTGTTCAGCATGATGACCAGGAGGTCTAATGATTGCAAATGCAAATCTTGATACATCATTCATTACTTCATCCACAGCTTTTATTGAACAACCAGCTGCAGTGAATGCACTAACTGTTGTACCTTGACTAACATAAATTGATTCATAATTACATTTTTTTTCTCCTTTCATTACTTTCACAATTTCTTTTAAGTAATTTTCCTTATGAACTTTTGCAAGTTGTTCAAATTCGACTTGATCACCCTATAAACAATTTTTATGGATACTTAACAAACAACAATTTATTCATTCTAGAAAGAATGTTTTTTTCTTTAATACTATACAACAACTTATTTAAATACTTAAATAATTTTGCTTCTTCATATAAAATGCATACTAATGATACAAATATGATGATCATTAGTATGCATGATTTAAACAATGAATTCAAATTTTGAAGTTTTAAAAAACTTAAAACTTGTATAAACTATTTCCCAAAATATGTGTTAAAATATTAATACACAAGTATTTACAAAAAAATATACATGATAATTACCTTTACTATATCAATTCTTTTATCAAGTTCAAAATTATACAGAACCTTCATTATGTTTGTAATTCGTTCTGGACATTCAACATGTTTTTCATCACATTTATGGGAAGACATGATTGGATCATATATAATAGTTAACTCTTTTTTTGTAGTTCTACATACAGTGTCTGAATAAAAGTGTGTTGTTATATATGAGTGGGTATATATAATATATATATATATATAAATTTTATTATTCATTTATTTCTATTCTCACCTTTTCGTAAATTATAAAGTTTGGTAAGGCATCTACTTTTATCTTCATTAGATTGACAAGGGGATGTATTCCTTGTAGGAAATTTCCCTATAATTGCTTCAAAAGGTTTCATATTTAATTCTGGGATGATCATATCATATTGTTTGTTTAAAACATTAAAACATTTCCAATATTTTGAAAGATGTTTGTAAACATTAAATGTGGTTTCCCGAATACTAAAAAAATTATATAAAAATTATAAATATAATTCCAAATGACTATATACACTCATACCTTAATGAAGGGCAATCAACAATTTGAAAAGGAGGTGCAGAATCTCTTAAAAGAGCATGTAAAGTCCATAAGACACCTTCTGCTAACGATTCAATGCAATAACCGCCTTCCATAAGTACTGCAACTTTACCTGATGCTAGCGACATGAGGTAATGAGTAAATACATAATAAATAGCTGGACTTAGGCACATTTCGCCCTGAAATTAAAAATCAAATTGTATAGCAGTTCTTGTAATTTGATTACTTATTATTTGTTAATAATGTATCACACCAAATTTTGAAACAAAAAACAACAAATTTTGTTACAAACAATTTATAATAAATTTGTTATTTTACATAATAAAAATTACCTACAATAATATAAAGTGGAGATTTTACTAACAGGTTTTTATAATATACAAACCTCTGGGCATCCCAATGCAGCATCATAACCTGCTGATATAATCACAAGTTCTGGTTGGAACTGTAATAAAAAATAATTTTTATATTTAGTCTGAATAAATACATCAACTGTAAGTTTTTGAAAACTTTATGTGCACTAAATAACATGAACATGTTTATGTTACTTACTTCAGTCGCAACAGGCATAATAATATTATGAAATATGTATAAATAATCTGCATCAGTCATTCCTATTGCATTTAGTGGTATATTAATATTAAATCCTTTACCATTTCCCGAACCAATATAATTAAAATTAGATTCATCGAGATTTGGCCAGAAGTTACCATTCTCATATCGATGAATTGATATATACAGTACTCTAAAATATACTCATTTTGAATTAAAAACCAAATAAATGATACAAAACATGTTTGAATGACAGATTCTTACTGAGAACTTTCATAAAAATGATTCTGGATTCCTTGTCCATGATGTACGTCCCAATCAACAATAAGTACTTTTTTAATATTCTTTTTTAAAGCAGATTCAGCAGCTAAACATGCATTATTCAAAAAGCAATAGCCATTCAATTCATCTTTTGAAGCATGATGACCTGGAGGTCTGACAACTGCAATACCATTCTGGATCTCACCATCAATTATTTTAGATAGCAATTCAACACAAGTACTTGCTGCTTCGACAGCAATATATGGGGTAAACTAAAAGTGCATGTGTGTAATACATACATAGATAAAATACACACACATACATATATATATATATATATATATATATATATATATATTTAAAATAAAAACTTGTCTTATGAAGTTATAAAGCCAACAAAACATATAAAACTATTATATTATTATACACAGTGATAAAATTCAAAAACTGTACCATTATAAACATGCATGTACAAAACCCATATTACTAAAAAATTATTTGATTTTCATTCCGAAATGAAATACTGTACTATACAATATATTAAAGAGGACAGATTAGCTAATATATATAAAATCATGTCAGAAGAAAAATAACTTAATATCTTTCATTTAATACATTACCATATTAATGTACACTGAATCAAACATGGATGCAAATAATTCTCTTTCTTCATTGGTTCTTAAAACAGTTGACTGCAAATTTTTATATAAAGTAGAAGAGTGTACAACACTAATTTCTTCTAATGATAACTCTCGAGTATATGTAAATCGAACACATCTTTCAAGTAAATTCTCCTCACTTAATCTATAAAAAAAATAGTAATTGTTTGTACATATTTTTAAAAACAATTAAAAGAAATAAAATCGTAACTTTAAAACACTATTTTAAAATTTACAATTCTCATGAGAAAAAACGAAAAACAATGAACCTTTTTAGAACAGCTGTATATCTCTCTGGACATTCTTGATGATTAAAATCCCAAAGACTAAAATGCAATATGTTGAATGGATTATCTGCAAAGCCAGTTTTACCTGCTATAATAGTTTTACTTTCAGCCACCTGAAAAAAAATATTTAAATTTCAATATTTTCCTCTTAAAAATATTCTTCTCTACATATATTCAGTCTTTATATCTATACATATATTATAGTCTATACATATATTTAAATGAAAATATATAAACATTACTTTTTTTAAATATTGATAAAGTTAATATTATAAAGTTTTAAAATTAAATTACCTTTTCATATGGATCAAATAATGTATTATGTACTTGTTCCTTCGCTGTTTGTTTTCGAGCCTTATTCTTTATCTGCGCTAACTAGAAAAACAGAATCAATAATAAAAATTACCGGCCAATCAATAAATTGACAAAATGAAGAAAACATTACAAAAAAAATAATTTATAAATAAATAAAATTAATTTTGAACTAGTCAAGACGGTAACTGTACTTTGATTTTCTACGATCATACTTAATCGAATTACTTTAAGTAAAAAAAAATATTTCCCAATACTTACACTTAATGAGTGTCTTCCTGTCATTATTACTTTAAAGAATACATTCACTATGAGGCCAATAACTGATATTCTAAAATATATAAATATGAGATTAAATTACAATATAGTTCATTTCTAAACAACATAACCTCGACAATAAACAATGTTACTGAAACTATAATTTTACAATCTAAATTTTAATTATTAATTTCCAACAATTGAAAATAAAATTTTAAAAAAATAATGAATAGCCATTCATACTTTTATAAAATTTACACAAAAAAGTTTTTTAGTACTTTACATTGTTACAATGAAAATTTTAATTTATTTGATCCACCCAAACGTTGTTACGCGGAAAAAGGAAATAAAAGTTTATAACTTTTTTTTGAAATGAATTATTTTTCACACTGTTAAGGTAAACACTGAGTATTTTTAATAATTAAAAAATTCATGTAAACTTAGTACACATTTATATTATTGTTCTAACTTTAATTTTAAGAAATATTTTTTTATTTATACATACATACATATATATATATATATATATATATATATATATATATATATATATATATATATACTAATTTATATACATACAAAAAAATTTAAACAATTGTCTTTGTACATTAAATTGATAGTAATCAAATTTATATGACGAACATTAGGTATAAGGTACCACCATCTACTATATCCTCTTTGATACTGACAGCAAAATCTGTGAAAGCACTTTGCTACTATGAAAATACTATTACTATTGCTAGTGGAATAGAACTAATGCTATCGAATACTTTTATACCAGTAGCCTGCAAACTGTAATTTTTCATACTTGTAAAATTATTGAACATTTTTAGTGATGTCCGTATAGCTACGGATATGTAATTATTGCAAATTCAATGTGCAAACGAATGATAAATAACTTTATTTCTTTTTCATTTGCTAGTTACGTGAAAATATTTAAAAATCATTATTGTTATATTTAAAATAATTGTGCTATGTGCTTATATGAAAAGTATGCGCATGACTATGTGAAATAGTTTTTAACAATGTAGAATTGAAATTTTTAAAACACTCCACCTATTAATCAAAATAATTAACAGTATTTTTTTAGATTAACACATTATTTTCTTTTGTTAATTTATTTGTATATATGTGAAATTGAACATGAGTGAAAAACATACAAAGTCTAGTATTTCAGAAAAACAAGAAAAGTCTGTAAATGAATCTTTTAAGGAGACAGTTTTTAATCGACAAGAAGATCTAGCTTTACCGAGAGAAAACCGATTTCAATTATCACTTCAAAATTACTCACTTTTACTTTTATTTAGAGTTCTTTCATGTGTATCACCACAACTAGGTTATATCCACCCCGATGAATTTTTTCAAACAGTCGAAGTAATCGGAGGTAATATTTACTTGTTATGATTTTTATAAATATACATTAAAGTGTTTATTTTAGGTGATATGCTCGAAGTTAAAACAGCTCGCCCTTGGGAATTCAATTCTACATTTCCTATACGTACAATTGTTTTACCATACATCACAACTGGCATTCCTCTTGCGTTTCTGAAAAAACTTGATGGTTTATCAAGGAATATTTTTGATATAAACTTACTGACACCTTATGGGATTTTAATTTCAGTTAGATTAGCAATGTGTTTACTATCATTTGTGTCTGATGCTTGTTTGTATCGAATTTGTAAAATTTATAATTATAAATTCATAACCCATTATCTTATGATTTTTGCTAGTTCGTATGTAGTAGCCATTTATAGTACTCGTACATTTTCAAATACTATTGAAATGTGCTTGTTTTCAATTCTTCTGTATTTAGTGGCAGAATGCATGAGAGAACAAAATTATAGTATAGATATTCGTAGCTATTTGACAAAACAATATTTAAGTAGTACATCTGTTACAGAAAGAGTCAAATTTATGAAAATGTTGAAAACTGTCCCAAATTGTGATTTAAAGCATTGTTTTCTGATATCTACTTTAACTGTTATCGGTTGCTTTAATCGGCCAACATTTGCTGCATTTGCAGTCGGACCTGTGTTTTTTTGGATACATCGGGGATTAGGATCACAATTTGTAAATTTCAGAATTATTCATTATCGTGTATTATGTTTTTTATTATCAGCATTACCTGGATTACTTTTTTTTATTACGATCGATTCGTTTTATTACGGATACTCTTCTTTTGCTGAAATACAGCAAGGAGAATTTTCAATCAATAATTTGGTTGTTACACCGTTAAACTTTCTGCGGTATAATTTAGATCCTAAAAACTTAGCGCAACATGGATTACATTCACGATACACACATATTTTAATAAATATACCTCTACTATATTCTCTATTAGCTTTTGTTGCATATACTTCAGTGGCATCTGATGTTTGGAGGTATTTCGATTATTAATTTTCGTAAAAGATTGTTTCATAATGTATATTAAATGTAGAACAAATATAAATTAATCCTTTTTATTATGTTTTCATCGTATTAAGTCTATTACATATTTTATCAAATGAAACAATCTTTTTAAGAAATATTTTATTATAGATGATATCTTTATTTTTACAAACAATATGTTTATTTTTAGATTTATACGTAAAAGAAGATTGGGCAAAACACATGCTTTCAGTCTTCGTAGTCTGATGTTCGTTTCAGTAACAGTCCCGATATTCACGCTATCTTTATTTCCTCATCAAGAACCGAGATTTCTCGTGCCTCTTATTTTACCAATGGTGTTTTTATATAGCTACCGTTTAAATAAACGAAATATTCTAATAGTATGGTATGGTTTGAATTTAATAAAAATTATTTTTTATGGTTTTATTCATCAAGCAGGTGTCGTACAACTGGCACCATTTATAACAAAAGAATTACAAGAATGTTTACCTAATTGCACTGTACATGTTATTACAAGCCATATGTACATGATGCCACAAGTTTTATTGCAGCAGCCTAGTAATGAAATAAAAGTTTCACGTGAAGGTTTCGCTTACCAGAAAGTTCAGCGATTGTTTTTGTATGAGCTTGGTTCCTGTTCGTTAAAACAATTATATAGGAAAATAAATTTTGTACAAATGAAGAATAATTTTAATCCGAATAGGGATTGGGATCATAGATTGTATGTGGCACTTCCATCCATTATGAAAAGTGATTTTGAAGAAATATTACTAGACAATGATTATGATACGAGATTAAATTTTTACGAAGCTGCTGTTTTATTTCCACACTTAAGTATAGAGGCTTTACTACATACTGAATCAAATGAAAATTATAATAAAAGTGCGAATTTAAATTTTAAACCTAATTATTGGAACACAATATCAAGTCATTTGAAAACAATGTACCATATATTAGAGTTAAGTATATATAAATTGGATAAGTCAATATGTTACAAAGATAATATACAAAAAACTTGTATTTCATAAATAGTTAAGCATACCAGTGAGATGAGAAATATTTGATAAATTTGTAATAAAATATATTAAAAACAATTAGTATTAATTAATAAAAAAGTTTAATTACATATAAAAATCTTCAACTTTATGAACAGTGTGAAAAGTAATTTATATACTTTATCATGCCTTGTTAATTATGAATATGATCGTGGTCTAGTTTGAAGTTGTGCATATATGATTTTATATAATTTAATATATTTTATTTTCTTTAGTTCTGATCTCACTGGAATTTATAATTGTTTTTAAATGTTTTAAGTGCCTAATATATTTACAAATGTTTTATGTATGAAAGAGTTAATCACGGAAAATTTTGTTCAGGTTATTTCAATACAGTAATTTGTGTAAAAACGTGACATTTTCAATTTGATCGGTATTAAAATTAACTAAATAATTGCATACATTAAAATATCTATCAATTCTGACATTTCTTTATCAATTTTTTATTTAGTCAATAGAAAAGTATGATTAAGAAAAACAAAATTTAATAAAAATTACCTATTATCTTTTAAGGTACAATAAATTTTCTACCTACTACATATTTTGAAAAACTATAAATCATTTTAAATTTGTTTTCAACTTTTTGTTTCCCTTGTAAAAGTATACCTTCATCATTGTATTTTATACAAAAATGTAGTAATTTCAATTTTTATGCCTTTATTTAATTCTAATGTGTGTATAATTGTTTACATCTTTAAAACAAAATCATTAATTATATATTTTAAACATTTGCTAAAAGAAAAATATTTTTTAAAGGTAAACATTACAAAATTTAATAAGACAACATCATATTTTAATGCCATATTTAATGTATTATAATGTAATATGCTACAATATGACTATCCATAAATTACTATAAAACAATATGTTAAAAAATGCGTTTTTTTTTAAAAAAAAAAATTAAAATGCAATTAAATTAGTAATTAATATTATATACACCACTTAGGAATGTAATGAATGAATCACAAAAGTAAATAGTTCGAACAAATTACTTTATTAAATACAAGTTAAAATATATTACCTATTTGAATTCAAGAAAAATTACTGAAATCTGTCTTTAATTTAATGGAAGGTTGTTGTGTAACTACAATCTTACTAGTTGAACAATCGACTTTCATTTTTGACTGAGTATTTTGGTTTCTCCGAACAGCTTCTTCCAATTTTGTACGCATATATACTGACTGACTTATTACATTTTTAAATTCCTTAAAAACACACTAATAAGAATACTTATATAAAAATTAATTTCATCAAAAACTACTTACTTCTGGATGTTTTGGCCCAATTTTCATTAGCCATTGTAGACATTTTTCATGTAAAGATTTAGCAGAATTATTGGCAGCATTATAAGATTCACTATCTAACAGGAAATTTACTAATATCAATACTAACAAAGTTAATATTTCTGTTCCTGTAAAATATTAAATAACAATTATAAAAATTAAATTCTTTTCATATATTTTCATTAAAACAGACTTACTATTAGGAGGTTTTGCTAGATTTACAAGTGCATCTAATGTTCCAATAATTTCTAATGTAATTGTTAAATCAGTCTCATTAAATACATGAATATTAATTTCAGTATGCAATGACTCGATTAATTGTGGAGCAAGAGCTTGTATGTACGGTGTAGCAATGCTTCTGTTTGTATGACCAAATATTGAAAACATAGTTTGTACTGCTTTAAGTTTTACCTGAAATAAGGTGTTGTTAACACTGCATTCTAATGTGACTAGCAATAAAGCATTCATAAAATTACAAATTGTAAATAAAAAACATAAATGTTAATTAAGTTATTTTTTTATGATAAATTACTTACTGCAGGATTACTACTTTGGAAGCACTGTCGTAACTGATTAATACATGGGTACTGAAGGCTTGGCACAGATATCACTTCTGGAGGTGCATGTAATACAAACACAGCAATAACCAACATAATTGTTACTTCATCTACTTTATTTTCCTCATTACCTTTTTGTAGAAATTTTTTTTTAAAAATTAAATTCATATATATAGATACACAGTTAATATAGCTGCATAACTATATAATTAGATACTTTTTAATACAAGAATCTGTGAAAGCTTGAAAACTTACTCATTTTGGCAAAATCAACAATTTTTGCAAGTGCACTTTTGAGTAAAATCTTCCACTGATGTTCACTTTGTTCATTTTTACTGTATTTATGCATAGCAATAAAACTAAAACAATGTAATGCTACCTGTATAGATGGATTATTTGCTAGTACTACTGTATCATATATGCTTTTTATAGCACATTCTTTAATTACTTCTGTAGTTAAATACAGTATAACAGGAACAATTTCTAAAGCACCTACCACGACAAAAATTATTCAGTAAATTAATTTAAAAAATACACCTTATATTAAAAACATACCTAGAGGTGAACAAAGATGTAATAAACGTTCTAATACGTTGAATATCGAAACCACTACTTTGTTGGCCAAATCTGAACGATGTGACGATTGTGATAATTTCAATCCTAATGATGTACTCATCGTAGAATGAATCGTAGGGAAATGTCTTATTAGTATACAAACACACACGTTAAGAACTGAAACAACTACTGAACTGTGTGGAGGTAAAATTCCATTTGATCCACCTTCACCAAGTAAATCTAAGTCCTGTGATGAATCTACATTATCAGTTAAGTCTACAAACATAAAAAATTTATAATTAATATTTCATGTAATTACTATCTTTCTCTCTGTCTTTTATACATGCATATGTTTATATATATATATATATATATATATACATATATATATATATATATATATATACATATATATATATACACATATATATATATATATACATACTAATTTTCTTATTTTCAATCTTGTAAATGACTACATGAACTATAAACTTCAATAAATATTAGCAATCATAAGCATAATTACCAAAGAACTCAAATTATAAAAACACATATGTTTGTATGTGTGCGTATGTATGTATGTATGTACATATATATATATATATATATATATATGTATGTATGTATGTATGTACATATATATATATATATATATATATAAATATTTTACCCTTCTGTTTAGTTTTCTTTGTTATATCAAGTTGTTCTTGAGCAGCAGTTACAATTTGTTTTATTACTTTCACACTAAGAAGTTGAATAGTATGAGTATCGTTGGTCATTTGTAATCTGTATAAAACACAACATAATTCAACAGGATATGCTACATCTGACATTAGTAATTCATGGCCCCAAGATGTTCCAAGAATTATATGTAATCCCTGTAAACACTGTATAAGCGTTACTGATGACTGAGAGTTATGAGCATTACTTAATGAACGCATACAAATACCTAAAAACAATGACGTCATTTATTGTTTTGTTTTAAAAATATGAATATAAATTATTTTACAAATTTAAATTATTTTCATTAAAACTCATTATTATAAATACATGAATAACATTAAACACAGACATTAATTTACCTCATTTTTAATTAAAAATATCATTTTATGAGTTACTATACTTTCATTCATTTGGAAATAAATGAGAATAGGAAACAATGTTATATTAAAACATATTACCAAATAACAAATGAAATCGTTCATCAGATGTATTCAATGCTTGTACATTGCTATTTCCATTTTCTTCATCGATGTTTGCATTAGGTGAGCTATTTTGCTCACTTTCTGATGTATCACTTGAATCTAACGTACTTAAACTAAGCCACAATGCAGCAGCATTCAAGATTGGAGGCCAAAATTTAAAATAATGAGGTCTTGCAGAATCCATAGTATCTGTGGTATAAAATGCTCCACCATCATGAGGTAATTGACTAGAAAATTCTGAAACCAATTAATACATGAACTTACTGTAACTCTATATGTAGATTCAAATTAATTTGAATATGCTACTATAACATTTACCTGGAGGTAATGAAACTAAAGCATAATCCCTTAATGCAGCAAACCAATATTTTGATAAACTTCCTAATTGTGGTATTACTAAACTTGACAAGCTTTTACCATTGTTTTTTCTTTCAAATGATCCAACGTCTTCATTTCGTACATTGTGTTCATTTTGTGTCAATTCATTTCCAGTGAATCCATCTCTAGACATCGATACTACATATACTTCAGCCCATGCTTTTAAAATCGCCAATTTTTCTAAAGTGGACAAACTTTCATTATACAACTTCACATTACTTGTTTTATAATGAAGTTTTGATAATGATGATACTAGAAGTTGATGAACTCTTCGTAAATCGTTAAGATCACGAGCAACTCTTGAACCAATCCAAGTAGAACATACTTCACATGCAGCAGCAGTTACATGTGAAGGAGTTTCTTGTGAAAAAGCTGGTCTTAATGCTGCTCCTACTTGAGCTTGATACTGTTCTAGAAGTAAATGGCCTGGAAATTCTGGTTCAGGAACATTTGCAAATTTTTCTATGACTTCTTGAAGAAGTTTAAGTCCTTCTAGTCGTAACGGATCACAATCACTAGTTGCAGCCATAAAAGCCATTCGCATTAAGTTAGATAAATGCAGTACTAAATAGTCTCCTACAACAAAATTATTAACAAAAATTCAGTGTTTATTAAAATGAAACATAATTGTTGAGAAAACTTTATTTTATTATTCATTGTGGTTATCCAAAGACTTGTTTCTACAATTAATTTAGTCAGGTATAAGTATGATTAAATATAAATTTATCGACAAATGCTATAAAGATCAACCTGATAAAAAAAATCTATTGATAATAGTATAAAAATTAATTATAAAAATTTTAATTTGAATACAAATGTATTTTATTAAAATTATTATATAAAACACTTACCTCGATTCAGTTTTGAATGAGTTTCTTTTGCAGTAGTGAGATCAAAATGAGCAGGTAATGCACTTACACTTGAACAAACATTAATAATTCTTCTAACACATTCTGCAGCAAATACTCGTGTTGGCCATCGTGGTTGTATAGTTCGATGTGCAGCAGTTTCATCTTCGCTCACGCCTAAATCTGCTAAATCATCATCTCCATCAATATCTTTCTCATCGACTGACGAAAGAGTATTATTGCCACCTTCTTCTGAATTTGTACTTGATTCAGAAGATACTGTCAAAACATCTTTACAAAGTCCTAACCATTGTGAGAGATTATCAGCAGCTAATGTTTGTAACATGCTTATTAATATTTCATGTATATCAGCTATCAATTTTATATCTGTTTCAGTATCGAGCATGCTAAATAAAACACCTGGAAGTCCAGTTTCAGTTATAACAAGCCCTTCTACAATATTTGTATCACAACTTTCATTAGCTAAAGTTAATGCATGATCACAAACTTCTTTTGCTTCTCGATGGACAAGTTGTCTTAAACAAGATATCGCTGCTTTACGTAATAGTAAATGATTGCTCGATAAGGTACGCTGTAATATAAATAATTTGTTTATGTATACATATATAAATGACAATTTATATTCAACAAAATCAAATCTATTTAATCTTACACAAAGAGTTGGTACTAGTGAAGAAAGATTCACATGCCGTGGAACAAACAAATGTAATTGTTGAAGGCATCCTGTAGCTTCAGCTTGAACAAGGGGGTCAGGATGATCTTGCATTATAGAACAGGCACATAAGAATGAAGAACGCGCAGTACATATTGTATTTGTATTTCCTAAATATTTAGAAAAGTATTAATTAAAAATTAATACTATATGTTTACTGAATCTTCATTTATTAACCTTGAAGTTCAGGTCCAATAGTTGTGATTAATGATGACAATACTTTTCCAATACACTGATGAACATCTACATATGACTGTGGAACATTTAATAATAATTTTAATGTAAGTGAAAGTGTTGGCTCCACATAACTTCTAAACATAGGTCCTCCAGAATCAGATATTAAAGCTAAAGCATGCAATGACCACATCTGAAAATAAAATGTCAGATTTATGTAAAAAAGATGCACAATAATTTATATTTTGTTTTGAAATTATATTTTTTAAATCATAATATTGAACAAAATAAAAACCTGAACAATTGCTGACGTTGTATCTTGAGCAAGAGCCAAAAGAATCGATACACTTGTATTTAAATGTTGACTTGAACCCATTCCACCAACATAACGATGTAAACATCCAAGAGCTAATGAATGACCTGTACGACTTGCAACATCACGAGCAGATTTTAATCTGTCAAAACTAGTTTGTGCCAATTCAGCCGTAAAACGAGAATCACCTACAACTTGTGCTAATCTACCCATTGATTCACCAGCTGCACATCGTAAGAATGCATTTGGTGATGTGATTGCTCCCTAAAAATATTAAAATTATAACTATGTATGTACAACAAATTTACTAAAAGGTATTTACACACTATTATAAGAGATGCAGCACATTTTTTAACATCTTCTTGGCCTAAGCTGGTTTTTGCTTCTGTTAAACCTCTCAGACCACTTAAAAGTGCAGCAAATACATTCATCTGAACTGCTTCTTGACGAGAACTCTTTGTATTTTTAATACATTCTGCAAAATGGTCAAGCATTTGCAGTTTATGTTTATTGGCAACTCGAGGAAATATCTGACCAAATAATTGTACAGACATATCAATAACAGCAACTCCAAGAGGTAATGGACCAGGTACTATTTCACCCTAGAAATGGGTATGGGTGTGAATATATGTATATATATGTATGTATTTATGTATATATATATATATATATATATATATATATATATATATATATATATATATATATATGTATATATACAGATGTGTGTGTATGTGTCTATATAAATAACTTACAATTGGCAATTGACGATAAAGACAGCAAGGATCATGTTCTAAAGCTCCAGAACCTGCTGCACTATTTGGTTGCAGCTAAGACACAAACAAGTTAGATATTGTTACTAAATTTTAGTTACATAATTTTATCAATAATACCTGATCTTCAATAGTTCTATGATCAGTTTCTTGTAACCTAGTACCAAGAATAACAGAATCTTCAATATGACATGCAGACCTTAATAAAGATGTAGTTGTATTCGCATGATTTTCAGTCAATGTAAATTCAGCAACTAGCATTCTCAATAAATGAGTATAAGATCCTAAAATATTTATTTAATAATTAAATACTCAAATATGTATGTGCGTGTGTGTATATTATATATATATATATATATATATATATATATTAAAATCATTACTTAATTTCCAATTAAATATTTTTATTTGAAAAATATTAACTATAATATCTCAATCTACATATATCTCAAAAATAGCAATATAGTTACCTTCAAATGCTTGAGGAGGTAATAATAACAATGTTTCATAAAGCCGTAAACGTACCATTACCACAGGAGCTTTTAAATTTTGTCCATACATTTTTAATACAGCTGATATACTGAAAAATGTTTTTTAACAATTCAATACCAGTAAATAATACTCACTAATGTAAGGATACATAAACATGCATAATTTTATATACACTAATGTATATGCACATATAACGAAATAAACATTTGTGTTTATATTATTGATACAGAAAAAAACCTACTTTGTAAGCATTGCTAGAGCACATTCAATAGGTATTAATAATCTGCGTAAAATATCTTCTGTAAGGATTTCTGGACAATGTAAAACCAGACTGTGAATAGCAGACAAAGCACCAGCTCTACCTTCAAGTGTAACCTGCCAGGTGAACGCATCGCCACGTGCCTTTTCAGACTCGAGTTCTTTATTTGAACGGGGAAATGAATTACGCCACAATAACAGCATACGTGGTAATAAACCACGAACAACCGGAATTCCTAAAATATAATTTCAGGTAATAAAATAAAACACAGAAATATATTACATAACATACAATTATTAATACCAATACATAATAACACATTCAAAAAATCAAGATATTTCACAATGACTTCTATTTGAACTATTATAATAAAATCAGATGTACCTAGCGTCATTATAGAACCGATTAATAACCAACCAGCTTGAGTTCTGTGTAACGATAAACGACTGTTCTGATTAGCACTGCGTAATAATTCTTCAGCAATGTTGAATATCACTTTTCCTTTTGTGTGAGGTATTCCAAGAGGCGACAATCTTACACCGCCTAACATAGCAGCCAATGCAGCACTATAACCAGATATCGCTTCTGGATGTACTCTCATTTTTTCTATATTAACAATACATTTATCGATGAGAGGTGTGATTTGACTTGGTACAGCAATACATATACATCGTAAGCACCAAGCAGCTGCTAAACGTGCTGCATAACAAGGATGAATTAAAACCATCATTACACCTTCAACTAAATCTGTAAAGTAATACAGTGAATAATAAAAAATAATTTCATAAATTTTATTTTCAAATTCCGTACTAACCCAAAGAAGCATCAGTTAACAAATACTGAGCTGTTGTGCCTAGACTCAATGTTAAACTTCCTAATTCTTGTAACGCACACACTAACAAATGTTGACTGAAGAGTGTTTCTTGATTACAATCTTTTGCATTTTCGGGATTATAATCTAAATAAAATTTGAATTTAATAAAAAAAATACTTTTAATACACACTCACGTATATACATTTACCTATAGACTTCATTTGTTTTGTAATAAAATGCATTATTTCTTTACATGCAGCAAATTGTGCTTTTTCACTCAGCATTTTTCCAATCACACTACGCAGAATAAAATTTATACACCTTCGAGAATAAACAGCATCAACATGTGAAGATGCAGCTTTAGGATTTGCAACTAAATCCAAGACATGAGATAGAAATGATGTTATATTTCTTTCAAGCCACGTCCCACCTAATATTTGTACAAATATAACATATGCCTACAATAAATTTCAATTATGTTAGAAAGCATTTTTGAAAACCGCAAAGAAAAAAAAACATACATGAGTCACACCCAACCTTACTTCACGATTTACACTACTACTCCCTTTAATCATTTCACCAGGACCTTTTAAGAATCCAGAACCACCTCTTAAAAAACCTAACATTAAAACACTCAATGCTTCTTCTAATGATATGGCTTTTATATTCTGCTTTTGTTGAGCTATAGAATGAATAAATCATTAATTCTATAATATTTCATAGCCAAAATCAAATCATTTTTTTCTATGATTAGTAATTGTAAAAAAAAGATAATATATAATTTATTTATTTAAATACTATATAATAACACACATACAACAATAAGTTTTAACAGGCATTACAAAAGCTAATGCTTCAATGCTGACTTCATTAACATTTTAATTTTAAATATAACTTTGCTAAAATTAAAACAAGCACCTCAAAATGATTTGATTGAAAATATTTTAATATAATTTAAAACTTACAAAATGAAGATCCTTTTGGATTTTGTTGTGTCATTGCAATTAATGCACCCAGTAGTTTAGCTACAGCACAACGAGCTTCATAATTTGAACCATCGAATGCTCGAAAGCAAAGTGTAGCTAGACTTTCTAATTCTATTGTATAAAGGAGGGTGGTGTGATTAAGTAATTCAAGTAAACATCGGGATGCTGCACATCGTACTGACATTACACGGTCTATTAGACAATGTCGACAGGCTTTATAAATTTCTTTATGGATGTTATGAATTGCAGTGCCCATACCAGCACATATCTACGCAAGAACATATAAAAAACAAATTAACACTTCAAATTTACTATAACTGAATTAATATATATTTGAAACATTGGGTATTTGTGAGCAAGGATTTGAGAAAATAAAAAATAATCTTAATTATATGAAAAACAAATCATTACCACTATACAAAAAAAATGTGCAAGAAATGTATTTTACAACTAACAAAATTAATAACTTAATAATATTTTAAGTATATTTTTAACTTGAATATTAAATATGTAATGCAATTACTTTAATGATAAATGCAAATTACATAGTAAAATAATTATTTACTTTTTCTAAAGTATTCATTATTTCAACTCGAACTTGTGATTCAGCTCCTCGAAGAGATCTTATAAGGATTATAACTGTTTCTTCATATGACCTTCCCATCATACGTCCTAGTTTTTCATACATTGATCCAACACAACAAAGTGCGGCCCTAATAAAGTTAATCGTTACAGTATTTAATGATATTTTTTATTAATGAATAACTTACAATCGAGCCGGTAAAAAACTCGGAGAATCATCTTTATTTTTGAGAATATCATTACACTTATTAACCGTGTCAAATAATAAAAATGTATCTCCAACAGAAAACAATGTCGCTAAACAGCGTGCTATAAGTTTACGAGTCGGTGGTCCTGGTGAACATTCAATCTGATTAGTTAATTGTTCAACTAGTTTTCGCTGACTGTCCTTGATGTCCGCCTAAAAGTTTTCCTTTTTTAATACTTAAAGTGAATTTATTTTATGGAAACGTTTTCTGATAAATGAATAATATAAAAATAAATACACTCTTATAAAATTATAAAGATTAATTAACATAATATGTACTTGTTGCGCATTCAGAAGAACAGTATCAAGAAACCGCAACCATTCGAAGATAAAAACTGGTCGTTTTACACCCGGAATTTGCTTTAAAGCTTCTTCGTTAAGGGTTAAACTTCGTGATAGTTCCATCATCATATCGTATTCGAATAAAATTAAATTCAAAAAAATATACTTGATATGATAGTCACGTTACATCCAATGATAACCAATGTTTATTATATATACGAATTACACTTCATGCTAACGGCTAACAAAAACGTTTAATCTTGAAACGAAAATTAAAATAGGTTTGGTTATAATTGTTTCAATATTGCTATAATTTGACACATTATTTATTTATATTTAGACAAATTACGTCAATATAAATTTACATACGCAAACAAACGTATGTGTCATATGAGTATGTGCCTTTATGTTTCATTTGTATTATGTAAATGAAGGCAAATGTATACGTGTACACGTGATAAAGAAAGAAATACAAATATCGATGTACAAACATTTAAGACACCAAACCCATCCACCTGTACGCAATACTTGTGAATGAACCTGTGCTACAGAATAAAATAAGCGTAAATCGTAGATTTCTTACTAAAGATTATAATTTAATTATCCTAGTAAAATATTGCCAAAAACGATCTATAAATATATAATTTGATTAATCTCTTGGGTATAATTTTTTAGCAACAATGTTTACAATTTATCTTACATTTATGAATCAGTCATTAAAATATACCCTGTTTTAAGTATTTTTACATGAAGTAGTTGCTAGTGAATAGACGATTAAAATTTAATAAATATAAAGTTCAATTTAGAGTTGTATTACAATTTCACTCAATTCAGTTTGGTTATAATTAAGTATAAAATATCAAACATGTTCCTAATATATTTTGATGAATATATAGAAAAACATATGATAGATAAATATGAAAGACTTTATCTATGAGGCTGATGATAATGATATATATGTGCATGTATGAACATAAATTTATATTTTATATATATATATATATATATATATATATATATATATATATATATATATATATATATATATATATATATATATATATATATATATATATATATATATATATATATATATATATATATATATATATATATATATATATATATATAAGGACGCACGTTAATAGTATATATAAATGGAAAAGTTATAGGTACGTACAGCTTGTTTGCTGTATAATGTAATAATACATAGTACAGCATAGTATCAGTTTTTGTACATGTGTGATAAAAACATTGTATGTATTACTACTCACTTCATGTTTGGAGCGTGACATCTGCCACTCCTGACTCTCAATTCCGTAGTCGCGACATTTATCGTGTTTTATTAGTCATTTAGTTGCTATATACATTTTTAATTGCACGTCATATAAGCAGATGAATGAATGAACAAAATAAAGGGATTTTTTTAAATGTATTGTCATTAGTAGTTCTAAATTAGTATCATTTTACATCAAACGTTTAAAGTGAACGTTACAGCTTTAAGTGAGCTAAGTGTTGTGCTTTTGGCAAAAAGTATAAAAGTACGTATTTTTGGTCAATTTTTAGACAGGCGTTTATTATAGGTATATTAAATATTAATGCTAGTATTTTTTTTTCACTATTTCTTATTTACTCGTACCCCCTTTACAGGAAACGAGTATCGTTCGGTGCTTCCTTTTTAAATCCTCATCATTTATCTTTTATATACATGCGCGCACGCACACGACCAAATATTCGCACACACACTGTTGTGTGTGTTTGTGTGTGTGTGTGTGTATATATGTATATATATATATATATATATATATATATATATATATATATATATATATATATATATATATATGCTGCTGTATGTGTGTGTTTGTGTGTGAATAAATAAAAAAATGTTTACAAAAAACCTTCTGTTTATAATTTAATAAGTTTATGTTTATGAATGACATTAAAAATAAGTTTCAAAACCTATATTTCTTGTTGAATCATTCTAAACTTTACAGTTTTATTATAATATTGTATTAGTACTTAGTATTGAGGTATAAAGCCAAATTTCTTTTTCAACAAACATTTTTAATATGTTTCACATTCAGCAAGAAATGCCATCTTAACATAAACCTACAGTTGTTTGTGGATTTATCCTTCAAATAAGTCAGTTTTATTAGTGAAAAATCTGTAAATTATAGGTTTATATTTTTGAGAAGAAAATGTGCTGTCTGGGATGTTTATTGCATTTTATATGTAAAAAAAAATGTCAGTTTTGACAAGAAGCTAAACTAATTTAATACACAGTTCTTTCACAAAATATTAAAAGAAATTAATAATTCAGTGTCATGGTAGTAGATAAATCAAATTTCAAGCTGAAAAAACATAATTGTCTAGTTTAATTTTTTTCTGTTTTTAGATATGTTTGATGTAAATTTTTCATAAATTGGTAATATAAATTATTGTGGTTGTTAATTATCAAAACGTGTTTCGCCATACATAACAACATCCTGTCGGTGTGGAGCTTCCGACAGAGACATCCGGGGCCGTGGCCAGCCCTTCGGACATGGATGATGCAAATTTTAGACGAGCAACAAGGTTTGTATATATATTTTTTTAATTATTATTCTATTATTCATTAGGGGTGGAAAATATGTTTTTAAAAGTTTGTAAAAACCTTTTGTTCAATCACTAGTCTTTGTATTTTACTAAATTACATGTTAAAGTTCACAAAACATTGTTTTTAAAGTATGTAGTTTGCATTTCAATGATTGTTTTTTAATTTAATAGGGTCTTCAAGAAAAGTTCGCCCAATGGGAAGGTAACGAATAAATACTTTTTTAAATCTTCTTCGCTATTGATATTTATTTTTGCATTCAGATAACCGTTTATTTGGGAAAAAGAGATTTTGTTGATCATATTACACATGTTGATCCAATAGGTGAGTTGAATATTTATAATTAGGTTAAAAATACTGTCAACATTAATAATATAAAGTTATATGTAGTAATATTTTTTGTTTTATTTTTACTAAATGTAAAATTAATAAGAATATACATTTTTTTAGTAGGTATTAAATAAATATACTTTAATTAAAAATCACATCTTAAAAAGAATGTTATGTTTAAATGGTCTTAAATTAAGAAATAGTAATAATATAATTTATCTAATAATAAAATAATTTTCTCAGATTAAGTATTAATAATTTCATTCATTTTTATTTCACTCTTACAAAGTTAATAATGTAAAATAACAAAATATATATACATATACATATATTTATCGAAGATGGTGTAGTCCTGATCGATCCAGAGTATGTAAAAGAACGTAAAGTGTTCGGACATGTACTCGCAGCATTCAGGTATGGTAGAGAAGACCTTGACGTGCTCGGATTAACATTTCGCAAAGATCTGTATCTCGCAGCAGAACAGATATTTCCACGTGAAAATTGTGCTCTTGAACGACCATTAACACGTCTTCAAGAGAGATTAATAAAAAAACTTGGTCCAAATGCACATCCGTTTTATTTTGAACTTCCGCCACATTGTCCTGCATCAGTAACACTTCAGCCTGCACCGGGAGATACAGGAAAACCTTGCGGTGTAGACTATGAACTGAAAGCATTTGTTGGGGAATCTTCAGATGACAAACCGCACAAGAGGAATTCGGTCAGATACGTAATCAGTTTTCTCTTATAATTCTTAATGTATTTAATATATAATTATTAACTTTTCAATCTTTAAAACACATTTACCTGTGATACAAATTTAAAATCTAAATTATAACACATAGCCACACACACACGCACGTGTGTGTATGACTACTTGTGTATCAATAAATCTTAATTTTATTTTATATAATTTTTTATAAATTTGCAGGTTCGGCTTGCAATAAGAAAAATAATGTATGCACCGAGTAAACTTGGTGAACAACCATCTGTAGAAGTCAGTAAAGAATTTATGATGAGCCCAAATAAATTACATCTTGAAGCATCTCTCGACAAAGAATTATATTATCATGGTGAAAATATTGCAGTCAATGTTCATATAGCAAACAATTCCAATCGAACTGTAAAAAAAATAAAAGTGACAGTTCGACAGCTTGCGGATATTTGTTTGTTTTCAACAGCACAATATAAATGTAATGTTGCTGAAGCAGAAAGCGAGTAAGACACTTATTTGCATATTTGTATGTTTGTGTATATATATATATATATATATATATATATATATATATATTTTGTTGTTCTTAATATTTATTTTTTCATTTGCATAACAAAATAAGTTCCAAAACGAGTCAAATTTAAAAAAAATAATAATTTGCTCACAAAAGATATAAAACTAATTAATATTTATTTCTTTAGTGCAGGGTGCCCGGTTTCTCCTGGATTTACAATGTCAAAAGTTTATACTGTTAAGCCATTGCTTGCCAACAATAAAGATAAACGAGGTCTAGCATTAGATGGACAATTAAAACATGAAGACACAAATTTAGCATCATCAACAATGTAATATCAACATATCTTATGTGTATTATGATATATATATATATATATATATATATATATATATATTTATAGAATTATTTCATATACAATTATTGTTACAGTGTAACAGATCCTTCCCAACGTGAAAATCTTGGAATTATAGTTCAATATAAAGTAAAAGTAAAACTTTGTCTTGGTGCACTTGGAGGGTAAGTATGATAAATTACTTTTATTGGAATAATATTTGTAAAACAAAACAAATATATTTCTTGTACATGTCTATGTATTTGTAATTTAAATTTGACTTCAAGTAGCTTTATTTATTGTATTTTTTAAATTACATGTTTTAACAGGTTGTTGTTGTATTGTGTATTATTAAAAAAGAAAAGAAAATATTTTTAACATAGTGAATATTTTTTATTATTTAAGTGATTTATCTGCTGAGTTACCATTTATTCTAATGCATCCAAAGCCTGAAGAAGAAGTAATGGCACCTTTGCCACGTTCTTTACCAGCTACTAATAATGAAGTAGGTGAAAATGAAGTAGTAGTTGATAACAATCTTATTCAGCTTGATGCGTAAGTAAATCAGATAAATTAAAAAATGTTATATCGTAAATTGATTTTACTGTTATTTACAAGAATATTTTTACTCGAACAGAAATCATTTATTTGCAATCCAATATTATGTTAATAAATCATTTTAATATTTTTTGTAGTGATAATGATGGAGGTTATGATGATGATATTATCTTTGAAGATTTTGCCCGATTACGACTAAAGGGTAGTGAAGCAGATGCTTAAAAAGTAGACTTTAATAAGAATCATTTTTCCTGTCTTCATCAACTACTGCAAATGTCTACAATTAAACTGATGGGTGTTCAGTTAAATATGTATATGTGTATATATATATATATATATATACACACACACACACACACACATATATATGTACATATATGTCTATATTTATATATATATAATATATATATATACATACACGTGTGTGTATGTATGATGTATGTGTTGTATATGTGTATGGAAATAGCATCAAAACAACTATGTCTGTCAAACCACAAATTATGTCCAATTCATACAATTTACTCGAAAGAATGAAAGAAAATTATAATTGAAAAAGTATTTAAATCTTTATATTTTCTCATTTCCATTTAGACGAATGCAAGTATGAGATTCCTCGAACTTTACTTTCTAAGGAAACATTTGCGACTTAAAAATCGCACAAATTTTTATTTGAATTTTTCATACAAATGTGTAATATTTTACTTTGGAATCACAATTGGTATGAAAATATAATAATTAAAAGTAAATGATATATGTTGATGACGCATTAAAAAAAAAATATTTTTCATACTGTCGTGCAAATAATTTTATCACTTAATGTTGTCTATACGTACAAATCATGTTATTTCTTAACTAAAAGGTTTATAGTATTGTTTTATACTGGATCTAATAAGAATTAAACATTAATTTTAAATCAGTTTAAAAGTCTTAATAAAGTTACCGATATTTAAATAATAAATATTTAATTCATGAACAGAAGATCCTGCATAAAGCAATGAATACAATTATTGTATATTAGTTTCAAATGGACCAGTTATAATTATATTTTTTCTATTATCTTTTACTATTGTTAAGTTTAAATTTGTATAAAATTCATGCATGTATGCATGATGTGTGTATGCAAACCTGTCCCAATTTACAAAGATTATTTTTATTTAGTTACAATGATTACAGTACTAATCAATATGCAAACATAAAATACCAAATTATATATGTGCATTTAATACTATTGTTTTAATGTGTTCTATAACAGTCATCTATGGCTCTGATCATCAATCACAGGGTAAAAAATAATACTAAGCGCATTGTCACATCATGTAATTCAAATTTATATGCTAAAAAGAAATCGATAGTGTTAAATTATTTCAAAGATGAATTAAACATGGGTTTCATGGCCTAGCAAATGAAAAATTCCGAGTCAAATATTGTCAAGAATAGCATGCGTTTCTAGTCCAGACCTTTTTTATGATTATTTATAAAAATTTCTCTGGTTCCACCCTCCAAGTTGAATTGGAAGAATTCTACAAAAAATAATGTCATTTCTGAATATGGAAAATATAATATCGGTAGAATCTTAGTTTTCAGTCGAAAATATTGTATTTGTGTACATCTTGTGTATTTATTCATGTTTGATGCTGAAATATATAATATAAATTTATTTATTCATCAAATTTTGTATTTTTTCTTTTGTGTAAATACATCACTTATACATTTATGTAATTTTCTTATAGAATGTTTTTGAAAGTTGTGAAGACAATTATCTGAAATTTTATTTAAGGTAAGAAAGATGAATTACAATTCAAGAATAAAATATTCAAATAGCAAAAAATTTTAATATAAAATACTTTGGAATTCTAAACGTAAATTCTGTTGTCAGTTTATTAGCAGTATATTTTTTAATTTAAAAATTGCCATTTGAATTTTTGTGTGTAGAAGATAAACTATAAATACAAACACCAAATTTAGAATTACAACATTTGTGCAGAATTAATAAAAAGCATTTAATTTACTTTAAAAATAGTAATATAGTTCAACTTTTAAACAAATTGTTTACCAAATTCATTAGATATATATCATAAAACATTTAATAGGTAAAACTAATTAAACTATTTCAAATTTTTGAATGATTAATTTGCTATGTTCATTATTAGATTTTTAAAATCACATATACATATTAACAAAACATTTAATAATTTTATAGTTTATAATTGTTTTTGATGAATAACGCAAAAACTACTTTAGTATAAGTTTATTCTGACATGTAATTCGCGTTAGCCATTGATTTATAACAGTTAATGCGTTGACGTACGTATGTGTAGTACTTCTATAACTTATGAATGTAAAACAGAATTGAATATTGATTTAAAACAGAATATAGTTTGAAAAGCATGGCTGCGGCTATGCTTGAAAATTTGATTTTATTTTTAATGTTATTTCATGTTTCTGTTTCGTATGAAATTAATAAATATGCACTATTAATGCCAAATGTCACTCCATATAAAGTAAGTATGAAAATCAAATTATTTATAATTAATTAATAATTAATTGGTAACAATATGTTTCGTTGATTAACAAAGATTGTAACATTTATAATAAAAAATTAATAATATTAGTTTTGTAATGGTGTTATTAACTATTCAGTTTATACTAATTAATTATTAGTTATTTTTTATTATTATTACCAGAATATTTGATGTCTGTTTGTATACATGAAATTGATTTATATTTTTAAAATATACATTTAAGTAATCTGACGTTAGTGCTAACAAATTTATGTATATATTTTAGCCGGATTTGTATCTTTGTACACCAGTCAAAGTGGATTTTGGAAGTTATTATATAGGTAAGTTTACAGATATATATTAAAGTTTTTTCATTCAGGTATATAAAATTAACAAAATAAATGATTTTAGTTGGTTTTGAACCTAATTCAACCATGGAAACAGCTCATCATATGTTGTTATATGGATGTGAAAAACCAGGCAGTGATAAACCAGTATGGTAATTATTAATATTTTATTTTTTGTTGATTGATGTGAGAAGTCATTATTTTTTTTAAAAAAAAACTTAGTATAAAGTGTTATTATTAAATAAATCTAACTTTCAAAGGAATTGTGGAGAAATGTCAAAAGAAGTTGGATCTGATAGTGCTGCGAGCCCCTGTGGTGAAGGTTCTCAAGTAAGTATAATTAAATAATATAGTTTTCAGTTAAAATGAAAAAATACTACTTGGATTTCTATTCATTATATATTTTTATAGATAATATATGCTTGGGCAAGAGATGCCCCAATGTTAAAACTTCCAGATGGTGTAGGTTTTAAAGTTGGAGCTAGATCCAAAATAAAATATTTAGTACTTCAAGTACATTATGCACATATTGAGAAATTTAAAGGTAAGAAAACTACATTGTTATTTTTTTATAAATGCAAAACCATTATATTTTATTTTGTTTCAGATGGCAGTGTAGATAACTCTGGAATTTTTTTACATTATACAGACAAACCGTATGTTTTTATAATTTGATTATTTTTCTAAAATGTATAATTGTGCATATATTATTTTTAAAAGTACTATGTTATATATATATATATATATATATATATATATATATATATGTATGTATATATATATATATATATATATATATATATATATATATATATATATATAAATATGCATGAAATGAAATTCCAATATTAAGACACAAAAAAGTCATAAGGTGTACTTGAAATTTTGTAATTATTTACAGATTGGATAAACTTGCTGGTGTTATTCTATTGGGTACTGGAGGTGTAATCAGACCTCACTCTGTAACTCATATGGAAACTGCATGTACAATAGATGAAGATAAAGTAATTCATCCTTTTGCATATCGTACTCATACGCATGATTTAGGTAAATCAACTAATTTTTTAAGAAGCATTGTTAAATTGACTATGTTAATAGGCGGTATGTGTTGCAGGTAAGGTTGTGTCTGGTTATCGGGTAAGAAAAGATAAAGATGGAAAAGATTCTTGGACATTGCTTGGAAAAAGAAATCCATTAACACCACAAATGTTTTATCCGGTGATCAATACAGACCCAATTTTATACGGTGATAAACTTGTAAGATTCGGTCTTTTTTTAATAAAATAATTTTGTTTGATTACTAAAATTTCACTTTTAATTTTTAGGCAGCACGGTGTACTATGGTTAGTCACCGAAATAGATTCACGGCTGTTGGGTTTGTATATTAATAAATTTTCGAATTAATATTTTCATATCGAATTTCGTCCAATTTTTATAAATAATTTCAGGGCAACAAATGATGATGAAATGTGCAATTTTTATTTGATGTATTGGGTTGATCATGGTTCAACATTAGAGAGAAAGTATTGTTTTAGTCCTGGACCTCCAACATATTATTGGAGTGGGAAAAGTGAACATTTAGATCATATTCCTGACATAGAAGCATCATCACTGCAGTGAATTCGTCCCAAATATTTGCATAATTTAATGGTTTTCATATTTTAGATTGATTAAAAAACTTTCAGTTAAATCTTCCAAATTAGGGTGAGGTCGAAGGTGAGGGTTCTCAAAACCATTGGATCTGAATTGACATTATATGAAGAAAAGATCAATTAATTAAAACTGAGATGTCATATTTTTTTTAAAAGAAAACAGTGTAACTATGTAACACTTTTATAATCACAGTGGTATGTAATAAATTTATTCTGCAGTATTATTTTTAGAATTAATTTATCATTATAAATATACAAATAAAAAAAAATTGTGCAGTACTTTTTAAAATATTATTCTTATATTTTTTAATCATAATGAATTCCATTCACAAAACTTTTTTTTTTGCTAAATTTAAAGCATAAAAGGATTACAATAAAAATAATTTTAATTATTAACATTTCAGGTAAAAAATACTTTCAAAAAAATTCTATGTTCTGTATGTATAAAAAAATTTCAAACAATAACTAATTTTAAATTTGATGCATACTGATTAGAAGTTTATTGTGTAGAAATAATTAAAAAGTATAGTAAAACTGTATACAGGCACAACATGAATGTATGTGTACATAAGTACACATGCATAATGAGTGTATCTATATGTTTGTGTGAATGTATATGTAGAATATGAATTAATTATTTTGAAATTACTAATTTTTGTGTTTTGAACATATGTATGTATATATATATATACACATATCTTTTTTTAATATCTTTCTTCATTAAGTTATTTATTAAATCAGATTTGTTAATTTAACATGTAAATTGTAAGCTGTAAAATATTTTTTGAAGTTATGTTTAAATTTATTGTACAATACTATTTTTAGATTATACATCTGTCATTGAAATGTTTATTTATTTGCAAATTTGAATGTATGAATAATATAGTACAGTAAAAAAATTAGTAATTTAAAACTCTCATAGTGAATAACATAAAGAAACAGTAAGATTTTCTTACTGTCTACATATTTTTCACTAAATTTACCTTTTTGTCATAACAATCATACAGTTATTTTTATTATGTTTCTCGTATATGTAAGTAGATATTCAAATATAACATTAAACCAAAAAAAATGAAATTTGTGTTTGTGTGAATGCATTTTTTTATTCATTTTAAAATGGTTTAATACTAAAACTTCATCAGTGTTAAAATTCAATATAAATGTTATAGCAAATTATTACATAAATATCAACTAATAAAGTGTAAAAAAATTATATTTTACTTATATTAAAACAAATTGAACTAGGTTACACAATATTTTGAATGTACTTAGAAATTAAGTACATATGATAATTTGAAGACAGTGAAAAATATAAAATGTTTAATGTACAGGACATTAAACAGCACAATACTTCTAGTATGTAATTCATATATCATAACAGTTATATTTATGTAGATTAAAGAATGCACGGGTACAAATAAATATTTTTAATGTGACGTTGTTATTTTTAATAAATTACATTTTAAAATGCATGGTTAAATATAATTAATTTTTGTTATTTATAGATATTTAATTATTATTATAAGATAAGTAATTTTAATTAAAGGTAGATAAAGTACTTTAATGAAAGACACAAATTAATATTAAATAAAAAATTTGGTATTAACATTTAATTAAATAAATTGTCTGTATTTAAGTATGTAAAGTAAATTGTGGTATCACATGAAACTTTATTTAAAATAGAGGGCGCACCAAAGGAACAGAAAATTTTCATAATACAGTAATTAAGTAAATTTTTATGTTTTATAGATGAGCGCCAGTGTATGCATTCCTGTAATCTTTAGAAATTTTCCATTATGCGTCTTAACATCTGGTGGAATCCTCACAATAGTTTCTTGAATTTTTAATTTAAGTTCAGGAATAGTGTACGGATGATCAATATACACATTACTCTTCAGATAACCCTAAAGAAAATAATCACACACCTTCAAATCTGGGGATCTTGTTGGCCAAACAAAGTCTCCATTTCTGCAAATGATGTGGTTCGGAAATAGTGCTCTTACAGTAGCCATGGACACTCGAGCGGTATGACGTGTTACCCCATCTTGCTGGATCCGTATAATTTGTGGAATTCGAATTAATTCTTACAACAGAAATGTTGTAATCATTTTAGTATAGCGAAGTGTGATAACATTTGTGGCATATTTGTTGTTGTCTTCGAAGAAGAATGGCCCTATAATGCCGAAATACGAAACTGCACACAATACGACTACGTAGCGGCTTTCGATGTGATTCAAATGAGGTCTCAGCACTCCAACTATTCTTCTTGCTTACATAGCCGTTCAAATGAAAATGCGCTTCATCTGACATGAATAAATTATGAATCATGCTTTCATCTTCATCCAAATGCGTTAACATATCTTGACAAAAAATCATGCAAGCATGCAAATCAGTATCTCTTCGCTCCTGAACAATCTGAATTTTGTACGGATAAAAATTTAAATCTTTATGTAACATTCGATGTACCGATATGTACTAATATACTAGTAAAGTAACTCTAACACGGTTGATGTTTTTTGGCGTTCTTACTGTTCTTTTGGACCCTTGATGCATCAAATTTAGTGGAATTAGTTTTCTCAAATTTCTGAACCCACAAGTTGATGGCATGAACAGTCGATATCTGCTCATAATGTGGAATGTTACGATTATGAAATAGCCATTGTATAATTGTAACAGATTTCCCCTTTTTGCAAAATGATTTCACAGCGAAAGATCAATGTGCATCGAACCACAGCTCCATATTTACTAAATAACTATGAATAACCAACAATGTATCATTTAATTTTACCATCTCAATCTACCGGTAAGTGAATAAGCCTGCTTTTAAAATTTCCCAGTCCACACAGTGGCACGTTATAGTTTCATGGGGCCCAGGTAAATTTAAATTAAGGAGGCCTATATACAGGCTTGTACTATAGTAATGAGATTATTAAAGATTGTTTTTTTTTGAGAGGGGCAGGCAATTGCTCTTTTTGCCCACAGGATAACACACCACAGGTGCCCCCGTACTTTGTTGAAATATTTTTAAAACAACGGTATTAAAAATGTGTTCTATAAACATTTTTACTTAATAATTACAACATATTCTTTTAAAGTTATTTATTTTGTGTATATTTTTATTTGAAAAACATTAGTATTAACTTATTTGACAATTAATAATTTAATATATTTTTTTGCAGACAACTGTATAATTCTCTTTATCGAAATCTGTATGTCGCATAAATTTTTAACAAAAATTTTAAGAGTGAAGATATTATTTGTGACCGTTTTGAAACTGCAGATCGAGTTAAGAAGTAAAGTTTAATACGAATGACGATATGACCGTGTGCAAGAGGAGTAACAGAGAGTATATCAGAACTATGGCAATAGTGTCCACTGGCCGCAAAAGTTTCATTTAGTTGTGATGAATTCTTTCGAATTAGTTTTACTTTCATGTTAAAAAACGAAATGACAGATGACCAATTAGTCATCAGAGCTCGAAAAAGAATTAAAGAAGCAAAACGAAAAGCTCGACCAGGTATATAAAACTGATTTTCCATAAAGTAACCACATAACGGTTGAAGATTTGTAAATGAAAATTATCGTGACTGCCAAATTTACTTTATCCAACAATTATTTTTTGATAAATATTAACTTTGAACATATAGAGTAAATATTACAGTTCATGTGAGATTAATTTAGTAATTCTACATTATATACAAATAGCCTCAAATTATAAATTAATTATTTAATATTTAAAATGTTTTATTTTAATCACCTTTAAAAGCATAATAATTAATTTTTGAGGATTTCTCTCTATGTGTATATTATATATATATATATATATATATATATATATATATATATATATATATATATATATATATATATATATATATATATATGTGTGTGTGTGTGTGTATGTATACAGGTAGACAAATAGTTGAACTTTGTAATAGTAAATACTGTAGGACCAACTATATTTTATCATTGTAATTGTTATTTGTTATATGAATGAAAGTAAATTCTATTTAGATATTATTTTTTTTATATAAACCCAAGTAACCTGATACACATGTATACAGAAATTGTAGTTAATAATGAGAATTTTTATTTATACTTTCTAGAATTGAGCGAAAAAGGTTCGTGGACGAAACATAATTATGCAGAGAAATTTGATGCCTTCACAAAATTTATTGAAAATGCTGAACGTGTTGATGTCAGATATTGTACTCCTCGTGAGTTTATTGAAAAATATGAAAGTACTTATAAACCAGTTGTGCTGACAAATGCTCAGAATGACTGGAAAGCACGTCATAAATGGACACCAAAAAGACTAGCAAAAAAATATAGAAATCAAAAATTTAAATGTGGTGAAGATGATGATGGTTTTGGAGTGAAATTGAAAATGAAGTATTATGTAGAATATATGGCTACAACAACAGATGATAGCCCCTTATATGTTTTTGATGGTGGATATGGCGAACACCCTCGACGTCGAAAACTTTTAGATGATTATATAGTTCCAGAATATTTTTGTGATGATTTGTTTCGGTATGCTGGGGAAGCAAGACGTCCGCCCTATCGATGGTTTGTGGTCGGACCAGCTCGTTCAGGAACTGGAATTCATGTAGATCCTTTAGGAACAAGTGCTTGGAATGCTCTTGTGTATGGCCACAAGCGTTGGTGCCTATTTCCCACACAAACACCTAAAGATCTTTTGAAGGTAAGAGTAAAGTAAATATACCATAAAGTAATAAGTTTTATTTTGTTAGTTATTTTTTACAATATGTAAAATTTTGTACATAATTAAATACAATAAAACTGATTTGATTTTTTAATTTATTATTTTTTGTTGTAAAATGTTCTATAGAGTTTATTTTTGTTCCTAGTGGAATTTATTTTTGTTTCTTTTTTATTTTAAAAATATATTTATTTGCCATATATGTGATTGTATGTTTAAGTTTATAGATGTATGTAACATGTCATTTTAATATATTGTTCATAAAGTTTAATTGACTAATTATAGTTTTATTAATTTTGTTTTATTTTCAATATATCATATTACATGTGTTAATTTGTTATCTTCGTATTTTAGAATATATAGTTTGACTGAGTATGTGTATATATATATATATATACACACACACACACGCATGTATGTTTGTATTTTATAGGTACCTGCAGTTTGTGGAGGTGAGCAGAGAGATGAAGCAATTGTTTGGTTTGATGCTGTCTATCCTAGAACACGTGAGCCACTGTGGCCTCAAGATTGCCTCCCTATTGAAATATTGCAAAAACCAGGAGAAACTGTATTTGTCCCTGGTGGTTGGTGGCATGTAGTGTTAAACCTTGATGATACTGTTGCTGTAACCCATAACTTTTGTAGTCGGACGAATTTTCCAGTCGTATGGCATAAAACTGTTCGTGGAAGACCAAAATTATCTAGAAGATGGTATCGTGCATTGAAAGAAATGGAACCAGAACTTGCAAAAATTGCTTCTTCAATTGATATTACTGAATCATCTGGAGTTGCATCAGATAGTTCAAGTGATTCAAGTTCTAGTTCTGATTCTGAACATGGTTCATCTTCGGTTATGGATTCATTAGGTGATCCTGATGATGACAGTGGTCAAGAATCATTATCAGCCCATAAAAAAAAGAAGAGAAGAAAATTGGGTCGTTCACCTTATCCTGAAAGGACAAATCTTGTAGATGCCCAATCTTTTAAGAGCCAGAGAAAAGATTGAAATTCTTGTAGGTTTTATTTCAAAATTATTATTTCATTAACTGACTGTGAAACTTTTAAGTATGTGTAATAATGAAAATCACAGTCTTAAAATCAGGATGTATTGTTGCCTTAAATCATTGAATGTATTATGGTAACTTCGTCATGATTATAAATTTATACTGCAAAAACTAGCTCAGGGGTGCTTAATTATGTGAAAGGCAAGCATATTTATTACTGTGTTAGATTAAAATAAATACATATATTTTGTTATAGAAATAAATGTATAACTGAAACTTTCTACTATAGCAATATATGTGTGTGCGTGTGTGTGTATATATATATATGCACGCATGCATGCATGTGTGTGTGTGTGTGTATATATATATATATATGTATGTATGTATATATATGCACATTATTTTTTTGTGGGCTTATTTAAATGAAAGGTATATTTTTATATAAATTTGACACATTTTATGATAACTAATTCATGTTACAAGCCATTATAGTAAATTGTAAAAGACAAATGTACTCTGATATAATAAATATATTGTGTAAAGTCACATTAGTATGATAATTATAATAATATAATTAGGAGAAACAGACGATTATGTATAATTTAATAAAAATAATTTTGCTGACTTGTTAACACAGTTAATAATTATTTGAAATTATTGATAACTGACTTAGACTGATGTGGTTGTATGTTTGTGACTATAGATATAAGATATGAATGTATCTGTACATAAAGGTGTATATATTAATAGAATTTTATAAGTATGCTGTTCTTAACTATTAAGTACTGAGAGCAATGCAAATGTCTTAGTTATCCATCATTGGACACTATGGACGACAATAGGTAAAATTGTATTATCTAAAATATGCAGTGGAATATTAACATTTTTGACACTTTTGTAAATGAAAAAATATAATAAAATATTTATGAAAAAGGTTTATTATTTGTTATATTGTATAGTTTACTCATTATCATAAGAATTTAAATTGAATTCTTATAAAATTCATAGTATTTTTTGTTTATTTGTGTTTTATTTTAATTTCAATTATATTTGTAAAAAATTGAAAGTTGAAATTTTCATTTATGATTGTGGTTTGTTGTATATATATATATATGTATGTATGTATATATGTGTATAATATATGTATATATATATATATGTATATATATATATATATATATATGTATATATATATGTATATATATATATATATGTGTATATATATATATATATATATATATATATATATATGTGTATATATATATATGCATATATATATATGTATATATGTATATATACATATATGTATATATGTATATATACATATATGTATATATATATGTATATATATATATATATATATATATGTATATATACATATGTATATATATATATATATATATATATATATATATATATATATATATATATGTATATATATATATATGTATATATATATATATGTATATATATATATATATATATATGTATATATATATATATGTATATATATATATATATGTATATATATATGTATATATTTATATATATATATATGTATATATATATGTATATATTTATATATATATATATATATATATATATATATATATATATATGTATATATATATGTATATATTTATATATATATATATATATATATATATATATATATATGTATATATATATATATATATATATATATATATATATATTATATATAAATTACTATTCCATATTTTGGATACTGCTAACTAAATAAAATGTTAAGAAACCAATAAAAAATAATATTTGTGCACGCCACGTCGCTGGTGGGAAAATTTGAAAGGTAACTACAAATAGTTCCTTATGTGACTGTATATTCTACTTTCGTCATACAAAAATAAACTCCTATCATTTATCTCAACTGCAAAGTATTCGTTCTGAACAAAATTACATAAGTGTGTGACTTCAGCGCCATCGGTTGACGGTTATAGCGACAGTATGGTGGTGCTTGAGTGAAAGATAAAAACATTTGACGGATTCAATGCTATCGTGACCAAAAAAATTGTAAGGTGATTTGAAATCGACGCCGTGATCGCTCGATACGATGAACGGGTTGAGTTTGAGTGAACTTTGTTGTTTGTTTTGTTGCCCGCCGTGTCCCGGTCGGATTGCGGCTAAGTTGGCTTTTTTACCCCCGGAGCCGACGTACGAATTCCAGGCCGACGAAAGTGGTAATAAATTTACATTAAATTTAACAGAACGAGCTGAATGGCAATATTCAGATCGGGAGAGAGAAAAAGTAGAAGGCTTTTTCGCACGTACTAGTAGAGGTAATCGCATAGGATGTCTCTTTGTCAGGTGTAGCGCGACAGCAAGATTCACAATTTTATTTTCACACGGTAATGCTGTTGATCTTGGACAGATGAGTAGTTTTTATCTTGGTCTCGGCTCCCGCATAAATTGCAATATATTCAGTTATGATTATTCAGGATATGGTGTTAGTGCAGGTAAACCATCAGAAAAAAATCTGTATGCGGACATAGATGCTGCATGGCAGGCCCTGCGTACCCGTTATGGTGTTAGCCCAGAAAATATAATTCTTTACGGTCAGAGTATTGGTACAGTGCCAACAGTTGATTTAGCATCACGTTACGAAGTCGGTGCTGTAATACTTCATTCTCCGTTGATGTCTGGTATGCGTGTTGCATTTCCTAATACACGAAGAACATGGTTTTTTGATGCTTTTCCAAGGTACGTCTCAAAATTAAGTTGTAGATATATTCCGAAATCTTATTATAGGTTACTATTTCTTCATGACATGCTATGTCTAATCATTTGTTTATTAGAAAAATATAAAGTAAGAAAAATCATCTAATAAAATTGATTCATTTTACACAAATAATATTTGTATACATATTTAAACTGGTTAATAATTTAACTGAAATAATACTATTTTTTTTTTGTATATTAATAATTAATTTGTGAGATTTTTATATATGTAAGCATGTGTTAACAAATATATATCTTTATCTACATTGTTGTCAAACAAGAAATAACCAAAAAAACATAATTGGAAAATTTGTACATATTTTCTATTGATTTCAATAATGTTTTCTGATTGCGAGGAAAATTAATGCCTACATTTGTAATATATAATTAAACTATAGTTAAGATTTTTATAGTTAAAATTAGCATTTTAGACATCTGGAATATTTCATTGTGACTAGTTTGTCATTAGTATAGGTAAAAAATTAATTTCGAAAATTGTTTTACACGTCATGTTTTTAAATACTCTGAAAATGAATTATTGTTTTTACATACATACAAATGTACATACGTACATACACACACACACACAGACATATGTATATGTATATATATATATATTTGTTGTTTGTTTTGTTGCTGGCCATGTCCAGGTCAGATTGCAGCTAAGTTGACATATATATATATGTATATATATATATATGTATATATATATATATATATATGTATATATATATATATATATGTGTATATATATATATATATATATATATATATATATATATATATATATACTCATATGTAAGGGGAGGAGTGTGGGGATGAGAAAATGCTCACAGCAATTATAATTTAAATTACTTTATTATAAGATTAAATTTGATTCAGCAGAATGTTTCCCGTTCATGTATAATAATTTCTTTAAATGTTTGACTGAAAAAATTGATAACTCAATTTTTTTTGTACATTTTAGTATCGACAAAGTACCTCGCGTCACATCACCTGTTCTTGTTATTCATGGTACGGAAGATGAAGTAATAGATTTTTCACATGGCCTTGCGATATTTGAAAGATGTCCCCGAGCAGTTGAACCACTGTGGGTTGAAGGTGCTGGTCATAATGATGTTGAACTTTATAATCAATACCTTGAACGGCTGAAACAGTTCGTCAGTGTTGAACTTCTTAACTGACAAACACTTAATACAGGTAGTGGTTGTGGAACTGGAGCTCTTAGACGAAATGCACAGAGCAACGCAACGACGCCTTCAATTCCTTGCGACGAGTCTACAGTACTAGGTTCAAGTGGTACAACTAGTTCGGTAACTGAAAAGCTGCTCTAGCCCAGCGCTCCGGGCGAGGTAAGATCCTCGTCCCTTCACACTGATCGTTTACAAACCGACGTTTCATCTAATACCGCAGACGGTACTAACGTTTGTGGCGTTTTTACAACTGTTCATGATAGACAACGGCGATGTGGCGGTGGTAGTGGTGAGCAAATACGTCATGCAGTGTCAACTGCTGTGAAGTGTCCTTCACCGCACCCATCGATCAAGGGTGCGCGTTCTTCGAGGCAGGCCGATGAATATGAGGGTTCGGCCATACGACGTAAATCGTTACGATCTAATTATGACTCGTCGTCCGTCCGTACGAAAAAGGGTACCGATGATTCGGAGCAACCCCCACTTCCTCCGCCGTTGCCACCCCCGCCACCGCCGCCGCCAGTATCGGATTCTCCGCGTGCTAGACATGCACCACCGTCGCCACATCACGCTATCAGCGTTTTAAGTTCGATTTTAGCGCGTTATGAAGGCGCCGAAGAAACATGGCGGCCACGTGACGATACGTCTGTGCGTCAAGCGAGAAGTGAACGTGCGTCACCGAGACCTGCGTGCCGATGTTCACCGTCACGTCTAGCGGCCGGTCGCGCCAATTCTCTCCCTCAGTGTTCCTTTACGCGTGCAATCGTACGATTGGCCGCATCGGGCGAACGGCCCCGCGTTTTGCTGTGCTGTAGTTCGCCACGTCGTACATCGTCGTCGTACCGTAGTGTTTCACCGCCGCCTCGACTCGTTGCAACGACTTCATTAGAACGAGATCGCAATGTTGCTCTACGTGTTGCCCCTCCACCTGATGTCTTAGAAACAACTTGCTGAGTCATGAACATTTAAGTATTACTGAATGGCTCGGTATATATATAACGATAATTTATAGTGTTGCCGGCTGAATTATTAAAAAAATATCATTTAAGTAACAAAATCACTCATATCCAGTATTTAATTCAGTTTAAGAAAAAGTATTTGTCATTTGTACATATACCAGACTTTTTGAATTATTTATATTGTTTCCAAATTCTGATATATTTTCCTATACAATGTGTATTTATATATAATTTCAATATTTAAAAGTAAATATTTCAGTATAATCATTTGAACATATGGAAAAAATTTTTATTCACTGTAAATAATTACAATCATTTTATTGTTCATATTGAATTTACTAGTACACATATAAACACACATGTGTATGTGTGTATATATATATATATATACACACACATATGGATGTATGTACTGGTGTATTGTTCCCTTTATTTGTTTTTAAATTCTGCATTTTCCAAATTAAATTAATTTAATTTAGAAAACTCATTAAAAACAAAATGTTGTACATTTTGATATGATTTTTGATATTACTTTTTTATTAATGCTAAAGGTGCTTCCCACTAAAAAGTATTTATAATTGTTTGAATGATTTAAATAAATAAAAAGGAGAACATACATTTATTTTGGTTCAATATGATGATGGCATGTATGTTCTTCTATATAAATACCTACGTATATATATATATATATATTTTACACACACAAATTTTTATATACGTAACACAAAATTGACATATCTCTCCTCTTAGTTATAATTACTATTTGAATTTTTTTTAAATTGGCAACATTAATTCCAATAATAGAAATTTTCAGGAGAATATTAATATTAAATGTGTGAGGAGGCCTTAGAAATAAACATAGTTGAGGTGAGGTTCAATTTAATAATTTTTAGCAGAATTAGTTCAAGTCATAAAAGTGTGATCGCAAGGAATTGTTGTATCACTGTGGTTAGTGTATGTGCTTTGTGAGGCAATCGGACACATTAAAAACATACACTGTATTAATTAATGGTGATGTTTTAAACTTGTGAATAGTAAAAAAAAATTTTTACATTTTAGTGTTTGGTACAGCCTAAATAGTGAAACCGGTCTATAAGAATGATATATAAACTATAATTTTTATACATTATAATAAACTGATTTTCAGCATTTTTTTTGTCATCAGTTACAATTGATTCATGATTATGTAGGTTTGGAATGTTGTGTATCTGTTGTTAATAAAGTGATGGATCAGCATTTTATGCATTAACTATTTGACATCAAACTGTTAATAGATACAAGTGTTCTTCATTATTGTTTTTTAAATGAAGTCATTGTGTACGTGTCAAGTCTGAATCTTTGCTATTTTTATGAGAGAAATATATTTATTGTTTCAATTCCAAAACTTGAAGTTTCAGTTAAATTTGATGTTGTGTCTTTCAAATCTAATATCTGTTCCTAAATTCCTTTATCAATCCTTTAGTTTGAGAGTAAGATTGATCTAGGTAATGAAATTATATAACAACCTAATAATAAAATTAAATCTTTTATTGACTTGATAAAAAAAAAATATAGTTATGATCTAAACTAAATTTAATCAATAGAATGGATCAATTTCACCAATATTAAAACTTATATTTATCTTTGAATGTAAGTTTGACTATGAGTACAATTATATTTTCTAGCATGAAAAAGTATATTAAAATTATTTTTTATTTATAAATATGTACATCAGTGGTTATTATTAAATGTTAATGGATATATATATATATATATATATATATATATATATATATATATATGTATATATAATATATATGTGTATATAATATATATATATATACTTTGCTGTTATTTATTTATTTTTTTTTAATACTTTACAGCCCAAATACTCAAAGATTAATTTACAAGAATCATACTAAAACAGGAATGTTGCTAATTACATTCATGATTTTATAGTAAATAATCATATTGAAATATTTTTATACATTTTGACAACTAATGTACAATTTGTTAGAATTAACTGTCAGAGCGCATGCATAATTTGCACAAAGTACATGTACTGTGTCTAGGTACACACGTGTACATATATATATATATATGTAAGTGAAATACATTTATGTACATACACATTCATAGAAGTTGTTTATAAGTGGAATAATTCTTCAAAGCTTTTTATTGGCTAAAAAGAAATGAATTAATAACCATTTTATTTGAAATGTATTTTTTAATAAAAAAAATTAATACAATAGAATAAACGTTTACAAAATATTACATTTTTTAATTAATACAAGCACAACAACTTATATTTTTCGATATTTTATGTCAATTTCACAGGGGTATAACTGTAGTTATCAAATGTTAATAAACATTACACAAAAACAAGTATTGATATTTATAATATACCCACGAATGTAAATACAAAAAAACTGATCAAGCAGTTAAAATATATATTTCAACTAATATCTTTTTACTCTATAATTTTAAATATGCAAATGAATATAAATAAATACCAAGCATGTCAACATAAAAATACAAATTTATAAAAAAATCTATTACTTTAACAGATACACTAAACGCTGAATATTTCATTGTATGCCTTTTAAAAATAAAATCAATGTACTCTTTTACTCCATTAGCAAAAACTATACTACAATTATTTTGGTACTGTTATTAAAAAACAACACACATCTTTAAAAAACACAAAAATTCAGCGAGTATGAGATCTATATAAAAATATTTAAACACGGGTTTTCATAAAGTTTATAAACACAATAATGATGTGAAACAGCAAACACAAGCCTTTATGTTCATAGGAAAAAAATAAAATCTTATCACGATTTTAGCGTTTCAAATTAACTTTAATATTACACTTGTTCCTACGAAGTGTCGAATCTTAAAATTTGTTTATTAGATTGTGAATCAAATTGAATTAGACAATAGTAATATTTGTTGTTTTGATGATTAGATTTTCATAAAATATATTAACTAAATAACATTTGAGTGTGCAAAACCATTTGTAAGTTTGTTTTAAAACTTAAAAATATCTTAATGTGTATGTACGTATGTATATACACACATACATACGTACACACACATAGTCTTGGACCTGTAGACTGTACAATTTAAATTTATATCTGATTCTTTTTTCATTGTATGAAAGAAGGCTTAAAAATAACCGATTTTACTTCTTTTAAAAAAAATTCAGTATGTAATTATCAAAATATAATTGACAACGTTTTTAAATACAAAATTACAATTTGAGTTAAGATAAGTTCTCTTATAAATAGTAATTAAGAATACATATTGATTCATATTTGGTGTAAACCAAACTTTAACCAATATCAAGATTGGTAAAGCCTATTTAATCTGAGTGGCAGTTATTTTACTATGTGACCGGTCTTAGTTTAAAAAAAGGAATTAAAATACACATTAAATATATTAATAAACTGAAGAATAAAACTTAGAATTGACTACAAGTAATAGGGAATTATTCCTTTCTAAATTTTCATTTTCATGAAGATTTTTTTATACTAAAGACCATCACAGTTAAAATATTTAAAAAGAAAAGAAACAACTAATTCTAAAGCCGTGCTAAATCTGCCTCAGGCCGTGATACTCTTGACGAAGCAGGATAACCAACTCGACAACATGCTAATTCCATTAACGCCATCGCACCCATCCATTCGTTTTCATCCGAAGAAGTTTCTATTTTTCGAGACGAATCTCCCGCTCGTACTAACACGGTAGGTCGAAGCTGTTGTTCAAAAGGTTTTCGTTCTATGAGTGTTTCTTCGGGTTCCCATCGTATAGGCCTTGCCAAGTTTTCCCCTTTTTCTCCGTCGACATCATTTCTAAGCGACGCATCACGAAAAGCTTCTCTTAACCAACGTTTTTTAGGCTGCTCTGTCGGTCTGTGAGGTGTCAAATTTTCGCAAGTATTTAAACCGAATGGGGAATTAGGTGTACTTGGTCTTTTCCGTGGAGTCTGATAACAAATGACATGTTATAAAAAGTACTGCATTGAAAAATTGAAATAGATTTTAATAACTGACTGAAATGGTTCGTAACTTTTTTAAAAAAAATCTATATACGATACCTTAAATATTGTCGGATCTTCGTTAGGTAAGATATCCGATTTTGAATGACCATCAGAGAAAGTAATGAGAGGTGTAAGTGGTCTTCGATTTTCTCTATCATCGTATCGTAACCTAGATCGTCTCCTCATAATTCTCGATGGAGATCCATCTTTTTCTCGTTCTCTGCTATATTTCTCAAGCCAATTTAAAACTTCATCAGAACGCTGTCTTGCAGCATCTGGTGATGATATCGTGGGAGAGGAACTACACTCTGAAGAAAGTCCGTCTGAACATCGAATCAATGCACTTCTAGGATGTCCCGGACAATGTCGATTTGCATGTGTGAAACGTGCACCACAGCCTGGTTCTGGGCACGCGAATGGTTTTTCACCTGTATGAAGTCGTTGATGTGTACGTAATTGTCCACTCTGCACAAATGCTCTTGTACATCCTGGATAATCACAGGCATATGGACGTTCCCCTAATTCATTATTAAAGAAAAGAATCAATAAAATTAAAATATGATTCCACAATATAACAAATATTACTGGATATGTTAAAAATTGTTTTCATTCTGTTTATAGGAAAAAATATATAGTATATCACATACAACGTTCTATATATTTTTTTTACAAACTAAACAACAATTTATATTTGTGGTGGACAATTAAATTATACATTTATATCTGATATAATTATATTTCATGGTTCGTCATTATGAACAAAAACTTGTTAAAAAATTAATATATTGTAAATTTTTATGAAACACGTTTTGTTTAGGATAATTCTTTACGGTAATTGTATAAAAAAATTGATAACTTGCGATTTTCTTAAATAAAAATAAATATTTTTCTTGTTAATTCACTAACCTGTATGTGTCCGAATATGAGCTTGTAAAGATTTTTCTCTAGGAAATACACGATTACAATATCTGCACTTTATAGCACTTGGGGATGTCGAACCTACGATCATAAGACCTGTAAGTGCTTCAGCTCGAGGTCTCCCGCGCCGGCTTTCGGAACGAACAGCAAGTTCTGGACTACTACATGCACTCTCTGGGCTACGCGACTGATCGTCGCGGTTTCGTGGCCCGAGAACGTTACCATCAGCTCGTGGACTGTACATGCGAGCACATTTCGGTGAAGCTGATAAATTTTTCTTCGAAGGGCTGACAGACATTTACGTCTATTTACAAACCACAACGACACAGACGCATAGCCTGTTAAAAAACCACCGCTGCCAACTCAAAATTACTGACAGTTTCGCTGACCCCGCTTTCAAATATGTTTGTTTTCTGTTACAAGTAAAACATTGAATACAACACAAATTAGAATAGTAATGTATAATTTATATATTTTTTATTTTGGTTTAAACATATTTTTTCAAATTTTAATAAAATATAATTTTGTCTGCAGATATATAAATATATATATATATATATATATATATATATATATATATATATATATATATATGTATGTATGTATGTATGTATGTATGTGTGTGTGTGTGTGTGTGTATACATATATACACACACACACACACACACACACACATATATATATATATATATATATATATATATATAGAGAGAGAGAGAGAGAGAGAGAATTTGTATTCTTATGGTACGTTTTTCATTATTCATTATTTCTTTATTATATTTTTAAATAAATGTTGCAAAATTTGATATACATTATTTAATCGTCGTGAGTATATAAGCACGTATGAACGATTCCTTCCAAAGTCTCTACCCTTAAAATTTCCTGGTTCGGATCTTCCAGATTCGTTATTTTTGAGATTGGGCTGTTTGATCTCTAATATTCATAGATCTAGCTCAGTACTGCCTCATATATTCTATATCTTGATTTTTGCTTTCTTGGATGATGTATAACTCGTACATATATACATATGAAAAAAGATGTGTTAAAAATCAGTACCCGAAAATCAAAATAATTTCTGGAAAAATCGATGTATGCCTGTATGTATGAATTGATTTAACCTGTTAGCTGTGTCACCCTATTTTAAATGTGTGTACTTACATTGTGTCGCAGAAATAAAGAGATGACGAGTATACTCGTCAAACACATTATATGCAGCTGCTGTAAAATTGAATTAAATTATAACGAAATGGTATTTGATTTTTTTGAAAAATGAATATTCGTTTGCTCAAATTCATCTTCATGACGAGTATATTCGTTATACACAACACAAGTTAAAAAGTGTATGTATGACCTGTGTATGTACATTGAGATCAAAATCCAAAAAAATTTATATATAATATATATATATATATATATATATATATATATATATATATATATATATATATATATATATATATACTGTTTTCGTTTAAAAAGTATTTAATTAATGTTAATCAGTCAGGTAAACATGCATTTGCGTTTATTTATATATGTACACTTATTTACGCGTGTGTGTGCATATGGTACATATGTATAATGCGTCCATACAAATGTTTAGTCTGCGCCAGACATTTATTCATCCCTTCGAAAAATCTTTTAAATGTAATTAAGTCATAAAGAATAATTTACATTTAAAATAACTTGTGATGCTTTGTAACTACAGTAATTAGTGATATCTATCGTTTATTTGTGCAAAGATTGAATAAAAAAATAAATATTGATGTACACAGCATATATAATTGTCATATTTTCAATGTGGATAACGTGACATTAAAGTGTTAAAGTACGTGACAGTATTAAAGAATTAAAATTGTATCAATAAATATTTAAAAGTATTATTTAGTTGATTTTGAAATCAGATTACATATCTTTATAATGTCTTTTTTAAAAAAGTCTATTGACGCACCAAATGCTGAAACATGTTTATTAGAAAAACGGAATATAACCGTATTGAGTAGTGTTTATGAAGGCATTCCTGAAACTTTATTAATTAATGTTGTGTGTTGGATTCTGTTACTTGTAATGTTCAGTGTATTACGAAAACGTGCTGGTGATTATGGACGACTGGCGTTGATGCAATTTGAAAATCGTTGGACAAAAATGTTTTATGGACGGGAAAATATTATATCACATATTGATTCTTTATCAGCTCCTGATCGTGGCTGGTGTACTTGGATACCTTTTATATTTCGTCTGAAAGAAGTAGAAATCGGAGAGCGTTGTGGCATCGACGCAAAATTCTATTTATCATTTCAACGTAGACTTATGTTTATCTCTTTGATAGCGACGATAATAGCTTTGAATGTTATTTTACCTGTCAATTTTCTAGGACATCTCGAAGGTGATTCGACCACTTTCGGGCATACCACTGTGAGTAATTTAGATCCAGCATCCCCGTTATTATGGGTACATGTTGTATCCGCATTGGTTTTAGCTTTAATAATTTATTTTTTGATGCAAAGATTATCCAGCTGTTTATCAGTTAAAGAGAAAGTGTCACGTACATTATTAGTGACCGGTATACCACCACAAAAACGTGTAGCGGGGGAAATTTTACATCAGTTCCGATTATTGTTCCCAGAATATTCCTTTGAACATGTCGAAATAGCACACGACGTTACAAAATTGACTCGATTGACACGAGAACTACAGGTTGCGGTCGACGCTCGTGTACGTGCTGAAGTTCATTTGAAACGTACGAATGAACATTTGATAGTACGTTCGGCTAGTTTTTCTAGCTGTTGTTCACCGAGTGATAGAATCAATGCAGTAGATTTTTATAAAGATGAAGAATTAAGATTGCTCAGTTTAGTGGAACAAGAGCGATCAAAGGCTTTGGGTCAGCCGCTTGGAATTGCTTTTGTTACGATGTCGACCCCAGAAGATGCTTCTTTCATTGTTTCTCATTTTAAATCAGTACCTGAACAAAATGATTGGATAGTGTCATTAGCACCTCCTCCTTCAGATATTTTATGGGAAAACATAAGCACAAAAAATGAATTTTGGTATATAAGAGCATTATTTGTTGATATCTCACTTTGTATTGCTCTGTTTTTTTTGACAACTCCTGCTATTGTAGTTAATACAATTGATTCAATAGACATTATCAGTAAAGATTTTGAAAGCAATGTTAGTCCAATTATTTCAGAATTTGCTCCTACATTGCTTTTATGGACTCTCTCAGCTCTCATGCCAGTTGTTGTTGCAAATTCAGAGGTATGGCTTGGGCATTGGACTCGATCAGAATTCAATCTTGCTATTATGCATAAAACGTTTGTTTTCTTATTATTTGCTGTATTAATTCTTCCTTCACTTGGATTAACAAGCATCCGAGCGTTTGTAGAATGGTCTTTAAAGCCACGGGAAGATCCGTATAGGTGGGAATGTCTGTTTCTTCCAGACAAGGGTGCTTTCTTCGTAAATTATGTAATCACTTCAGCGTTAATAGGTACTGCATTAGAACTTCTAAGATTTTCTGAATTGTTTGTGTATGCTTGGCGTCATTGTTTAGCTAAGTCTAGTGCTGAAAATGAAAGTATTAAACGTACTGTTACTTATGAATTTCCTTACGGTGTACATTATTCATGGACGCTTCTTGTATTTACTATTTCAATCGTATATTGTTTTATTTGTCCATTGATAACACCTTTTGGTCTATTGTATTTATGTTTAAAAAATACTGTGGACAAATACAATTTATATTTTGCTTATGAACCTCGAGATACTTATAGTAATGAGTTACATGCAACTGCTATACGTGCAACTTATATATCTATAATTTTGTTGTTTGCTGCAATGGCTGGACTGAGTATTTTACGAGGAGGCATTGACATTCGTGGAGGCATAGCATTGACAATTTTGGTGCTTTCTATTATATTATCATTTTTTATTTGTTGGAAAACTAATGAATCTATATCAGATAATATAGATTCATATGAACCAAATTATGTAGCACCTGCGTTAAAACCTATTGATTTTTCAAGACGTCAATCTGTAGAAGATCCCGCTAGAGACCGAGATTATGGATCATCCAGAATAGAACCAATTGAAACTGACCTTATTCCAAATACACTTTAAATTGTTATCCACTGTTTTATTATAAACATTATATAATTTATTAAAATTTGTATTTAAATTATTGAAATAAATTATAATTGAAATTTTTATTAAGTCTAAAATTAATGTAGTGTTTCAAGTTTTTTCTTTATTATTATTTTATTAATGTATACTTTTTTATAAAAAAAATATTGGAGTTAAATTTTAATATATTGGAATATTTATAAAAAAATATACATTTTATTAAACTTTTGAATTATTTACATTCATATTACATATTACAATGATATATAAAAATTTACTACTAGTAATATGCAAGTTCAATGTTAACAGAATAATATAAATATAACATTTATAGAAAAAATATACATAAGTTTGTTAAGATTTTTTAATATTTTATTTTAAATGAATGTATAAAATAAAAATGTGTATATTAATACAATAAGTTAATGGTTTTTTTTAATTACATTTTTTGTAATTTTTTCATATTTATTTTTACTGGTGTACCATAATGCAAAAGGAATTACAAGTGATGGTAAAGCCATAATTGCAAATGTTAACCAATCAAGAACATGAGAAGAAAATTTCTTATCGTAATCTTTGAAAGCTACAATGGCTCCTTCTCCAGGTTCACTACTTGAAGCTGTGCGAATCTAAAACAAAAAAAATTAACATAAACAGTACTTGTTTCATACAAACTTTATTCATTTATGAATAATATTTTATATTTAGTAAAAATGAACTAATTAAAACAGTGATTGATAAAAGATAAAATGTTTACATATTAATACAGAGAAGTCAAAATGACCTGAAAGAGGTACAGTGGAATTTTTCGAAAATATAATTTCTATAACCGTATGTTTTTTTTGTAATTACTAAGCATCAAAAAAAAATTTAACAAACCTTATACTATAGATAATTTATTTATAATGTGTTGCATATAGTATATTGTTCATTTTAGTTTCTCTATATATTCATAAAAATTAAATTTACAATTGCAAAATAACTTACCAATAATGAATCTTCTTCTGGTTTGTATATTACTTCAGCTGCAGTAAAATTAAAATAACCATATTTAGTAGGTCTAACGACAACAACATGAGAAACATTTGTTCGTGGTGCAATACGATCAAAAACAGCTACAGGTTTTCCTCCTACAACGTCAAATGCTTCTGGATGAAATCCTTTATCGATAATACGGATATCGGTTGCTGCGGAATCGCCTATATTATAAATAGTGTATTTTACAACAACATCCATGCTTTCAACTAGGTATCTATTTAATATTTGTTTTGAAATTAACAATCTGGCTCCTTGATCTTCATCATTACATTCTGAATAATTAGTTAGTAGATACACATAAATCAGTAAAAGAATTTTCTTCATTTTGATTTCAAATTTATTTAGTTTCAAATAATTTAATTATTTTAAATCTGTAACAAAATAATATGTCATTGGAATAATTAACCAAATATAGAAGTGTGTGTATGTATGTATGGCTTGTGTGCATATATAATAAAAAAACTCAGTCGAATTAAATTTATTAATAAAAAGGAACAAAATAACTATGATAAATACAGTACGTTTCATTTACAAATCATTTTAATTTTTAAAATGACGTTTAAATAATTTAAAGGTAATACCTGTCCTAAACAAATCGTAACTAAATACCTAACAATTAATATTAAGTATTAAATAAATATTTTCTCAATAATTAATTTTGAGAAGAAACTGCTTCTCCTGAATAACTTCACAGACTATTTTGATATAAACATAAAATAACCATACTATATAGTACTAATCAACGACTTTCACGCCACGTCCATACGAACAATATAAGGTACAAATAACGTGGAACCTCTTATTCTTCTTTATACACGTGTTATGTGTGTTTATGTCGTTGATCTACTACAGTGCCTTTCAAACTATTCCACGAGTCAAAGTCAAAATTCGAAAGAATAATCCGCAGAAAATATCTTTTATTTCTATAAATACCTATTATTATGCAGTAAAATTGTATTTATACCTATTATATAGTAAAACTGTATTTATGATTACATATTACGACTTCGATCAATCAGCTGTAAATAATAAATTTGGTCTTGTAAGATACTGATTTTTAAAACTTGTGGGGTAGTTATTTGGGCGAGTTATCTGAAGATGGTAGGGGTTCCGCAAAAAAATTATAATCTTTGTGGTCCTTTAGATGACAAAGTTTGAAGACCACTGTTGTCAATGCAAAAATGGCCAATTAATTTATATATATATGTATATACGTGCGTGTGTGTATGTATAGTATGTGTGCATGCGCATTGATAAGGTACAGAATGAATGTGTGAACATGTGCTTTAATTGACAGCTATTTGTATAAACGTACATAATTTAATCTACATTCAGAAATATTAATGTATAATTGACTTCTTATAACTTGATTAGTATTTAATTTATTATAATTTATATTGTGTATACATTTAAATAAGCATGTATAAATACCACGTGCATTTGTCATTGTAAAAAGTTATGTTTACTGTCATGTTTTTATACAAGATATGTTTAATGTTCAAAAGATAAGTAAGTTTCAAATATTATTTTAAAAAACGATTCAATGTATTTAATTCATTAGTTACACAAATTTACAAAATTGTAATGGTAACAAAATTGTTTAAAGCCGATTTGCATTTTTTTAATATGAATTTGGTTAACCTGTAGTACATGTATTGTATAATTAATTTGTGTTTGTATTGTTTGATTGAAATATTAATTCAGTTAATAAACAAATTTAATTTCCCACATTCGTTAAATAATAGAGATGTGCATTAATAAAGTATTAAAAATACATTGAATGAATTATATACATTGATAAGATTATATTTATATGTAACTCTATTTTGTATATATTTTTTACAACACAAATTTTGATATAAAAATTAAATATTTGAAGGTAAATGAATCTGTTAAAAAAATTATTATAAATATATATTTTTTATAATCTTTATTATAAAATTTTCTTTTTAAATATTTTGTATGAATGATTTTTGTTATATTTTAGTGATGTATGATTCTTGAAAACTTTTCTATTGTTAATTGATTATTTTGTCTATATATATATATATATATATATATATATATATATATATATATATATATATAAAATTATGTTTTATTTCATATGTATGTCTATAAATACATGAATACTTTTTAATACAAGATTGATAAGTATTATAAAAATGTATATGTCATCACAAAAGACTGATCCAGAATTAGAAACAAAAGTGAAAAAAGGTTTGTTTTATAAATGAAAATGTATGTTTATCTATTTATATTTGAAAAAAAATTGTAGCAACAGAACGAATATCAGAGAATATGCATATAGTGGCTAATGAACCTTCACTTGCATTTTATCGATTACAAGAGCATGTGCGCAAAGCTCTCACACCCATGGTCGATAGACGTGTTGAAGTAACAAAACTACATCGAGAGTTAAAGGGTCGCTGTTATGATGTAGAATATGCTGTTGGAGCATTGCGTTCTATGAATGATGCTGAGCAAAGTTTTAAAAATATACAAGATATGCTTAAGAATGCAATATTTCTTAAACAACAACTGAAGTATGAGGAAGCTCGAAGGAAGAAACCAGAAGCTAGTTCTGTTTATAAAAGATTATCAGCTCATATAACACTTGACTTACCAGAATTGCCAGAACTTTCTGATGTCGTAAGAGAAACTGCTAACCGGGTTGAATCAATTATGTCACAGGCACGCCATAATAATTAAACAGCAAAAGTAGTTCATAATATTAACAATAAAAGTTGATTAATGAAACTTTTATAAAATTTAAGAATTGGTTTAATTAATATTTTATATATATATATATATATATATATGTATGTATGTATGTATGTATATATATAAATATATATATACTTATATCCATATATATATATATATATATATGCAGATATAAGTATGTTCTTTTTATGTACACATACATATGTAGACTTTAAAATAGTGTTTCCAAGTTAATTCATTTCTTGAAAGTGTTAATATTCAGTTATATATTTATATATATATATATATATATATATATATATATATATATATATATATATATATATATATATATATATATGTATGTATGTATGCATCCATGCTTCCAGAAGTTATTCATTTTAAAGAATTTAATTTGTGTTTTAGTCAGCATTTCATTAATATCTTTGTTTTTATTCATTTAAAATCATTATGTTTTTAAACTTACATAACAGAAATAATAAAATATGTGTAATGGATATGTCCTCTAGAAAAAATTAAAATATTTATATTTTTTGTTGTATCTGGAAGAGAAATTATGTTATTATTAACATATATTAATACATTGTGAATGTTATTAACAAGAAATTATTAAATAAATGTAATATATCCTTAGATTATTATTACAGAAATGTACTAGTTTATTCTTATTTATTGGATTAATATATGAAAAATTAATAGTTTATTGCCTGTAAAGTTTATATTTCATATTTAATAAAAAGTTAATAGTTAATTTTAGTTTAAATGTTTGTTTATTAATAATTTGCAAAATTAAAATGAAATCACAATTTACCCGCTTTTATTTAAATTTATAAAATGGCAGCAAATAGCTCCCACTTAAATTACAAGCGTCAAAATGACAGACTGTCATGGAGGACCATACGTAGAAAAGTCATCATCAGTGTGATTGTGTCTAAACACTTTTTTTTTAAAAAAAATTATAATAAGTGTTAATAATGAATAAATGAGTTAATCGTTAGTATCAGCATAATAAGTTGCCTGTGCTCGACGGTGTCAGTTTCCTTCAAATATTGCAGGTGCGCGTTTCTCAAATATTTTACTTTTATCGTATGTCCATAATAAAACCGCTTGCAAAATGTACTTATTTCTTTACAATCTTGTCAGTTGTTGAATAGTGTATTGCTAATTTTTTTTATCGTAAATTCAATGTCTACCGCATTTTTTTTGTAGGTAATATTCACACTGATTACATTTCATTCGTGTGTATATATATATATATATATATACATATACACACACATACATACACATATATATATATATATATATATATATATATATATATATATATATATATATATATATATATATATACACACACATACATACATACATATTATACATATATATTTATTATACACACGCACACAAACATCCGTGTACACACACACAGGACACACACACAGCTTGTACATAGAACGCACGTGGTACATATGTATAGAAAGTCAGAAGTTTAACCATTTAATATGTTCATGAAATTAGTATTTTGCTAAAATTGATAATAGTATTTTGTTTTATTTGTAAAAAAATAAAACTGGAAAATTTAATATTTTGCGACTTTGTATTAGTCGATTAAAATTTTCGTGTTTTATAATGAAAAAAAATCTAACTTGTGTAGATTATAAAAATATATGTATTTCGATTTTTAGTTACGTTTAGAGCAGGATAGTGTACTTTTGTGTATGATAATTACATTTATGAAATTGAACGAACTATGAAAGTACAAAGGTGAATAATTTTGAATTGTAAGAATTAAATTAATTGTAAGAAATTTCAATATGCTATTATATATAATTACAAGTTTGGAGAGAAATTTCAAAACGTGTTCAAGCGTGGAGATAAAAAGTGGATTTATATATATATATATATATATATATATATATATATATATATATATATATATATATATATATATATATAAGTAAAGAAAGCATAAAGCACTACAAAGTATTGTTTGTACGTAAAAGTGTTTTATCAATTTGGCAGAATATCCACAGTGATTTAGTTTAAATAATTAGAATATAATCAAATCATGAACTCAGAATTATATTGTGATGCACTTAAAATAATGCCGCAAAAACGTATAATAAAAAAGCTCAGCTCTCTAATTTGATACAGAATAATATGTTTTTAAATGTTGTATAATGATTCTTAAAAAAAATTAGTCACATACAGTAAAAAAATCCATAATACATTATGAGTTGATGTGTAAGACTCCACTGAACTCCAATTAATTTAATTTGTCGTCAGCCGATTTTTATTTATTTCAAATGACACATTTATGTAGTTGTAAGAATTAGTGGTGTAATTAATATTGTTTTTGAATTTTTTGATTGAATATTTTTTGGAGGTTTTTATGTTTATCTCTTAGGATTTTGTTTGTTATTTCTATTTAATTTTGATTAGATTTTTTTGTCTTTTTGTTTGTAACAGTACATATCCCGTAAATAATTATCAGTTGTATAATTAGATATTTAAGTGACTTAAAAAAAGACTTGAAAGCATGAAAGCTTTGTTAAACATTGAAAAACTGATAGATTTTCTTTTTGAATATATATTATTTGTAGAACTAAATCAGTTAACCGGGTAAAAAGTCATAGCGTAAAAACTAATAAAATAATCTTAAATCTTAAAGTTAGTTAACCATCATTTAATAGGTATAAAAGGAACGAAGTAAAATTTTTCATGATTTTATTGAAAAACTATTCAATAATGGTATCATATTAAATAATTTTAAATCTGTAAAGGGTACCTTAAATTTCATTTTTAGTAGTGTATACTAGATAAATTTACTATGTATTAACGATCAATATTCCCAATACCACAAAAAGTTATTACACAAAAAAAAGAACAGAAAAATATTATAATTTTTAATAAGACCAGGATATGTATAAAGTCTAAAATTTCATTTCTGTGTATATAAAGATCATATTGCCTGAATGAAAATGCGCTTACATTCCTCGCAATATTATAATTATTGGCAGAAAATTTAGCGTTATTTTTTATTACGTTTTGAATGTTAATATACTCGTATTTTGTTTAAAAAAACTTTGATTTATTTCTGCTTTAATTAAATGTATTAAAAATCCAATAAATATCCAATTTCATTGGATTTGTAACAATGGTGAGCGATTAAATTGAATATACGTTGTTTATATCATATACATATATATATATATATATATATATATATATATATATATATATATATATATATATATGTATGTATGTATGTATGTATGTATGTATGTATGTATGTATGTGTGCATATGTACATGTACATACAGTATGTATGCGCGTGTGTATGTATGTGAATGATAAAACAATCACAAAAGATTCTAATATTTTTTTGTACAAAATGGTTTACATATTTTTGTTGTAAAAATTAATTTGTCTTTAATAATCAATAAACTATAACGGTAATGGTCTACTTGTAAAGACGGTTCTTTATGTGTATCATTTGATTCTCTTATTGTTAATTATTGCTATTGTGCTATAATACTGAAATATTTCATATAAGAAAAATTACTAATAACAATGCCCTTATTACAATTAAGGCGTCACCCCCTTACTACTTATACTAAGTGACTTAAATTGCGTGTGCAACGTTGTGATGCGTGCGTTTGTGCGTGTGATACGTGCATGCAGCGTCTGTATTGATTAACATTACGCAGTACTGCGCGCGCCGAGTCTCATAAGCGTCACAGCGTCTCGACCGTCACACCGCGCACATCGTAAACGAATATCTGTTACGTGTCGTCGACGCCGTACAGTCACAGTCACGGATGATACGAGGCGGGGTGATCCGATCATCAACGAAAAACTTAATTCGGCGTCGAACAGTTGAAATCGCTGCGCGTCAGCGCCGTCGCGATTCGATTTTCTTATATGGAAATTATTAGTGTCGGTTTGTTACACAGATTTTAAAGATCATTATTGTTCATAGTAGTATATAAAATACACATCAATATATACATATATACATATATATATATATATATATATATATATATATATATATATATATATATATATAATTATATTTATGTCACATCAAAGGCAATATTCCTTTCCTAGTTAGCACCGGGTTATTGAAATTCGATTAATTTAAGTATTCCGCGTGTGTTGGTTACTTAATATTGAAAGTGAATATTATTTCAGTTTTTTATTTAATTCTGTAAGTTTTATATTATTTATATTTTTTTCGTTTAAACGAAATAAATCATTTTTTTAAAGATTATATATATATATATATATATAAAGATTATATGTATGTATGT
>CM068324.1:5381898-5396898 GCA_034766995.1 Acanthacorydalis orientalis
TTCTACCATCTCTCAAGTTGTTTTACGTGGGTCCGCTTCAATAATTGTTCTTAAATCATTACTGTCTATAGCTGAAGGGCATGTACGACCCTCATCGTCATCAAGGCTTTCGTTTACATTACGAAATTTTTGGAACCAGTGGTGAACTGTACGTCCACTAATTGACTCTGCCAAAAATAAATTTGATATTTCGAGCAGTTTCTGTAGCTGTACAATCCCAATTTAAACTCGCACAAAAAATCGAGCGAATTTGCTTTTTTTCCATGACTAATTTAAAACGTTATATCCAACAATACTAAAGAATGAAAACAATAGACATAAACCAAAATCAGTATCGCTAATTTCATTGTTTACAATGATGTTATCACATAACTATAACAAAAGGAACGGTAACTAGAAAAATCGGCCCCAAACATAAAATAATAAAAATCGCAATTATTTTTACCTCAACCTAATATCAAAATGACTCGCCAGAATGTTTTTAGAATTTTGTTATCCTCTCTCTTTCTGTCTGTGTGTGTGTGTGTGTGTGTGTGTCTGTATATGTACACAAATATATTTAAATATATTTATGTAAATGTTCTATAGCAGTGGTGTCAAACACGTGGCCCAAATCTTAAAGTTGATTTTATTGAAATTATAAAATGGAATTTTTAAAAAAATATAAAACACATTTTTAAAACATTGCAAATTATAGAAGTATATTATATTGTAAGGAACACTGTTTTATGGTCAATTCTGATTTAGTTAATTTTCCTACTTACAAAAATTATCAATATTACGGTTGTGATTTTAACAAATATGCTTCAAATATTCAAGAATTATTATTTGAATTTGAACGGATTTGAAGAATTCAAGGCATGTAAAAATGATTTTTTTTACTATTTAGTGCTCAGTTTTCCTTTAACATCGAAGAAGTAAAAAGTAACATCCAAATGGAATTGATTGAAATTCAGTGCAGCACGGTATTAAAAGAAAAATGTATTGAATTTTGTATTCCAGATTTTTATTTTTACTTGCCAGAACATTTTATTATATACTACTAAACATTGATAATAATCTTGTCAATGTTTAGTAGTAGATGCCTATGTAAATAATTATTTTCCTTTTTAAAGACTAATAAGTCTTCACACAGATCAAGATTGACAAATTAACATTTAACTTCTATAGTAAAATATCATTATCACCAAAAATTACACCTGATATTTATAAAATAATTTCTGCCAAAAGATTCACAGTTTCTATTAAAAAATATTATTTTTTTTTTAATTTCTCTAATTTAAAATTTTGTTGTAACATTTGATAATAATATCTAAAATTACTGTATTTTTTTAATTTTTATAAATTCGTTAAAGGAATGATAAATGTAAAATTTAAATGAATTATTTTCTAATATAAATGAGACATTTTTTTGCTCGCTAAATTTTTTTTGAGTGACTTTTTTTGTCTGCGGCTCGCAGACGCTCTTAAACTGAATTTAATGGCCCGTGTTCATATATAAGTTTGATACCACTGTTCTACAGGGCTATATAATATTTAGCGCAATAAATTTGATCTTGATTGAAATAGCAATATACTTCCTTAGTAAAACGATAAGAAAAATTGTTTCTATCTCTTAAGATAGTAGTTTTTGTACAATATTCCAAGATAAGTTCATACACTTCCACAATTATCCGATTTAAATCCTATTAAGCATGCATGTGGTTTGCTAGATAGTATTGTATAGTAAAGATAGTATTATATTAGTAAATATAATACTATTTTATCGTAAAAAAAACTGCTCAAATGCAAAAAAGGAAGGTAAAATTACATTCGAAAAAAATGAATTTTATCTATTCAATGAAACGTTGTTTTGTAATAATAATACAAAAATAGGTTTGAAAATTGTTTTTTTTGTCCTTTTCAGAATTGTAAATATTTACAGATTCTTTTTTGTGTTAAATGTATGTATTTAGTTTTGTTTCTTTTTCTTTTCACAATTTTACACATCTTTTTGGTTTTTGTCTGTTAAGGGGACCCGGTGGTCTAGCGGCCTAAAATTTAAGCTATTTTAAAAAATTTTTTTCTATATGAGGGTAATGAATAATGCTTTCAAATTTTTTTACACTTATTTTATTACTAATAAACTACACAAAAATGAAAATAAAGACAAAAAAAATTTTTTTTTAAATTAGAAAAATGATGCTGAAGTCTCCCTCTCTAAAAAAATGGAATTGCGTGGTGAATGATGATTTATCTCTCCCTCTGATCTGAAATAAAACAATTGACGAATTTTTAATTAGTATAAGTATAGCTATCGCAGGAAGTAGAATAAAAAAAAAAATTGACAAAATGGCGCGTAGTCAAAAGTACAAGTTTAAAAACGACCAGTATTTTTGAATGTTTTGTTAATAAAAAAAATATAAATATTTTACGGAAACTATTAGTTTAATATGTTATTCAGAAACTATTAGTTTCAGAATAACATATTAAAATTTCAGACAAATCGGTCAAGTAGTTTTTTTTTCTGGCCCCCGCAAGACGAAAAAAAGTAGTTTCGAGATAAACGCGTTTAAAGTTTCAACTGCTCCACTTATTCTTCTACCTACCTGACCTTCTAATGGGCTATAGATCCTGAAATACTCTGAATTTCGTCATCAAATTTTAACAGTATATTTTTAAGATACTATACTTTCGAAAAAAAAAATATCGATTTTTCGAAAATTCTAGACCACCGGGTCCCCTTAATAAATTTTCAATGAGTTCAGTATGTTATTTTTTTTATTAAGATAAACGTATATTTTTATTATATTACTTTTCATACGAATTAAAATTAAACTGAATCTTGTGTATAAATAGTTAATACCGTACAAACAATGTAAATGTTTGTAAGATGATGAATGTAATGTACATTCGTGTTAGTTAGTACAATAATATCTACAAAAACAGGTCTTGAAAAATTACGAATAATGAATCATTTATATATAATAATAAACAAGTATTCTAAGTTAAATTCATATATACAAATGAATTAATATGCCAAAAACTGTAAACTTTTTTTGATAAAAGTATTGAATGTTTATTATCTATTGTAATATGTTGATGTGTTTTTCGACCGAAATTTATCCATTTTCGGAACCCAAGTAGAGTAAATTTAAGTAAATTTTATTTAAATAATTGTACACATTTACTTTTTTTTCAATTGTAATTTGCAGTTTTTTTGTATTATATGGAATGTATTTTGTGATTTGGTAGATAAAACAATAATATAATTTTAAATGTCAAATACTTGAGTAATAAATAATAGTAGATAATAAAGTTAATGGTTTTTAAATTATATATATATAGCTGTGAAAATATCATTAAAGGCATAAGTTATTAGTCGTTTATTTGTATCGATGATTATAAAATGAAATTTCAATTTGTTAAGTATTTCAGAGATGTTAAGTGTAATAATTGTTATGTATAATTAGAAAAATAATCTATTCATATTTTACTTTGTTCTAAATTATAGACATAAAATTAATTCGGTGCCTTTTTTATAGAAAATTGAAGTCAGGTGAATATACCGTATGAGGCAGAACTTCCCAGTTCAACAAACAAAGTCTTAGTCTCTTTCGCGATTCGTAGGTGTTGGTCATGGTCATTTTCTCTACTTCTCTCAAACGAATGAGATGTTGGTAACCCTTTAAATTTATGATCTAACCAGATTCAAGCAACTTATAATACACCACATCGTTAATTTCCCACTAAATACACAATTACACCTTTTTGGGGTGAATATTTGGTTTCGTAGTTGATATCTATTGTTCAGCATGGTAACCCATGATTTTCGACGCTTAATATTGTCCCACAAAACCCATTTTTCATCCCCGATTTTAATTTTATGCAAAAAATTCATCCTTTTGAATTTTGTGAGCTAGGACATAGCCGTATCGCATGTTTTTTATTTCGTTTCCAAGCTGAGCTCATGTGAAATCCATCGGCCTAGCTTTTGAATTTTTCCCAATCGATGTAGACGATAGGAAATTGATTGTTGGGCAATTACGAGTTATTGAGTAAGTCCCTGTTCAATCTGATAGGAGTTTTCACTTAACAGTTGCTCAAGCTCATCGTCTCCAATTTTTTTCGGTTGTCCGGGACGTTTTCGATCTAAAAGATCAAAATCATCACTTCGAAACTTTTGAAACCCTTTTTTACATATTTTTGAATCATGCTTTCCATCAAAGCTGAACAAATCATTCCCTCCGCTTCGGTAATTTTTTTTCAGTCGGAACGCGAAAAGTATGCAATATCTAATATGCTGCTTTTCGGACGCCATTTCGTTCACAAGTATTTGGTGCGGTTATGCCAACTATTTGGGCAAGATATATAGTGATTTTAAAAGTTAAGGCTGACACTTCAAAATTCTAAAACGACGAGAAAATATTTTAATTTAAAACAGAGTTATGATTGATTCAATTGAAAGGCACCGAATTAATTTATATATGTTTGTATGTATGTGTGTATATGTATATATGTATATATATATATATATATATATATATATATACGTACATACACGTATGTATGTGTATATAGATAGATAGATATTGTTTCTATTTTTGTTTATATTCAAAAAGAATTTTGCAACTTATTTATCAAACATTACTATTTCTGGTATATTTAATTTTCTCAAGAAAATATTCATTTCTTTTTGTAGTTATTAGACAAAAATAGAAGTTTTAGTATGAAATTAAAATTACCTAAAAATTAAAATTTAATGAGTTAAATTTAAGAAATAACAGTATGTTTTTATGTGCAGTATTTTTCCTGAAAAGCATGCAGTAATTTAATCCAAAATTTTGGTACAATTTATGTTATGATTTTTGTTAATAGAAATAATTCTTCAGAATTTCTAATACTTTATTCGCATTGAATTTTATAGATTCGTCTGTAGTTTTAAACGTTTTAACTCAGTATTACATTTTTTTAAAATATAAAATTTTAATTAATTTTTATTAAAAAACTGAATTGTGTAATTGGTTTAAGTAAAATTGTTTTTGTACACTGTATTATATATATAGAAAACACAGTGGTATTGTTTTTATTAGATTTAAAGTGACGCATGTGAATTCCTACAATTGTTGTATCACGATATTAGTCTAGTGTGTATGTACATTTAGTTGATACGGCATTGTATTAGGTTGATAGAAAAATAATTGCGGTTTATGACCTTTAAGTTCATAATAAAAATCACAATTATTTTCCTACCGGCCTAATATTTATATCAATATACTAGAGTATCAAAGAAACTGTTATAGTTGTAAGAATGATCATTTTCAGGATTATCGAAATCGCCGGTGGCCGTGAGATCTATTCACAGAGCAGAACAAAGGCGTCGCGTAAACAACGCCATGAAGTAAAGAAAGGAGTTTGGGATGTGCGTACCAGACGTGGTGGCGGCGCAACTAACGTATCTAGTACAGCAAATGCACGAGAAGTGACCGAGACAGTTTTTTCAACTGAAGTTTGCTCGGTACGGCATAGACGCGCTACTCGCAATGATCCCGCAGAAGGTGTGGTAACTACTGTACCGCCTACAACTGATAATGGTGCAGAAGTTGTCGTTTTTGATGATATTGGTGAAAATTGGCGAAGCAAACATGGCGGTGGTGGTGACGATAACGACGATTTGACTAATGCAGCTCGATCAGAATGTCAACAGCAACATGAAAATGATGATGACGAAATTGAAGAAGATTCGAGTCGTGATGTGTCACCACCACCGCCGCCTTGCCACCGCGCTGCTGCTACCGATTTCTTCAAAGTGGTTGCCTCAGCATCTGATATAGATGGTGATTCGCCATCACCGGAACCAAATGGTGACGAGGTTGCTCAAGTGATAGGCGGACTGCCTATTGCCGTATACGAAGGATCACCACGTCGTTATGGGCCGCGTGAGTCTGATACTGGGAGACCGAGTCTACCAAGTGCGCATAGCCTTTTGGCATCTCCATCTGTATATCCACCGAGACCAGGCTTTCCACAACGAGTCGTTTCAACGCCTAGTGCAGATGGAGAAACGCAACACTTGTCGTCAAATGGTGGATCTCCGCCGATTGGTTCGACATTTGATTATCTTTATGAATTTTCTGAAACGCGTAAAGTGCTAGAAGAGTTTTTTAGACGTCGACCAGATGACGATACTGATTGTCCTGAAGGTTCTGAATTTCAGGTTAGAAAAATTATGATTTCATTATTTTTAAAGCTACAAATTTAATAAAATAAATATATTTTATTATCTATGTATTTAAATTCATAATACATACATACATATATATATATGTATATTGAATGGGCATAGTATGTGTTCAGTAGAAAATAGCTAAATTTTTAGAAATAAAATCGAGAAATGTTTTTAATTTATGTGTTAGTAAATAAATGTTATCGAGTATCGGGTTTAGTTTCTTGCATGTACGAGAGGGGTTCAAAAAGTTCGTAGAAGTTAATACAACGACAACAGTTAGGGCAGTAAAATTATTTTTATTTTTCAACATAATCCCTCTTAAGGTCAATGCATTTCATCCAACGTTACTCGGTGCCCGTATGCCAGTGTTAAAGTGTGATTTCTCAAGCTCTTGAAAATAGGCATCTACTTCAGCTATTACCTCCTCATCTGTTAAATCCATTCCCAGCATGGAATGTTTTCAGTTGTAGGAAGAGATGGAAGTCGTAGAGAGGTAGGTCTGATAAATCGTGGGGCATGAGGAACCAATTCGAAGCCGAGAGAATGGATTTTGGCGGCTATTTGTATCGATGAATGAGCGGGAACGTTATCGTAATGAAACAGGATTTTTTGCGTTATGTTCTGGGTCGTTTTTTATCGATGGCGGGGGTTACAGTAATAAGCTCTGTTGACTGTATGTTTCTTTTTCAAATAATCTATCAATAAAATTTTCTGCTCATCCCAAAAAACTGAAGCTATGACTTTGCCTTCCGATGGACCGGCTTTGAACTTCTTTGGTGGCCTATCTCCTCTCTTAGTCCACTATTTCAATAGCTCTCTGAACTCTAGTATGTGGTGATGAATTCAAGTCTCATCAGTGGTCACAAACCGATCCTTGTTATTTCGCTGCATCATGGCTAAACAATTCTTTGAAATTTGGTATCGTGTGCGTTTTTAATCCTCGGACAGTTTTCGTGGCACCCATCTCGCTGACATTTTTAGTTAAAGTAGAATATACGATGCCAGTTGATATGCCCAAAGCCTCTTCTATCTCATGCACTTTTACTCGCCGATCATTCAACACCATATCGTGCATTTTATTAACATTTTCTGCGGTAACTGTCTTTGAAGACTCGCCACTTGGAGAGTCATCTTCGATGGATGTTCTACCTCTTCTAAATTTACCAACCTATTTTGCACTGTAGCAAACACTGAGGAAGAGTCATCGTACACACTACGCTTCTTTTCAAAAATTTGGGCGGCATTCATACCATCCAAAATTAAAAAGTCAATGACCGTACGATTTTTTAATTTATCCATTTCACAAAAATAGCCTAACGCGTCTTAAGATTGCTGTCAAAGCTAAACTAAAAGACGTTTTGCGCTCATTTTTTTACAGACCACTAATTGAAAATACCACTTTAAGAAAAAAATCATGTCTCCCCATCACCATCTATATGTCACTTATATGAACTTTTTGAAACACCCTCTTGTATAAAAATACAAGATACACCCTCTTACTTTTTGTATAAAAATATTGAAACATTTTCAATAAATTCGTGAAAATATTAAAAATATTTTTATCAACTTTTCGCAATATAGTGAAAATATCCTTTTTTTTTGTTTCAACAATTAGTTACAAAATTGTTTGCTGTTTTTTTTAAAATGCGCCAAGATTCTTGATTTAATTTTATATACTTTCTAATTTCTAAATGTGAAATAGGTTTGATTTCACAGTCATTAGAGATGTAGTAATAAGTCATGTAATAAATAGTTTTTTAAGCAGATGGAAAAATTCCGTATTTTCATTTTAAGATTGTTATGTTTTATCTGTGTTCTTTTCATAATAATAGATTGCAATTACTACTATCAAATTTTTCTGATCTATAAACCAGAAGTAGGTAAGACATCCTTTGGAAATGAAATATTTTTAGAGCTTTTCCTCAAAGAAAAACATAGATCATTAATTACTGTCATAGAATATCAAGTTACGTTATAATCTTGAGAAATCGGAAATTGTAAAGAATAAAAAATATTTTTCATGCGTTTATTCAGCCCATGGTTATCTCTTAAAATTCGTTATTAAAATTGAATATTTTTTCTAATTAATAAAATATGAATCTTAGATTTAAACATCGGTAAATAATATAAAAATTATGTTTGTATTTATTTGGAACATCGAACACCGAATATAAAATATTCAGGCTATCTTCCAATAACTTCACCATAAAATAAAACTAGAGAGTATTGATAAAGAATATATTTTTAGAATGAATAATATTTTTAAAAAAATTAAACAGTCAGATACATTAGGTAAAAGGAAATTACAACAGTGCACGTTTTGATTTCATTAACAGTAATCTGACTGCATTAAAAACAAAAATGTGTAGAATATTTTACAAATTAAAGATTTCCTTTTCTAATGAGTAATAAATTAGTATAATAATTTTTTTCTAGGAATATATACAAATGTTTAAATAACACACACTATTTTAAGCAATCACTGTTTGATTCATGTTAAAAAAAGTATTTTTTAGGATCTGGATTACGAATTACATAGACAGGCATCTAATGCTGATTCAGGCAGTTCTTACGTTGGCCAAAGACTCGCAAAAGGTAGGGCCGACGATAGTGGTGATCCAGTTCGAATAGAATCACCACGAAGACTGCGAACAATGCGAGATTCATCACGTCGTACAGCTGCTTCTATGGACGGTGTAGTTTGTATTCGGGACCACGATACTCTTGAGCAAGAAAACAACTTCTTAGATTTATCTGTTGGTACTGGTTCAAGTGGCGATCTCGGCGAAACAGAAGTTGGTTTACAAGTCGGTCATAGCCGGAATTTTACGCTTTCACCAGAAACAACAGATTGTGATTCTAATTGCGGCGATTTAGATAGTGAAATGTCATTGATGTTAATGGATAATGAATTAGGACCTTCATCGACCGGACCTTTAGGGTCTAGCGGAGATCTTGCTGTCCCGACAGATTCTCTCCGTCCCTATTCAAGTATGCCAGTTCTTGAAGATGGATTATCATCAGGCCATGCAAGTGATACTGACAATAATAACCCAACAGTGATATTAATGAAACGACAAATCACCGAAATCGAAAGAGAAATTGTACAAAGAAGTCACGGAAATGAAATACCAGCACCGCCGCCGGTTATTCGAGCATCTGTAATTGATGGAGAAAATGAAGGTGTTGACAGTGCTCGAAAATCAGAAAATAATAGTCCATTAAATATTCCTCCATCCATTGAAACAGCGGTTCGGGAAGATACACCAACAGCAGATTCATTTGAAAGCAGTCCGCCAGAAATGAATACAATTGATGCACTTAGTAAGTAACTGCACATATTTTGTCATTAATAAAAGTTTGATAGTGGATGTTTAATACAATAACTAGTATACAATCGTATTTGTTGTTTGTCATAAAAATATTCTAAACGTTTATACTATATTAAAGAGATACTTTTAGCTACTGAAATGACTCCACCACCACCTGCACCTGCACCGCATCGTAGGCCGAGCGAAACTGGAATCGAACCACCAAGTCCTAACCGTGTTGAAGCTGCAATACAAGATATTAGACTTGCATTACAACGTGCAAAAACTTTACCATTAACGTCAGCTCCTGAAAGCCCAGACGAACCAACAAATTCGAGTCCTGTATGGATACCGAGACAAAGAGGACATGGTGTAACTCGTAGTGGAGATTCCGACTCTGGAGATGGAGGACGAAAAGCGGCAAGTGGCGGTGAGGATGGCGGCGATGAAGGTATGTACATATATTAAATATATATGATTGAAATGTTATATCAGACAATAAATAAGTCCTCTTAGTGAAGAATCAATATTTTTTCTCTCGACGTTTTGTCATATATAGATGTAATTAAATTTAATGAAATAATTTTCTTAAAATTAAACCTTTTTACTTTATAATTTTATTTTTGTGTGTTATTATTTATAATTTAACTCTTTTTTTTTAGTTGTCATTAACGTTTTAATGCAAAATAAAAGTATTTTGTATAAAATTATTATCTTAACAAATTAATTAGTTCTTCGTTCTCTATAGTTAGTATTTTTTTTTATCTTTTGTTATAGATGAGGCAGACACTGATCTAGAAACTGATCGACTTCTCGGACAACAACGTACAGACGATCAAGGCTTCTATGATGACAAGCTGGTAAGCGCAGACGAGCGGCGGCCGCGCGACCGTCGGCGACGCGTCCGTCCGTCGTCTAATCGCGTCGTGTCCGATTCTTGTTTCGCTCAGGAATGGAGAAAGCCGAAAACGCGAACGATAATGCCACCGTCGAGCGGTGCGACGAAATCGTCGACGCCGAAGCGTGCGTCGCCTTCGCCGTCGCCGGTGGCGGCGGCCAGACCTGGCGTCGGCGGCGGCGACTCGACCGCTTCACCGCGCACGCCTTCCGGTTCGGCGGGGCCGGCGTCGCCGCCCGGTGCACCCGAACCGCCGCGGCACGCCGGCGCCGACGCCAGCCCGGACGAAAGTCTATCACCGCAAAACCAGAAGGGATCGGCTAACTCGTCATCATCAACCAAATCTAAAAAGGTGCGGTGCACGCCTTACGCCATGGTTAACAATACAGAAAACATACAATTGATTATTATTAACAACTACATTAATGGGAAAACAATGGAATAAAATTGTAAAACTGTGTATCTGTATGATGCGTATATAAGTGTATATGTAGATATGTGCATACATGCGCGTGTGTTTGTATATATATATATACACGCTCACATATGTACACAACTACACTTCATTACATTTTGTTATTCATAATTTTCGTTTATTATCAGCGATTAAATTTTTTGACTATAGATATATTTGAATAGTTAATCACAATTTTTTCTGTATTGTGACCATGGTGTTGTTAATTTTGGCTCGCCGCTATATTTTTTTGGCTTGCCGCTATTATCGTGAACGCGTCGTTGTACGGTGCAATCAGCTAAATACGCACATAAATGCGTTACGCGACAGGCGACGCGTGCGTTTTTCAACATGAACGATATTAAAAATCGTGCATCGTCGTCTTTCGTGATGTGTATGTATATATATGTGTATATAATATAAGTGTATATATATATATATATATACACACATACGTGTCTACGTACGCGTGCTAACGTGTGTCGTGCGCTCGCTTCGCTTGTCTCGTCTATCGTAATGTTATCATTTAAACAAATTTGTGACGTTTTTGTTTTCCCTTTTCCAATCATGCAGGACAAGGAAAATAAAAAGAAAGGCAGAAATAAAGAAGGTATGTTTACATTTTTATTATACTTTTATTTCATAACAAATAGAAAGATATTGATATCATACCACAGTGTATATTAAGTGTAGAGAAAAAGAAGTCTATCTAAAATTTTATAACAAATTAAATATTCAGTTTAAATAGAAACCATTATTATTATATATTATTATTAACAATATGCTATTTGGCTAACTATGTGACAGTAAATCACATTAATAAATGGATAAAGACACTACAGGCAAATTTCTATCATTTCTTTCTTTCATTGCTAAGCAATAATTTAATTCAGTCCATTATTAATTTCATTTCATTTAAGATACCCAAAATAGTTTTTCTTTTCATATCTAAACCTTTACAAAGTATGTCGGTATGCGTTACATTTTTATATTTTCCACATAAAAGTTATTATCTTCATCCATTTATATTTTTGATTATTTCCTATACCCAAATTCCTAATTAACACTGGATATAATTCTTTATTTGCCACTTAATTTGAATATATACTTTGATCCCGTTCCTATAATTCCAAGTTTCTAATTAGAATTACTTCTAGATCTTGAAATATTATTTTATAATTCTTGTGTTCAACTTTATTGTGTCCTTTTTTCTAACATTTGTGTCCTGATTTTCAGTATGTCCTTCATTTTAAATTCTTTGAAATATTTTCATCTACATTTTCATATTTTTGTTTCTTAATGAGCTGTCTATATAATTATTTTGTAATTGTTTGCAATCATTTCTTTATTTCATTCTTGCATAGTACTTCATTGCAAATTTCTTTATTTACATGCCAGTAGGTAATCTACATGCTTATCTGTGTGTGTGTGTATGTACACGTATATACACACACATATATATATATACATATATACACACACACACACTTATGTATATACGTTCATACATACACATACATACGTACGTACGTGGAGTCTCTTGACATTTTAATATTAAAGTATTTATTTTACAAACTAATATATTTATGTATCCTAACTGTCTCCTGTACACAATATGTCACATTATAACAAAACAATTTAAGAAGCAATGTTTTTAAATCGTTTTTATTGTTTTATTATGTTTATTTATAAAGACACTATAAATGACACTTTTCATTTCGTTAAACATAATAGAATGTATTTATTATGTGTTTGAATTTTAAAATAATAATACTGCTATTCAATATATATTAAACAATAATGAAATATAATTTTAATATGTTTTTGAAATAAACATAAATTTCAATGTTTTGAATAGCCTGTCATATATATTATTATTTAATGTTTTTACTCAAAAATCAAATAAGCATTATTTGAGAAACAAACAGTAAAAAAAAAATGTTGATTTATATGAAAATAACTTCTTTTTTTTATTACGTGAGGTAACTCAAACATCATTTTCAAATTTTTGTCCCATATGGAACATTTGTATGAGGCATATAATTATAAAATAAATGTAGAGAGTTTGTCTTTCGACATATATAACTATTAAAATATTCTAAAAGAAAATAGAAATCTTAACATTAATTTAATTAAATGCTTAATTTATGTACAATTGTATCTCATTATTTAATTCATTGCATCATTTGTGGATTTCAATTAATGGTAAGTATTTCATTTACGTTTATTTAATATCTGTAATTCTGTATTTATATACTCTTTCAAAATTTAGAAAATAAAACAATTTAATTAAGAATATAAATAATGAAACAAAATACATAAAGTTGCATCCATTCTTTACAGTCACATTAAAACAATTCCATATATTTATAATATTTTATTCAAATGTTTTACAACTTGTCATAAAAGAATTCTGTAAAATTAAAAAAAATATAAACATGCATATAAGTTAACTATTTGACTATGGCATTATTAAACAATGAACAAAATATTAAAATTCTATATTTATTTTTTTAATGATCTGTTTATATATATATTTAAAGCAGATTATTATGTAATCATTCGCGTATTATAGTATTTCTCTTAAAGTAACTATGCCTCGTAGGTGTTTCAAAAAATACATGACTGTTTTTGTACTCTCATAGTACATATATTTTTATATAAATTGGATGCTGCATGTGCATGTGTACTATATTTGAACATGGATCTACCGTTGAAGATACAGAAAATTCATCTTTATACGCTGTATTGAATTGTATATTATCATGTCTTAAATCATTAGTTCGGATACAATAATATACGAAAAAATACTTTTATTGCTATAATTACTTGAAATGTAATAAAATAGTCATGTATAATACTCGCAAATGCATGAAAGGTTAAAACAAATCCATTAAAATAATTAGTATATAAAGGTAGATGATGTCGAAAGCAATCGTATAATAAATTGAAAACGTATGTAATTAATATCTTTTCTGCTTCTTACATTCAAATTCTTACGAATAGCTAATGTATCTTAAATGCAACCAATTGTATCTACACTAAATTGAAATACGATTCAATGTGTTATCATTGTAAAAGTATATAATTATATTGCCAAATAATATGAAAAAGTAATGAGATTTCAAAAGCCAATTCAATTCTTCATAATTCTGATAATTTATTTCTGGAAGATTTTCAGTGCAGTTTAAATCAGGTTTTGAATAAAAAGTTTATTTGATTTATTTCATAATATTTTGATTTATATTTAAATAAAATATAAAACATTTATAACTATATGGTTGTGTTGTGCAAAAGTAGATTTACGAAGTAATAAGTATGTAATTTTGTAATTAGATTTTAAATTTTTTTTAGTATGTTAATTATTGTTTGATATTTTTAAAATATATTTTTTTAATTTAGGCCTTATTCACGATCCATCAGTACTAATTGAAGGAGTTCTGTTTCGAGCTCGATATCTTGGCTCTACGCAGCTTGTTTGCGAAGGCCAACCGACGAAGAGTACTAGAATGATGCAAGCAGAGGAAGCTGTTTCTCGCATCAAGGTATTATTTACGTGCATGTAAACCCTGCAAAAATGACAATTCAAAGAAATACATTTTGTAAAGTTAAATTTCCAGGCACGATACGTGGCACTTTTATGATTATATAAGAAATTAAACGCTATTATATGAAAGTGCCCTGAATCGTGGCCGGAAAATACGGCCGCCATTGTGCGGCGAATACGACACGTCTGTTTCAGTTCGGTCGGTGTCGTGACCCTCTCCCCTCCACGTTCGACCGTCGCCCCGCCCGCCTGACCGCTCGCCCGCCCGATGTCCGTCCGTCTGTACGCCCGTCCGTTTCTCCGATTAGACCGACATATTGACGATATTTTGCTTTAAATGTACGATAATTCGGTATAATAGTTATTTTCCATGAAAAATATTATTCTCAGTAAAAAAAAATAAAATTAAATACAAAATTTCGGTATTGACAGTCAAAGATAATATCAAACAATATCACTAAAAGTTAAGTAAATATGAATACAACAAAATATTTATCTTACAATGAAAATATGTAATTCGAAATTTATAGATCTTAATATTTTTAATGTGAATATATCTATTCACTTTTATTGAAAATATTC
>CM068324.1:5404398-5431898 GCA_034766995.1 Acanthacorydalis orientalis
TTTCAAGAACTATTTTTAATATAAATATAGTAAGTTATTTTTCATAATTGAAAAAAATCACAAAATTCATATACTTTTTATCATTAAGATAATAATAATAATGTAAAAAAAATGTTGATTGTTTTGGAACTCGCACTTCAGTTGTATAAATACATACATACATACACACAAACAACAATAAATTAGAATTCAGTTTATAAAAAATATTTTTCTAATATTTTTATTGTTTTGATATATGCTTACAAAGAAAGCATTATCATAATTTGACTACACATATTTTACATTTTGTTGCAATCGTAGAATTTCATGGTACATTGTAACAACATAAATATTTGAAACAAACGATTACAAAAAAAAAATAAATTATAAAATATATTTAAATAATTTGATCTTATTTATTTTGCAATACAATTAATATATTGTATGCTCATCTTCTGAATATTAATTTCTTAAGCGTAATTACTTCTAAACATAACTTTTAACAGACCTATTGGTATGTTAGCAAAACATGTTTGTGATTAACCATATCAAACAAAAAAACATTGAATATCAAAGCAAAGTTAACATTGAGATATCAAAATAGGGTTGCATGGCCTAATATCTAACTTTTTATTACTTTTAAGAAGAAACATTTCCATATTTTCATTACTGAAAGTAATTATTTATTAACACACTTGAATATAATGAATTATAAAACTTATAATGATTTAATAATCTAGGCATATGATTTTTTCACTCAACTAAATTAAATCCAGTCGTAACTTAAATACCTTTTTTAAGAACCTAATATTATCATATTTAATCATATGATGGGGTACATATAAATTCGCCCAATCATTTAAAAATAATATAGATATTTGTATTATTAAAGAAATATATTGAACTGTCAAAATACAATAAGAGTAGGAAAAAAAATACCATATCACCAAAAATTATCTCATACCTAGATAGAAATACATACAAGAAGTATTTTGTTTTATAAAAACATTACACATTCATATAATTTTGTAAACAAAAATAATAAAATACAAATACATTCTCCGTAATACATTAAATTAATTTAAACATTGATAATAATTAAAAAATAACAAGTATAAACATGTGTTATGATATTTGAACACTAAGCTTTCATTTAATTTAGTACTATTATTTTTTCTTTGACATTGCTTATCTACTAACATACGCTAATAGTATTCTGATAAATAAAACAATTTATAATTAATCACTGATTACTAAATACAACTTTAATTTAGCAACGCACCACAAATCATAAGTTTTACATTAATGTAATAAAACCAGTACAATTATCGTAACTACTTAAATATGCCAATATTATATTATCACTACTATTTTAAACTGATATCGCATGCATTTTTTCTTGTTTAAATAATTTTTATTATTGTATATTACATACAAAATATTTGTAGATCACTGGAACTGAACTGATTATAAATTAAGTCTACTTCTTACACTGTACAAAATTTATATACCGAACCACCTGAATGATATGAACAACTCCACTAAATATATATATATATATAGCATACACTCACACAGCTTAATATTTATTTTTCAAAGTAGTGCAATTGAAAATAAATACATGTAGAGAATGTGTGCGTGCATATGTATATACATTCATTTATTTATATATACGCACACTTGTGTGCATGCAAAAACACATTTATATTTACTTTGAAATTTAGCCATAAATCATTACTGTAGTTACTTTTAATATGCTTTCGTTTTCAGTGGTCTATATTAATGAATAACCTTTAATAATACCGTGTCACGGTCCCGCAAACTGACACAGGGACTGGATTTGGGATACAGGACACGGTACAATCAAAAAATGACCGATATATTCAAATTTCTATTCATTTTTATTTGTTTTTTGAATGACGAACTTACAACCGTATCATAAAATTAACAGCGGAGCGTAATTACATCGAAAACAATGTGACGATTGCCTTATTTTTGATGAGAACAATACGATGGTGGTCGGCATTAACCGACAAAACGTACATCGTTTCCAATCGACGACGCCCATTTTTCATGATGGAAAATAAAGAACGAGCGGACCCTCAGTTGTCCATCGCATATCGTCGTGTCCATTCTTTCGCATTGCGTATTGCTTCTACTTCATTCACTTTCCATAACTCGGCTACATCATTGGCCAAAGGATCATCTGGATTCGGAGCACTTAATAAAGCTTGTATTGATAGCAGTACAGTTCGAATTTGCAATGCCGGACTCCACTTATCTTTTAATATATCCAAACAAATACGTCCAAGACGATCAATATTAGGATGATATATTTTTGTTATAAAACGCACTTTTGGTGCTGACATAGGGTAATCTTCCGGTAAAAATAATTCCAGTTTGAACAGTCCTCCTTCAAATGGTGAATCTTCAGGACCAGTGACAATAACATGAAAATACCGAGCATTACTATCATCAGGAACAGCGCTAATTCCTGGTACCGGCTCCTGCATCAGGCGCTGCGTTTCCTTTATTATTCGTCTAGGCAAAGCGGCCATTATGTATATATATTACACTCACGCTTTCACTTTACGATTTTTTTTATATAGCCTGCTCGCGCTTTTAAATATTCGCATCAAATGAACATTAAAATTATCATAATATTCTAACTAACAATTATACGAACAACGCACCAACAAAATATATCCAAGTTAGATCTCAACACCAATTTGTAACCAATATTCGAAAACACATCTATAAAACACTGGTATCCAAAAATATATGGACAAATTCGAATGAATTTAGGAACACTCATGCCTTTAAAAGACGAACTCTCACGAATATATTATTCGGTTTTATATTGAATATAAACATGTGATAAGAGTACTTTGAACGAGTAAAAGTATTTTTCTATTTAATTATTTTTTTCTTTTAATTCACAATAAACGTCTTTATTAAATTTATTATTATTTACTAGAAATTACAAAAATATACATAAAATAATCATATCAACGCTATTGACTACGGTTTACTTGTAATGAAAAGTATATAAAATTACTAAAAATCGTTTTAAACAAAATTATTATATGAAATGCAAACATTTATTTTATTTTCTTGCTACATTTTTAAATTTGAATATTATTGACGACAAATAAAACATACATATTCGAATCTTTTATTTATTATAATCCAGTGTACATTTTTGGCAATATCTGAAAAAGTATGCAATTTTTAATATTTACAAATGGAGGGTATAAAGTAATAACTTTATTTCATTGATTATAAACTATTATAAGGAGGTTACATTTTTAATAACGAGTTATGACTGGACAGATGAATGACTTGAGAACTTTCACAAATGAATTCTTTTTTTACCCACAAACTGCATCAAAATTTTTGGATGAAAATATTCAACAAATTATTATCGATGATTGCCGATTATCGCTTATGCGCATTTCGGTGGTTACGCTATCAGACTCAGATGTTACTTAATAATAATTAATATTCTTTTGTGGCTTAGATTTTATTAGAATATATTTAAGCAAAATTTATTACTTAAAAACACAGGTTGTAACTATTTACAAATGTTAATATATTAAAAAAATAAAATCAACTCTATGATTTATATATTTTTTGTAAATCAGTTATAACACCGAATATAACAAAATAGTATCAAATATTATAACGAATTCTTAAGTAGGTTCTTAAGACTGAACAAAAAGAATTAATTATAATATATATATATATATATATATATATATATATATATATATATATATATATATATATATATATTTGTTTACTAGAAGTTAATTATTAGCCTACAGTCAGTGAAACGCGGTGTTTTTGTGTCTGTCTTTCATTTTACTGAAATACAAAATATGATTCAGTTAAACAATTCAAATACATTTTGAAAACTAGAAATAGAAATAATCAAATTGACTTATATATACAATAATGTATATCAATTTTATAGGTCAATTGCGAATACTGAAAAGATAATTTGTTATAATTGCAATCTACTAACCGATAAAAAAAAATTAGCGTATACAAGTAAATTTTTCAATGTGTTTGCTAGTATCACATTTCATATTCGTGATGAATTTCTGATATGCACAGAATTGCTACCAACAGTTTTTAAAATGTATGACTGATGAAAGTTATTAAACCTTATATATTTTAACTTTATTTTTATTTATATTCGAATTATTTGAACTAACTTAATTTATTTTAATCTTTCTTTAAAATTTTAGTAAAAATTACAAATGTAATATGCATACGGATGAACGAATATATATATATATATATATATATATATATATATATATATATATATATATATATATATATATATACATACATATATAACATTAAAAATTGGAAAATGTAATAGACTTTTTGTTTTGTATTTTTGATAATGATATTTTTATTTATGATTATCTTATATATTCAAATACACTGTGATTAAAAATTAGTCTTTATCTATGGTTGTAAACTGCAGTATAAGAATGCGCGGTTTGGAGTGAGAAACGCAATTTCAATTATAATGTGATAAAATGTTAATATAAAAGCTTGTATTTTATTTAATTTTAATTTCATTTTTATATTACTTGTATAATAATAAGTTTATTTCTTTACTAACAATCTATATGTATGTAGAAGCATATATGTTACATATGTACACAAATTAACATTTAGGTATATGTTTATGTATGTTTGTAAATTAATTTTTTGTTGTATTTTCTGTAATTATAAACAGTACATTTGTATACTGTGAAGATGTTTAAACCTACATTTACACCAACACCGACAAATACAGCTTTTGGTAAGTTAATATAAAAATGTATTTAGGTTTTTTTTTTGTAAAGAAATATTTAAGGTTATCTTTTTTATGTCTCATTTTTGTAATGTTCTAATTAACATCCGTTGTATTTTTAATTTTATGAAATAAGTTGTTTAGTACTTATTTTTGCATTCAAAATATTTCTATTACACTTTTATAAATATTATTTCAAACAATAGATGTCCCGTACGGTTGTGTTTAAAAAGTAATTTTTATTTTATTTTAGTAATGGTCATTATTAATATAGTATTAACTTCAGGTTTCAAAACTATTAAGTGTAATCAGTAGACACACAAAAAAAGATCTTAGTCTTGAATTACATTACGTTTACATTTAGGAGGAACTTTCGGAACTAACAATGCCTCATCTCCTTTTGGTCAAACTTCGTTTAATAAGCCACAGACTGCTTTTGGAACCGCATCTGCTTTTGGATCATCACCAGCGTCAATGTTTAGTAATCAAGCAATGCCATCAGGCAGCCTTTTTGGAGGTGCTGGCACATCTTTTGGACCTCAACCTACTCAGTCAGCATTTGGTATGAAAACAATATTTTATTTGGTTATTTTTTTTAGAAACAAAGAATATAAAATGTCAATTTATTAGGTTTTGGTGCTACAAATACAGCTGCGACAAATCCATTTGGTCAACCTCAGCAACCTTCCGGAGGAGGTCTTTTTGGATCGTCAGGTTCATCTGCTTTTGGGCAACAAAATAAATCTACTACTTTTTCTGGTTTTGGAGCTAGCAGTGGAAGTTCATTATTTGGTTCACAACCAGCACAGCCTTCAGCTACGCAACCTTTTGGTGCATCATCAACTTCACAACCAGGTGGATTATTTGGTCAAAGTGGACCTTTTGGAGGATCTGCTATGACTGGAACTGTTATCAGGTTTAATCCTGTTACGGGAACAGATTCAATAAATAAAAATAACTTGACTCAGTCGATTAATACCAGACATAATTGTATAACTTGTATGAAAGAATATGAGTCAAAGTCACTCGAAGAACTTCGTCTTGAAGATTATATGGCTAATAGAAAAGGGCCTCAGCAGAATACGAGTGGTTTGTTTGGTGGAGTTTCACAACAAATTGGCAGTGGTCTCTTTGGAAGTGCACAGGTATTGTCTGTGTAAATTTTCTTTTTTTTTTAAAAAAAAATATTTATGCATATACTATTTTTTTTTTAATAAGTCAAATTTTCATACACAACTACTCTTATTGTATTTTGCAGAACACAGGAAATACAACAGCATTTGGTACATCTGCACCTTCATTCGGTTCAACTGGTGGTTCAGGATTGTTTGGTGGAAAACCTGCTGTCTTTGGTGCTCCTACAACTTCATCATCTCCTTTCTCATTCGGTGGTCCATCAACAGCAACACCATTTGGTGCAGCAGCCAACAAGCCATTTGGTGGAGGTCCTTCTAATACCCTATTTCCCACAGCAGCCACTCAGCCATCTGGAACTTTTGGGTCCACAGGATCTACATTTGGTGGATTTGGTGCACAAGCAAGTAATGCTGGTACTAGTTTTTTTGGACAACCAAAACCAACTGTTAGTTTTGGAGCACCTTCAACTATTGGGGCTGGTTTCGGTGTGGCCCAACAACAAACTGCATCCAATTTATTTGGTGCAACAAAGCAACCTCCAGCCCCTGCATTTGGGGCTTCGACATTTGGTTCTGTATCAGCAGGAACAGGTTTTGGTTCGAGTGCTTTTGGACAGCCTCAACAACAGCAACAACAGACATCACTTTTTGGTTCGTTTGGAAAACCCTCAGTGACAGGTTTTGGATCTCAACAAATTGGAGGTGTGTTTTTGTTTTTTGTTTGTTTTTTTTTTCAAATGTTAAAATTTTAATTTTTTTGCAGCTTTTGGTTCACAACAACAAGGGTCTAGTTTGTTTTCAAATAAACCTATATCTTTATTTTCTCAAACGGCAAATCAGTCGACATTTGGAACAAGTTTTGGTACAAATCTTGGTACTTTTGGAACTCCTTCTTTTGGGCAAAATACTGTTGGATCTATTTTTCAAAATCAACAAAAAATGTTCGTATCACATTATTAAGTCATTTAGTTGAATATTTTCAATATTCACATAGATTTTGAAATTGTTTAATAAGTTTTACTTTAATTGTTGAATAAGTAGTATATCATTTGGAATTTTAATTTAAAATAAACTTTTCATTTCAATATATTACGAGTATGTATAAAGTTTTAAATGTTATTATGATTATTTATAGTTCACCTACTATTCATCCTGTTCAATCGGATGTTCATGAAAGATTAATAATGACAGCTCCACAGTTTCCAAAGATAGATATACTTGAAGGTTTAACTCCAGCTAGAGACGTGTCATTACCTTTAATTGTGACGAAACCAGCTGCAATTGATGAAATTGTAAAAACCTCTATGAGAACAGATTCAAAAAGTTCACCGCGATATAAATTAAGAATGAGTACAGTTAAGGTGAAAGAACAGTTTTAAAATACTTTTGCACTCTTTAAAATACAATTAAAATTTTAATGTTTTATTTTAATATTTTAATAATTTAGGAAAAAACGTTATTTGGGGGTGTGGAAGCATATGATTCTTCATTTGAAGGTCAATTATCTCCACAAAGACGACATCCGCGTAAATTAGTCCTGAGAACTCGAAACGAAGATGTTGTTGGAACTGCCGCTAGAATTGCTATTGATGAAATAGATGAAATTTGTTATCAAGCAGCTAATGAAGCAGTCGAATTAGACAAACAGCAGCCAAGAAATTATAATTGGTATGAGGTTTTTATATATTAATAAACATTTTTATTTCAAATTCATTTTTTCTGTAGGTCGTAAGTTGTAGTATGTAATAATATTTTTTTTAAATGTTAGCTTGAAATGTAACTTATAATTTTTGTCTAGGATTAATCCAAAAGCTCTTCAGCCACGTTACTTGCAGTTCGAAGGAAGCAGTACAATATCAATTGTTAGTGATAAAAGTGTCAGCATTGATACTCCTTCGTCAGTATCTGTTTGTATTGAAAAAACTGACAGCAGTAACACTATTACAAACGTGGACCTTACTGAAAAACCTAGTACCACCACATTTATAATTAGTGCAGATCCTAAAGACGATTCGGTTTCGGAAAAATCCAAGGTTGAAGAATGTGATACAATATCATTAAATGTTTCAACGTCACAGGATAAGTCATCTTCTAGTGAATCAATGTATACAACACCACCTCGTTCAATTGTGTGTCTTAATCGAGCTGGATACTATACAATACCTTCTCTAGAAGAACTTGAATCAATTACTGCACCTGATGGAACATGTATTGTTGATGGATTTACTGTGGGTCGTACTGGTTATGGAAACATTTATTTTCCTGATGAGTTTGATATTTCTGGATTGGACCTTGATAAAATTGGTAATTATTAACTTTTTATATAGATGTCAACAGCATATTTGTAAATTAAATGAATGAAAAATTGTTATTTATGATATAAATATTGATGTATGTTTACCTTTTTTCAGTACATATTCGTAACAAAGAAATCATATTGTATCCAGATGAAGAAGAAAAGCCACCTGTTGGGCAAGGCCTTAATCGCAAAGCCCAAGTAACTATTGATCAAGTATATCCTCGAGATAAATCAGCACATTCAGTAATCTCTGATATTAATCGACTAATAATACAGGATTTTGAAGGAATGTTGCGTAGAAATTGTGAGGCTGATGGATCACAATTTATTGAGTACAGACCAGAGACTGGATCTTGGGTGTTTAAAGTTGATCATTTTACACGTTACGGTTTGTTAGAGGAGTATGCTTTTCTTCCAAGTTTAGAAAAAACTAATGAGCAGGATTCAGTCGATCTTGGCTTAGGAGGTTGGACTGCAGAACAGCATCGTCAGTTTACATCTGAGATGATGACTTCAGAAAAATCATCGAATAATTTACACACTCAGATGGTAGATGTTGGAAGTAAGTGAAATTTAAAATAAGAACTATTATTAATATGAAAGTCACCGTTGTTAAAAATTCATAATTGTTTTTTTTTTTCTTCATTCCTTTTCAATATATTATGGGATGAAAAGATTCCATTTTGATTTATTGAATTTTAAAGTTATATTTTAAAATATAAAATAGTAGTATAAAAAGTATTTATAATATTTTTTATATATACAATTTTCTTTTGAAAATTTAAAAAGTTATATATTACTATTCTATGTATATGTATTTTGAAATTTAATTAAATTACAAGTGAATAAAATAGAAAAACAGTGTATTGTCTAAATTAATTTATAAAAGTTTTTTATCAGTATATCTCATTTTATTTAAATTGTTTTTAATATTTCAATTTATAATTGAATTTTAATATATTCATCACATTTTTTATTTTAGTAAATACTGAAACCAATGAAAATGTGTTTGATTATTCACGAATTGTTGATGTAGCTGATTTGCATGTTTTAACTGAAAAAAAATGTGTACCAGATAGAAAAAGCTCAACAAAACTACAAGGTACCTTACTTAAAAAAATCACATGAAACTAATTAGGGTAATCTTATATTATGATTTATTTTAGAAACAGAACCAATTGATTCACAAACATCACGAATTACAAAGAGTTCAAAAGTAGTTTTTACTGCAGAATCAGAACTAGCACCACCTATCAAATCAAAAAATATTCAAGAACGCGTGTCGATGTATATCGAACGTATCTTAACATTGAGAGTGACGGCTGATGTTGCATTATTTCAAGGGTATCACTTTAAAGCAAAATGGGCACCGCGTTCACAAGTATTGTATTCTTTATGCGACACTTCTAATATTTCATTTAATTCAAAGCCTTTAAATACGCCTTTACATGATTCAGTCAAATTTCCACCATCGTATAACATTTTACAAATTAAAGTAGATGAATATAGATATGATGTAAGTAAATATTAGTTTTTATAAATTGGAATAATTTTCAGTAAGAATACCAATTTTTAAGTAATCTTTTATTTAAAATTTTATTTTTGCAGCTTCGAATAAGGGAACATTTGAAAGCACAGTTTAGAAATGATATAATTATAGATAAAAATACACATTTTCCATACGTAAAGCCTTTTAAAGGGATCAAGTCTCTTCTTGCACATGAAGAAGTTGCAAAGAAATATGTCAATAATGTGTCAGTATCACAATATTCCTTATTATTATGGACTCTGTTAGGATCACTTTGGAGTGAAATGATCGACTTAGATGGTTCTGAGGAAAAAAGTGATCATTATTGCATAATGACCAGACGTGAATATATTGAAGAATGGTTAAAAACCGCTGTAAAAATGACAAATTGCAAAACATCAACAAAAGATTCGGAAGTTATATGGAACCATATAATTCGTCATGAACTCACTGATGCTTGTGAAACTGCAGTAAATGCAAACAGACCTAACTTAGCAATGCTCATTGCATTGGTTAGAAGTGATGAAGAAACACGAATGACTGTTAAGAAACAAATAGATGTTTGGAAATCTTCATTTTCAGATGATCTTATTGATGAACTATGTATAAAGGTATGTTATTATTATTATTATTTTAAATTGAATATTGTTTTAAACATTTGTTTGCAGGTTGTGATGTTAGTAGCTGGTATTTCACATGTGTCTTTTACGTCAGGTGATATCAATGTTTGTGAAAATCTATCATGGGTTGAGGCATTAGCTCTTCATTTCTGGTATCTTTCAAAAGGAAATGAGTCTATTTCAGATATTGTAAAATTATATGAAAAAGCTTTTGAAGGTACTGAGCAAAAATATGCTGTTCCACCTGTACCTTTATACACAAAACTACAAACATTAGTTCCACCGGCTTTGTCAGCATCACAGTTTGATTCATTATTTCATATTTTTAAATTATATGGGGATAAATCTTATCCGTTAGAAAAAATTATAGATCCATGTAATCATACAGATAGTCCTCTTGATTATTCTCTCAGGTATGATGGTCATCTATCTTTTATGATTATAAGAAACGTAAAATTTATATAAATACTCATTTATAAGTGCAATAAACAATCTTTTGGCAGTTGGTTTGTAATGGAAACATTTGAAGCAATTGGCTTTGGAGAACCAAACATGAAAATAAAATCTAAGATACATTTCTCATTTGCTGCTCAGTTAGAACGTGCTGGAGCATGGCATTGGTCTGTGTACGTACTACTACATGTAAAAGATGTAACTATTCGTAAAAATGCTATATTCGATGTTATTGAAAGAAATATAGGGACACGTGATGAAGATTCAATGTATAGTGAAAAAGAAAAATTTGTGATTGAAAAATTAAAGGTACCTCGTGAGTTTTTTTTACGTGGGGAAGCGACGGTTGCAATAGCTAATAATGAATATAATGAAGCAATTATTCGTATGATTTTCACAATGGATCTTGTAAATACGGAACGCATTTTTAGAAAAATAATTGTTCCGATGGAAATTATTAATGGTGAGTTTTATTACAATATTTACTTTTATTATTTATTTACTATAGCTTTATGTTGTTTGTATTTATTTTGAAAATTATATTTTTAGAAAACAAGAAATATCTGTATTTCTTATTTAAAGCTATTATTTATAAACAAAAGAAAAACAAAAATACTAAATTCAAAGAAGCTTTTTATAAGTACTTAATTCATATATGTGGTAAAGAATGTCTAGCCAAGCCGAATAATGATGACACAATTGTGGCATCTTTAGATAGAAAAAAATATGCAATAGACACTTTTATGAGACAAATTATACATTGTAATACTTTTAGTAAGCAAAAGCATATTGCAGTAGAAGGCGAAGAGTCATTTACTTCACTAGTACAGTTATTATCAGAAATGTGTGTGCCTTCAGACTATAAGCTTTCACAAATACAGACGCTTGCAGGAATACATTTTGATAATATGTTAACGAAAGAGATCTCTGAAAGTTCTTGTGTAAATCAAAAAAAATCTTTTAAGAAAAAAATATTTTAATTTATGTAATGATTTTTTTCCACATTATGTTTTTATTTGTGTGTATAGGTAAGTTTGAGTAAGTAAGCAGATATTTATGTAAAATTTTATTAATTCTTTTCAGTTTTTAGATACTAATATTTTAAAACTATTGTTAATGATTGCATTTGAATAGTTCCAACTTATTTGAATATTTGATGTAATCTTGATATTTATGTATTACTTTGATATTAGATTATGCATTTATAACAATTTAATTAAAAATCCTCATTCTTGTCATATGTAGGGTTTATATGAAATTTAAAGTTTTTTGTAATTATATTTATGTGTGCACGTGCGTGTATGCATATAGGCATGTATGTATGATTTCATGCATACATTCCATACATATCTTGTACTGATATATAAATTAAAATGTATTCTTAAAAAATTCATAAAAAAAACAGTATATTGATAAAACTGTTACATGGATATTCTCCAATAAAATTATATATCATATATTTACTTTTTATGAACATGGTTACTTTAAAAAGATTTTCTTCTTTTCATAAAATATAAGTAAACAACCAGTGTGTAATATCTCAGTATTGTGAATATATTTATGAATAATTATATAAATATAAGATTACTTCTAGAATTTGAATAAAAATATTTTTAGAAAATAAACTACTTAAATAACATTCGAATTCTGATATTTTTATAAATATTCATTGTTTTTCCATGGAGATTTATATTTTTTTTTAATTTGGATTATAATTCTGTATTGTAAATATTTTTATCATCAATTACGTTTAGTTTAAGGAAATATATTTTTATCATAAACGTTACTTTAAGAGATACTTTCAACTCATAAAAATAAACTTATTTTTATAGCAGATAAAAGTTATCATTTATAAATAAAAAGGCAAAATATTCAATGTAATATTTATTAGTGTATTTACTTTACAAATGTAATAATATAATACATCAAATGCAGATCCAGTTAAATATTAACCTTTTATTTGATGATTTATAAAGATTATGGAAAGGCTATCAAACAAAATAAGATGTATATTCATGTGGCATAACACCACGCCTTGGATAAAATGTATGGTTTACACTGTAACTAAGTAAATTTGTAATACTAGAAGTATAAATATCAGCAAATCTAAATAATCTACGCGAAAAATATGTTGGATTGTGGTAGGTGCGAAATACACTACCAAATTGTTCGTTGAAGACTCTTTTAATTTCATTTCTAAGAACATCACGCTCTTGCATCCACCGTGCTAAAACTGCTCGTGCTTCTGGGTCATCATAATCTTGATGATCTTCAATTAATTGTGTTAACATTTGTAACCAATTAGCATTACGTTTAAATCGAGGATCGTTTAGAGTTTCAATTTCATGCTAATAACAAACATGTATGTAAAAATGGTTTTAAGAATGATTGAAAGTAAACCATTACTTTTATGAATTGATTTAAATTATTATAAAGTAACATTCTTCTAAAACTGGTATAGTCTATTAGTAATCTTAAGTAAATTGAATCTAAATGACGTATTAATAACTAAGATAAAAAAAATAAATTTAATTTTTTCAATGATTCAATAAAATGAAAAGTGTCAAAAATAAAGTGTACAATCTGAAGAAAATAAACTTAAATCAGATTTGTTGATAGAAAAAATTTTATTTGTTTACCGTTAATTCATCAATAATAGCTCCTGTTCTCCAACCGTGTTTTAATGTAACATCTGCAAGATCACTATACGGATGATCTCCAAAATATAAAACTTGGTGGCCTCGCCAACCGGTTAAATCTTGTAATTGTTTTACAGTGCCCTTAAAAGAATAAAATATTGCTCTACTATTTCAAATAAAGGAAATGAATAATAGACTGTCTCAGTAGTTTTGAAAAGTATCAGTACCTCATAATAAATAATTCCTTTCTCTAATTTTGTAACGCGATCCCAAACATGAGTTTCATTATGTTCATCAAAAACGCGTATAGGTCTTGATTCATCTGTAAAAAAACGAGGTTTACGTGCTTGAACTATAATCACATCAAAAAATTTTTTCCAATCATCTCCTACGAGTAATTCCATTCCTTTATTACTAAAAAAGGAATATTGTATTAATTTCTAATTTGTATTTCAGTAAAATTTCAATAACTTCAAATAACTTACACAAAATGATATGGACTATTTGTTACAAGAAAAAGTTTTTTTTCAGCATTTATAAGTTTTTGAAATAATTTTCTTAAATCTTCAGTATGTTCTATGTATTCTGCAATGTTTTTTGTCACTATATCATGCATAATTGGATGACTACTTTGAACAGAATTCTACAAAGTAGTTAAATATTTATTTCGATCCACCCATTTTTGAAAATTACTCTAATATTTATTTAGATAGTTAAATATACCTTAACATCTCTAAATAAAATTTCTGGATGATAATCAATTCGTTTAGATTCAAAATAATCTGTTACATTACAAAGCAGACACATTTCAGGCACAGAAAACAGATCAGCTAATTGTATCATTTTTGGAGCAATATCACCCTAAAAGGAAATTCATGCTATTTTATTTTATCTGCTTATATATGTATATATGTGTATATATATGTATATATATATATATATATATGTATATATGTATATATATATATATATGTATATATGTGTATATATATATATATATGTGTACATACATATATATGTATATATATATATGTATATATATATGTATATATATATGTATATATATATATATATATATGTATATATATATGTATATATATATATATGTATATATATATATATGTATATATATATATGTATATGTATATATATATATATATGTATATGTGTATATATATATGTATATATATATATATATATGTATATATATATATATGTATATATATATATATGTATATATATATATATATATATATGTATATATATATGTATATGTATATATATATGTATATATATATATATATATGTATATATATATATGTATATATATATATATGTATATATATATATATATATATATATATATATATATATATATATATATATATATATATATATATATGTATATATATATATATATGTATATATATATATATATGTATATATATATATATATATATGTATATATATATATATATGTATATATATATATATATATGTATATATATATATATATGTATATATATATATATGTATATATATGTATATATATATATATATATATATATATCTTTAACTTCAGTTTTTACCTTTCCATGTGATTCAACGTATGCAATCGGTATTATTCGATTTTTGTATGTATCAAGAACCTCTTCATCAGCTACTGGTTGTAATCCTCGATAAACCGACCCGAATTGTATCTGCAGGAAAGAATCCAATTTGAGCAATAAACCTTTTTCAATATCATAATGCAATCCTCGCACTGCAAATCCAGGTTTATATTTGAGTGTAGCTATCTCCTTTGGGTACTGAAAATGGGTAGTTATATTAAAGCATTTATATATAGTGATGAAACAACCGAACACACTGACTTCTTTACAGTGGTCGTTTGATTTTGCTAACACCTTATATTTTTTGATGAGAATATCTCGACCAAGATCGTATAATAAGAAATCTAAAGATGGTTTGTAGCATGCTAGAGTATAATCATAGTCGAAACCATATACTTTAACCTCCTTAAGATCAAGTTCGTTGCATGCAAAGACACCTTTTACATTAACATCACGTGGAAGTTTTTTTGCTGAAATAGTAAACAATACATGCTTAAACGACTACTACGTTTTAAAGAATTTGAACTATAAATATAAATGTATGTACGTATCCACGTACGCACGCACGCACGTACGTATGTATGCGTATGTATATATATATATATATATATATATATATATATATATATGTATAATATATATATATATATATATATATATATATATATATATATATATATATATATATATATATATATATATATATATATATATATATATATATATATATATATCTGTATATAAATAATAATAAATTTTATTTATATTTTTGTATAAAAATATTCATTCAAATATTTACTGATATGGAAAAAAATGTATGCGTGAGAAAAATAGATTGGAAATGAGTTCAGATTATAATTCCATATGCAAATTATCATAGATAAATTACGATAAAATATACTTTATTTTAAAATAATAGTATTTCAATAAGTGTACGTAAGTTATTGTGTGCAATTTGAAATTACATACACATTTGTTTAAATTTTAACAAACAATAATATTATGGTATACATTTATTTTACATTAAATGAATCTATCTACTGAAGTTAATTAAATACACAAGTATATTGTAAAAAAATAACATTGTTAAATAAATAAATACTTCTTTAATTATTGTAATAAGAATGATTCAACATGACGTTCAGAAAGAGAGGAGAAACTGTAAGCAGAAAAACCAAGTTTATTGGAAATTTTTTGTTGATTACTAAGAAGTAATAATACAGACATTAAAAAAGTGGGAAATCTTTGACAAATGTCGGTTTAAATTCTTTTAAAACCAGCTGTTAATAAGTATTTTATTAATACAGTAGTAAAAGCCTGCATTAATCTACAATCTTCTACTATATACAACTTATAGTATTCATAGACCGAAAAGTTTAATTCTTCAGTAGTTTTATGTCTGAAAAAAGTTCTCTGGTTGAATTTGTTATTTTAAATTGCTGTATGTTTTATTTGTATCATTAGTATAAATAATCGAATTTCAAATTTGAATAAGGATTTCTAATACAGTATATAAAGCATATATATTTTAAAGGTTTCACTTACAGTGACATTTATGTTTCATTTTTCGATATGCCGCATCGAGAGATTCACTTACAGACGTTGGTTCAGAGGGTGTATTTTTAAAAGCAACAATACTAGTTGCAAGTCTACGACGTATAACTGCAGTACATACATTATTTAACATTTTTATTGTTAATCTCCCAGCTTATTAAATTGTCATTTAAAACAATCACTAAATTTACTAAATATCATAATATCTCTGTTATATAAACATCGCATTTAACAAACACTTATTTTATAATCACTAATTTACATTTGATCAGATCGAATTTAAAGACAGGAAATAGCAAATTAACAATCGTATTTAATAAATCAAGGTTAATACGTGCAGCGTATAATTTTTAACGGTATCATGTGAACGGTTGTATCAAGCCTTAAAGAGAAATGTCGAAAACAGTAATGATTAAATAAGGTTTATAATCGAAATAAGTAAATGATATTTAATGTTAGTGCCTATGTATCAGATTAATTAGAATCGTTATGTGAAAATGATTGTAATTACTGTGTCTAATACAATTATTATTATGTGAATCTATTGTATATTGGAATTTTGTTATTACTGGCATAGAGCCACAACGTTATACGTATAAATACAGACATGAAATAGCTCTTTACGTAATAGTACTAAAAAATGCAACGAATTTGGGTGAAGAGTGTTCATGGAAGTAGTAGTTATTGTCGTATCAATGACAAAAATAAATTCATAAAATGATTGAAGATATTTTTGATTCTTAGATCAGTATATCACTTTTTATCCATCAAATTAATAATTTTAACATTGATTTGAAAACAAAATTTTTCGGTCAATTTAAATTTAATTTCCCGTTATCTCACTATTAATTATTTTAATATAATATATTAAGTAGATCTGGAATCATATATATATATATATATATATATATTTATATATTAAGATTTTATTTGTTTAAACAATTTATTAATTGAAAATTGTCTCGAAGTTTTAATTATATTAGACTTTGATGTTCGATATACGTTTTGTGTATATATACACACATACCTATTCATACACAACACTGTTAGTATGAAGCTTTTAGCAGGAAGATTGTTGACGTCTTAAAAAAGATAATTGGTCAATAATATATCTTTGGTTATGTGATTCAATACTTCGGTTAATAACTCAGGTGTAAGGATTTTAAGTAACTATACTAAATGTGAAAGAATAGCTTTATATATACATACATACATACATCATACATACATATATATATATATATATATATATATATATATATATATATATATATATATATATATATATATATATATATATATATATTGCCTAACAAAAACTTTGCCAACATTATTTTTGCTAATCGCTGTTTTCATTTCACAACTCCTCTCGAATTTCTTAACTCGTTCGAAATTATCTCGATGCAATGCTTTTTTAACGACCATAGATATTAATTTATAAGCTTCGTTTCTAATATTTAATTTGCATTTAGAAAATGTTGAAATTCTTTTAGCTCTCTACATTTATCTTCTGCTACATTCACAATATTATTTTTATTTAATATTTATTTATTTACCCCCATTTACTCCTTAAAGTAGATTTATTTTTTACACTGTATAAAATAACAGTTACATAATTCTTATATATATATATATATATATATATATATATATATATATATATATATATAGGCTTACAGAATAATTTTGTTGCTTAACTCGCTTTTCTTTGATCATATAAATAATATTTTCGGTTTTTATTTCCGGTGTTTAAGTTTAAATTAAACCCTATAAATGTGAAATATAAAATAATAATCATAAGTAGAGATATTAATTTATTTTGAAGTTCTTTAAAATGATAATGAAAATAAACATTAAAGTATGGTATAAAATCAACTGTTAATTTGTTAAAAATATCTTATATATAATAGGAATGAGGCGAGATGTATATCTTTATTTTTTAAAATAATAAATTCCATATTTTTTAAATTTTTGTTGAACTTAATACGAAATATGATTTGGTATATAGGTAATCTCTTAGATAAAAAGGATTAACTAAATATCAGTGTTTCATTTTTAAACTATAATTTTAATAATAAATGTTATCATGTGATAATTAACTAATGACGAGGCGTTATTGTATAAAGAAAACGTTTATATTTTTTATTTCATTTTATTATTGAAAAACAATAATTTCAATTCGGTATATTACTGTATAATTTTTTGTTGAGTGGTAATTATTTTTATTATTATTGTGGTATATATATTACTTAAATTGGTAAGAGAGTATGTAATTGACCGATATTTTCAATAAAAAATGTGAATTTTTCAAATTTTGAAGAATGGAAATACTAATTTTTATTTAAGAAAAAGTTGGTAACAGTAAATAATATTTTAAGGTTAGTTTTGAATGAGAGTTGTAATTGCTATCATTACGAATTTCTTTTTGTAATTAACAAGATGTTATTTTTATTATTTAGTAATACATCAGAAGATATGCTTTAATAACAAAATGGCTAATAAAGCTGAACAAGCAGCGTTTAGACTTGAATCCTACAACCATGCCGGTTGGATAACAAATCTAGGTTTTGAAAATCCAAATAGGCTTTGTGATGAATTAGAGGTGTTAACAGCAAGTGTAATGTTAAATGTGTGTAGTAGCGATTATATTCTCTTGTCTATTAGTGTTACAATTAATATTTTCTTTTAGTGCGTGTCATCAGTGTTTGAAAACTGTCAAAAACGTCAAAATGCATCAATTTCAACAACTAATGAAATATTTAATATCCATAATAAACTAAGAAATGAAGACGAAAAGTATAAAGATGTATTTGCTTCTAGGTATAGAAATTATTTACATGTTAGACATTTTGCACTTGTTAAATTATGTGAACAGGTATGTTGCATTAAAGTTTTCTGGTTCATAACTCAAAATACTTGTGTATATAATTGTACATAATGTTTCAATAGATAAGATTTTGATTTTAGAGTTATTCAAATAAAATCGACTGCATTTTATTGATTTCAGATATTATTTTTTTGTTATTTTGTATTTTAATTATAAATTTAATTTAATAAGAATACATTTATGTTTATTAATGTTTGATGTTGATTTATATGTATGATTAGGTAACGAAAACAATTAACGCACTTGATAAATTAACAGACGAATGTAATAAAGCAACTGAAAAAACTGATGAACTTGATGGAACCAGTCGCTCTATACTCACAGCTCAAGAAACATTAATTTCTGTGAATGATTATTTATCATGTATTCTTGATAAATTTGCTTGGGTTGATAATATCGGTGAAAGATTAGCATCAGGTACGGTGGATGTAGTTAATGAACATTTTTTTGAATTGTTGTCAAATATCGATGATGGAATTGATTTTATGAAATCTCATGTGAGTATTGCGGTTTCAATTAGTATAATTAATTTTACTTTTAATTTTATTAATGATTTAAATGATGTTTTAAATATATTTTAGCTCAATTATGTTGAATCTGTTCGTTATATTAGCAAATATGAGAGTCGACGTGTTGCTGCTTTAATATTAGTTCGTTTGGAAATATTTGAAGCACTACGTAGGGCACGTGCTGCAGCTACTCTTCCACCTGCAGGTGAAGATGATATTTTAGGTCCTCGTCCAGCTGTTTCTTACTATTATGGAAAATTTCGTGCTTCAATGAATAAAATTCGACCTATTTTAGCTGCTTTGGAGAAAAGATGCATGCGTGCTGTTGAGTAAATATAAATATTTTTTTTATTTAATATATCTTCTAATTCTTTTTTTTTTTTTTATTCAAAGGTATCAACGGCTTTTAGAAGATGTGATTGATCAGTATGTTCGTATTCGTTATGAACTTTTGAGCGATGGTGCCCTTGCATCATTACGACAACTTGGATTGGGACTCGGTGATGATCGTACCGCTTCATTTCGATCAGCTTGTTCACTTTTTGTACGTTTGTGTTTAGATGAACATGCTCTTTATCGTACATATTTTGGTTTAGAAACAACATCAGAAAAACTAAGGTAAAATAATTCTTAAAACCAATGTTAAAAAAATTGATTAATTTATTATCACAGAGAATTTCTCGAACAATTATGTGCCTTACTTTATGATGAGTTACGTCCTTGTGTTATTCATATTGAGCACTGTGAAATTTTATGTGAAATTTATACAATATTACGCTATGAATCTGCAGATCAAATAAATGCCAATCGTAAGTATGTTTTATATTTAATAAAACAATTTATTTGGGTTATTTTGTACGTGAATTTAAGAATTGTGTTGTTTCATGTGTATGTGTGTATAAATGTGTGTATTTATATATATATATATATATATTACAGGTGAAGCTCTTGAGCCATTTGGGACAACATTAGATCAATTAGCTAAGGATGTTGTTGAAAGACTTGTTTTTAGAGCACATATATATTTTCAAACTGATGTCCTTGATTACAAACCATCACCAGGAGATTTATCATATCCAGATTGTCTTTGTGTTGCCACTGTATGACAATTTGTTTAAAACTCCTAATTTTAGTATTGTTTCATACAATTAAAAAATAAGAAATAGTTTATTCTGTTTAAAATTATTGTTGCATTTAGTTACATTTGGTATTATTTATAATTATTTAAAATTATCCATAATATGGTTTCTAAATAAAACATAAATATTGTAATTGTAGGGATTTTCCATGATATCAAAACCGTCTAATGTAGAAGTTTCAAGTTCTGTTGAAAGTGATACCTCAGCTGTTTCAGCACAGCAAGGGTCAAATCGGATATCAAAGTTACGAACAGATATCGAAACATATACTGATCCACACGGTATGTGGTACCCACCTGTTCGCAGAACACTGCAGTGTCTTTCGAAACTTTATCGTTGTGTAGATGCTGAAACATTCAGGACACTGTCGCAAGAAGCGTTACATTTTTGTGTTGACAGTATTGATCATGCGGCTGAATTTATCTCTGGAAAAGCGGTTAGTTTTCTATTATCAGTTATGTTTTTTATTTCTCAAATAATGAAATGTAATTATTGATTTCAAACTTTTAAATTATTTAGGGTTCTACACATGGAGAATTGTTTCGTATAAAACATTTATTAATTTTGAGAGAACAAACTGCACCTTTTCAAGTTGATTTTACTTCACGTGAAACTACATTAGATTTTAGTGGTACTAAAGCAGCTGCATCAGAATTAGTTCGAAAAGATGTATTTTTATTTGGTTCCCGTAATGCAATAATCAGATTTGTATTAGAAGGAGCACCTCGAGTTGTAGAACAACATCGAGATTCAAGAAAATACGTAGATTTTAAGTTAAAAACTGCTTGTGAGTCATTGATCACGTATGCAACAGAGTCTATTGTAGGACCTGTTAGTCGATTTGTTAAACTTGGTCTTGAATTAATTCGTGACGGAGTTTCTGTAGAAACTGTGAATGCAGCAAAGCAATCATGGGCAGAACCCCATGAAGTTTCAACAGCTGTTCGAAGTGTTTTAAGGAACTTAAAATCACTTGCAACAATTGAGGAAGATATACGTCTGTATGTTCATAATAAAGACACAGAAGCCGTTTTAATGAGACCAGTAAAGGTAATATCTGGTAGAGATTTTGTAATACTAAAATCATTTAAGGTTGTTTCCAATAAAAATATAAAAAAGTATTGTTAGAATTTAGAGTTAGTTAAAATGAGCATATTTTTTCAGAATGGAATAGTTGCAACATTTGTTCAGCTAGAACAACTGCAATCTGATTTAGGTTATACTGAAGAGCAAAAACAGTTTATAAATGCACCTACAGCTGATCATGTATCTGTAATGTTATCATCAATGGCATTGTTAGAATAAACAAAGTATTGTATTAAGTAAAATAAATTTAATACAGCAACTAAATTGTAACAATTTATCATATGAATATTATATCTGTGTTAAACTTTAATTGTATTTTATGTACAATAATTACTTTTTTTTTAAAGAAAATGTCATCAAATAACGCACTTGCTCTATTTGGTATTTTTATATTTTCTTTTGCCCACATATATTTTTATTCCAAATAATGTATACAAATGAAATAAAAAGTCAATTTATTGTATTTGTGTTAACATATGGTTTTATCTGCTTATTACAGGAAAAAGGCCTTTTCTAATTTCTTTGAATTCAGCTGTATAACCTTTCCATGTATTTCCAATATATTTTTTAATATTTTACTGAGCTATTATTAGAATGTGCATGTTATATATATATATATATATATATATATATATATATATATATATATATATATATATATATATATATATCAATCATACATACATACATACATATGCACACAAACAAACAAATCATACATGAAGTTTGAATCTCAAAGTATTCTATAAACTTAGGAATATGCAATTAACAGAAGTGTATAAATACATAAAGTTTTCAGTGTTATAATGTGGATGTACAGGTAATTTACTCTATTCTTATAATGGAAATTATAATTTTTACTTAATGTTACATTAAGTAACATTTGTTATTTTATTTATGAACATATTTTATTATAGAAATGTAGACCAAATTTACAATAAATGCTCAAAATCTGATACTAAATTACAAGCTACACTTCGATTTTGTAGCAATCGAAAAACATTTTTAAATACTCCTAATCACTTTCTAATGAACCTGTATTATATATTTATGCTTTAAGTTCAACGGTACCTGTTATTTGAACAAAATTAAGCTTTTAAAATGTTTGTAGGAAAAAATTCGAATAATTAATATCTGGGTATCCCTGCACCAACAAAATTACCCAATTAATGAAAATTTGCATATATATATATATATATATATATATATATATATATATATGTACATATATATAATATATATGATTATATAGATTAATTATTTATTTTTTAATTTAATTAATATATACATGGTCTGTAAGAGTATTAGGATTTCATTATTATGGTTAAATAATGATGAAAATGATTATATAGCACCTTTTGGTACTACACTTTCGTCACACGTGATCGTCTGGCGCAAGCGTAATATTGTTAAAATTTAGTGAAATTGTGACCATCGAAGATATAATATCTTTGCTTTGCAACTAGCTTTATAAAATTTGTTAGAATTCAATGAGAATTTTTAATCGAAATTTGTCATTGTGTTTCGTTTCATATTTATGTACTCTGTTACAAGTTACTTCTATAAAAACCTGTCTTAAATGAGCTAATACAGAAAAAAAAGAAGTAAGCTAGCACGCAAGCCGGCTTTATTGTCTATAAAACTATTTGTGTGTTAGGTAAAAATGTTATTATAAAATATAAATCATATTTTTCTACTGTTAATTAATATTCATTGAGTGTTTAATATTCTGTTGTAGGTCTTGTGTAAAAAGTACGATGGCTAGTGTGTCATATCAAATTGCCAATCTCTTAGAAAAGGTAATATCTAATGTCAGCAGCTCTCTACATTTTTGTCTTTGGACACTTCACTTTTTATCATTTGGCAAGGATATGGATATATTGCATTTAATGAAACTTATTTTACACATATTTCTTTGTTATTGATACTTCAACATTAATTTCAAGCACTTATTATAATATTTTTTGTTTTGCATGTTGTTTGGCAATATCATAAATAATAATTTAACAAAGATATCAAGTTATGTGTGTCTTTTATTTATATGTAAATATAAGGCACGTCCGTATGAGAGATAATGTGTACCGTTACAAAACTCATGAGTAGAATTTTATACTTGTTTTCGGTTTGTGTGCATGTATACACACACGAATGTATATATAAATGATGGGTTATTTGCGGTTTAAGGGTGCGTCTATCACTAAGGTCATTGGTGCTCGAATGAATAAGTTCAGAAAATAAAACATCCTTTAAACTATATAAGTCGTAAAACAGTGCTGTGTGTATACATAATCACTGGACATATTTAGAAGTTTTTGTACAGAATTGCTTGGTGGCAGTAGTTTTAGATATTTGGTTTGTAAATTAAATTACTTTTATTAAATTCTTATTGAATGTGATATTTGTATTAATATGTATGTGCACTATTAAAGAACCCATGAGTAAAGGTTTATATATGTTTTCAGTTTGTGTGTATGTGTGTGTATGATGGTTACATTACTTGGGGTTTAAGGGTGCATCTGTAACTAAAGTCATTAGTGCTTGGATAAATGAGTAAATTTAGAAAGTAAAATATTATTTAAATTACATAAGAGTTTTTAAAACAGTGTTGTATGTATATATAATCATCTGTCTCATTTGGAAATTTTTGTATAGAATGACTGTGGCAATAGTTTATTTGGTTTGTAAATTAAATTACTTGCATTAAATTTTCTTTAAATATAATATTTATATTAATATGTATGTGTACTGTTATAGAACTCATGAGAAGAGGTTATATATTATCAGTTTGTTTATCTATACATAATATCACACACACACATATGTGTATATATGTATGTATATATATATATATATATATATATATATATATATATATATATATATAGATACATACATACATACATACATACATACATACATACATACATACATACACACACATATATGAATGATAGGTTATTTGGGATTTAAGGGTGCATCTATAACTAAGTTATTAACACCTGGATTAATGAGTAATTTCAAAAAATAAAACATCATTTAAACTACATAAAGGTTTTTAGAACACTGCTATATGTGTATGCAATAGTTATATTATTTTAAACATTTTTGTATTTTTATGCAGAATAGTTGACAGTTTTTTTATATGATTTGTAAGTTTTTTTATATGGTTTGTATTTTAAATGACTTGTATTAAGTTTTCTTTGAGTTTGTTATTTTTGTAAATATATATGTGTAATGTTGTAAAGCTCGTTAGTAAAGAATTATATGTATGAAAAATATAATGATTTTTCATAATTGTAAATTGAGGACAATTGCAAAAAAATGTGAAATTCATTAATACACTAGGATTACTATATGTATATATTTTCATTTATATGTGTGTATATATTTACGTTTGCATACATAATTACACAGACAAATAAATTTAGAAAATAATACAGAGACATTTAAACTATATCAAAGTATTTGTCCACTAACTAATATGTAATAAAAAAGAACATTTTTTAAACACCATAATATTGTTTATGAAAAAATTAAAATAATCATTTTTTTCAATGAAGGTCTTAGAACAGTACTGTATGTACATAATAAAAATAGTTACTGAATTTATTTGAACATTTTCATATTTTTGTTCAAAATGGTGTGTGGCACTTAGATGATTTGGTTTGTATGTTAAATTGTATCAGTTATTTTTTTTGTGTGTAATGTAAAGGTCATGAGTAGAGATTTATATGTATGAAATCTATTTTGGATTAGATAATTGTAAATTAAAGAAAAATTATAAAATTCATACATACCCTATGTTTACTATAAATATTTTTCTGTGTATGCATGTGCATATATATATATATATATATATATATATATATATATATATATATATATATATATATATATATGTATATATATGTATTTATATTAATAAATAAATTGTAAAATTCATAACTACACTAAGTTTACTATAAATATTTTTCTGTCTCAATGTATGTGTATATGTGTGTGTATATATATATTATATATATATATATATATATATATATAAATAAATAGTTTGGGTCATTCCATAAGTAATATGTGCTTTATTGCTTTGTATTTAAGTTAAACAAAGCACTTCTTTTTGACAAATTTTAATCAAGTACATAGTTTTCCTTATTTTTTATAATCATTTTTCTATCAAATTTTCGATACCTTTCTAGTAAAAATCCTTGGTCTTTAAGTTGAGTTTGACATTAGCGTTAGCCATCTGCATTCCGTCCAAATTACTTTTAATTTCGTGATAGGAAGTAATTCGATGGGGCTAAGTCTGAGGAATATAGTGCTGATTTATGATTTTCCAGTTCAATTCTTTCAGTTTTGTAATATCATCCTCACAACATGTGGCCACATGTTATCTTTGTTAAAAAGATCGTCTGTTTATAAAATGTGATTGCTTTTGTTCCAAAGGAGACTTTAAATGATCAAATTACTCGCAGTACAGCTCCTTTGTGATGATGTGGTTAAGATTTAATAGTTCAAAGAGTATAATTCCATCTTGTCCCATCAAATGCATAACAGAACCTCTCTGGATCTACCAAGCAAAATATGTTGAAAATGTTCTTTGCTCACTTGAATATATTTATGTATATATTTATTTATTCATACACATATACATACATAATTACAGATATGTGCAAATTCAGAAAATATTGCATATTAATTAAACTATAAAAGGTACTCGACTACTAACTAATGTAATGAAAAAGCTTTTTGTAAACACTAAACAATTTGTTAAAAACCAAATACCCTTTGTCAATAAAGTACTGTATGCACATATAATGTATTACTGAATTCATTTGAAGATTTTCATATTATTAGTAGTTTTAAATGATTGGTTTGTATATTCAAATTTCTCCAAATATGTTATTTTTAATAATATAATGTTTAATGTTGTAAAAGTCATGAATGGAGATTGATAAGTATAAAACATATCTTGATTATTTTAATTGCAAAAAAATGAGAACTTCAATATCTCTCCTACACGCACACATATATATATATATATATATTTATGTATATGTGTATATATATATATACATACATACATACTGGGGGGCTTCACCCTCTGCTCGCTTCGATTACCAATCACCGGGCTCGCTGCACACCTCCACTTCTCAATTATAAGCCTGTACATGCAACCGAATGAAACAATAAATATATTTTTTATAACTATCTCTATATAATTATTATCAGATGTATAGCTATGTAA
>CM068324.1:5434398-5441898 GCA_034766995.1 Acanthacorydalis orientalis
AAAAGTATGAAAAAAATGGATTTTTTTGAAACAGCATTTAAATTGAATATTGTTATATATTTACTTTTTTCTTTGACTTTAAAGTTTAGTATTCGATAAAAAATATAATGACCATATGCCTGTATGTATTTATTTATTTTCATTAGTGTATAGTTATGTTATATATTTGTTATTTTTCTTCCTTATGTAGCAAAATGATGTATCTGTTCAACTTGAAGCTTTGGATATTCTTTCTGATCTCTTGTCACGTTTTGGTACACTTATATTAAGTTTTCAACAAAAAATTTTGGACTCATTATTATCGCAACTTCGTTCACCTCGTCAAGCTGTTCGTAAGCGTACAATTGTAGCTCTTGGAAATTTTGTTTTGTCCTGTAATTCAGTCACGTACGCTCGTATCATTGATCATTTGTTGGAGTTACTGTCTACAATAAAAGATCCTGCAGCTTCATCTGCAGCTGTTGCACAATCCACTCAACGTACCTGCATTCAGTGTATTGCTTCTATTTGGTATATATTTTGTGTATATATATATATTATATAAGTGTATAAGTTATTTCAATGTACTTTTTATTTTAGTCGCCATGCAGGCCACAGGTTTGGTGAACACATTGAACGTATTGTGCCTGTTATTGTTGATTACAGTGCACAAGATGATGATGAGTTACGAGAATATTGCTTACAAGCATTTGAAGCATTTGTGCACCGTTGTCCTAAAGAGATAACTCCATATATAAATGATGTAAGTTTTAGAATAAAATGCCCTTGACTTTTTCTTTAAATGTAATGTTGTTTGTTTATATATTTTTTAATAGATCACAGAACTTTGTCTTCGGTATATGACTTATGATCCAAATTATAATTATGATGATGAAGATATAGAAGGTATACAAAGTGGTGATGATGGTGCTATGGAAACTGAAGAGGATGGAGATATAGATGAAGATGATGAATACAGTGATGATGATGATATGAGTTGGAAAGTTCGTCGTTCAGCTGCTAAATGTTTGGAAGCGATCATTTTAACTCGTCATGAGTTATTGGCACATTTTTATAGATGTGTGTCACCAGCTCTTATAGCTCGTTTCAAAGGTATATATATTTATATCTTAAGTTTTGAAATTTTATTGATAAAGTTGATATCACCTGCATTTATCATTAGATATTTAACATAAAATTAATATCTCAAGTAATTTATAGTAAAATAAATACATTTTTTAATGATTTCTATAATAAATATTATTATTTTAGAGCGAGAGGAAAATGTCAAATCTGATGTATTCCGTGCATATGTAGCACTACTAAGACAAACAAGAACTGCAGGAGGTTCAATGGCAACTGATCCTGATCAGATGGATGAATCTGAAACACCAGTGAGTATGTTACAAGCTCAAGTTCCGATGATAGTTCGTGCAGTTCAGAAACCAATGCGAGAAAAAAGCGTGAAAACACGTCAGGATTGTTTCACTCTTTTGAAAGAACTTGTTGGAGTGCTTCCAGGGGCTTTAACAAATCATCTTGATGCTATTTTACCAGGTGTTCGTTACTCTCTCAGTGATAAAAATGCTAGCGGAGGCACAAAAATAGATACTTTACAGTTTGTGCATTGTTTAGTTGTTACGCATCATAGAGAAGTATTTCGACCCCATCTTTCGACTCTTTTACCACTTATAATTGCAGCAGTTAATGATTCTTTTTATAAGATAACAGCTGAAGCACTACTATTATTGCAAGAATTTGTTGGTATAATTAAACCTGGTGGAATAATTGATGTCGATGAAGCCAATAGATTCGTTAATATTCTTTATGAGTGTACATTAGTAAGGTTGCGTGCTGCTGATATAGATCAAGAAGTAAAGGAACGTGCAATTTCCTGTATGGGACGAATTTTAGCCGAATTTGGAAATTCTTTACATGTATCTGATCTTCCAGCGTGCTTAAGTATATTTGTAGACCGTTTACGTAATGAAATAACACGTTTAACAACTGTTAAAGCCTTGATTAGAGTCGCAGCATCAGATGATGGTGTTGATTTGACACCAATCATTGTACAGACAGTTCCACTTTTGAGTAAATTTTTACGTAAAAATCAGCGTGCTCTTAAATTAAGCACTCTTACACTTTTGGACACACTTGCTCGAAAATTTGCTAATAAAAAGTCAGTTACTCTTGATATTGTACAGAATCAGGTAAGTGTGTGTGTGTGTGTGTGTATATATATATATATATATATATATATATATATGTATATATACATATGTATATGTGTATATATATGTGTATATATATGTGTATATATATATATATATAGACACACACACACACACATATATACATACATATATATACATTTTTTATGTTAATTATACCTATACATGTTTATTTTAATGTTAATTTTCAGAATATAACCAGCGAAATGCTATTCTTAGGTGTTATTGATGAATTACCACCATTAATTGAAGATACTGATTTACATATTGCTCAGCTGACTCTAGTTTTGCTCAACTCGATTGCTGTTTATTATTCATTGACACTTATACGCATTTCAGATCGAGTTTTACCAGAAATAATAATGCTTGTAAAATCTCCCCTACTTCAAGGTTAGTCTTAATTCAATTTTATAAATAAATGATAACATGAATATCCTTAACAACTGAACTGAATTTTTTTATGTTGTAACAGTATTTGTTCTAACATTTTATTTATACATGAACATGAATGTAATTGATTTGCAAACTACTATATTTTTATTTGACTTTGTTATAGTAATCAGGTTTATATTAATAATTTACTATTTCATATATATTTTTTTTTTAGGGGCAGCATTAGATGCACTGCTTTGTTTTTTCCAGTCTTTAGTAGCAGCTAAATTACCGGGTCTTGGTTATCATGATTTATTACGAATGTTGTCATTGCTAGTATGCCCTCCTGAATCTGGATCAGGACCATTAATATTACATAAACAAGCTTATTATTCATTAGCTAAGTGTGTTGCAGCTATTGCTGTAACAGATCCTAAAATGGCCCATAGCGTAGTTGAAAAGTTTCTAGAAGATATCAAACCAATGCACGGTGACCCACAACATATTTTTGGATTACTTGTTGTAGGGGAAATTGGACGTCATATGTAAGTGAACAGTTTATTGCAGTTGTTTTATATATTGTAATGAATTTTCAATTTTTATACTAGCGATTTAGGTAATTTGCCTAACTTACAAGATGTTTTGTTGGATTCATTTAAACCTCCTTCCGAAGAAGTTAAGTCTGCAGCAAGTTATGCTCTTGGCAGTGTAGCTGTTGGGAATTTAAGATTATATGTACCATTTATATTAACTCAAATTGACCGTCATCCCGGAAAACAATATTTATTGTTACATTCATTAAAAGAGGTAATATAAATTTGTGATGCACATTGATTTACACATGAATATATATAATACCAGGTAAAATTATTTTTTCCTTCAATTATTATTTATTGTATAGGTCATTTCTTGTATGTCTACTACATCTGAAGGAATATGTCAAATATTGGAACATGCACCAGATATATGGTCTAAACTATTTATTCATTGTGAATCAGCTGAGGAAGGGACAAGAAATGTTGTGTCTGAATGTCTTGGTAAACTTGCATTAATAGATCCTGCTCAGTTTTTACCACGTTTACAAGAAGGATTGTTGACACCTTGTCCACTTATGCGCACAACTGTAATAACAGCTGTTAAATTTTGTATTAGTGATCAAGTATGTTAATATTTTCTTCATTATGATGTTATTATTTTTATAATTTTGATTTTCTTGTAATCTGTATTTTATTGTTCAGCCTCAGGCTATAGATTCAGCACTTCGTCAATCTATGGCTCAATTTTTAACAACTCTCACAGATCCAGATTTGAATGTGCGACGTGTAACGCTTGTTGCTTTCAATTCTGCTGCACATAACAAACCATCTTTAATTCGTGATTTATTAGATGTAGTTCTTCCACGGTTATATGAAGAAACCAAAATAAAGGTTAAAATTGAAAATATATTTTTTTTTAAATTAATTTTTATCAGTGATGAATTTGTAATCAATAATGTTAAATTTATTGAAGCTCATATATTAATTTGCTTACAATTTTTAATAGCGGGAGTTAATTCGAGAGGTAGAAATGGGTCCATTTAAACATACTGTTGATGATGGACTTGATGTACGTAAGGCAGCGTTCGAGTGTATGTACACGTTGCTTGATACATGTCTGGACCGACTTGATGTTTTTGAATTCTTAGATCAAGTTGAGAGTGGGTTACGTGATCATTATGACATAAAAATGTTAACTTATTTAATGGTAGCACGTCTTGCTCACCTTTGTCCAAATGCGGTACTTCAGAGTAAGTTCTATTTAATAGTATTTTTGTTATTTAACAGTAATGTGTATGAGTATGTGTATATGTATTTATATCTTATTATGTAGTAAAGAATCATTTTTTTTCTTTTATTCTTTATTTAATTTTCTGTTTAATATTATTAATATTGATGTGGTTTCAACATTTTTTATTAAGTTAAAAAGATGTATATTGAATATTGGTGATAATATATTTGTAATATTTTGCGTGTAAACACACACATACATATATATATATATATATATATATATATATATATATATATATATATATGTATATATATATATGTATATATATATATATATATATATATATATATATATATATAAAGTGGAAAATATATTTTAGTTTGTGCATTGTATTTATATAAATATTTTAAAATTTTAGAGCTTGAAGGTCTTGTTGAACCTCTTCGAAAAACTTGTACACTCAAGGTGAAAGCTAATTCTGTCAAACAGGAATATGAAAAGCAGGATGAACTTAAGAGATCTGCAATGCGTGCAGTAGCTGCACTTATGACTATACCAGATGCTGAAAAAAATCCAGCATTATCAGAGTTTATAGCTCATATTAAAGCCACATCTGATTTACAGCCAATATTCGAATCAATTCGTAGAGATCGTGATGTGAATCAGCCTGGTACTTCTCGTCAATATGATGCAAACATTATGGATCAGAGCTAGACAGCTTTTTGAAATAAAAAAGCAACTACAAGTGTTCCTCATCAGTTTCATTATTTGTAAATATGAACGTAAAAAACATTGGAAAATTACATTTGGAGATATGTGTTCGAGAGATAATTGATAATAAAATTAAAAAAACTATTGATTAAATAGTTATTTTGATATTTGTGCTTTAATTTATTTCATATTTCAATATACATATTTTTGATGTATTTTGTTTATTTTTATTTTTTATATATAATGTTACTAATTTTGTAGAGGGCTAATAATATACTGATAAAATTGTAAACAAAATGCATTTTTAGATGCTACAGTAAATATTTAAATTACACATGTTCTATTTACTTATTGTGTACATTAACATTATTCTTGCAATATACTGAAATACTCTTTCTTTTATTCATAGTGTAATTATTCATATGTATTGATTTTGTGAGTACTTTCTTATTTTTATCATTGGACACTTGTAATGCATTAAATGTGCAGGACAGTTGTCTTTGTTGTAATATTGTTGTTAATGTTATTGAATATTTATTCATATTACAATAGAATTCAGATTAAATTTAATTTAATATTCTTTATGAATTTTGTTTTTTATGTCTTTGTAACAAATTATTTTCAAGTGTTACAAAACTGTAAATATACATTCAAAAATTAAAATTTCAATATAGTTAAAATGCAGAATGCAAAATAAATTGTATAAAAGTAAATAAATTTATATTTTCATCATCAGTATGTTGTTTCAGTTTTTGTTTGTCTACATTTTGACGTACATGTATACATCTATGCATACAAATGTATATTGCACATGTAGTTTAATCACTGCTACTGAAGTTTTAGGTAAGTTTTAGGTTACATATCGATAATATTTTGGTTTTTAAGTATGTCTATTATATCGCATTACGTGAATGAAGTACTTGTCAAGATTAGGAGGGAGTAAAAGTTTATGCAAAGTACTGATTTTTTGTTAAGTTAACATGATTGTTCAGAATAATCTTAAAAAAAGTTCGTTGAATCCATTGTATTAGTAATGAAACGCTGTTTTAAAACACCAATGAAATCGAATTAAAAAAAAATGTTGCAGAATGTGACTCATTAGTTGTGCAACTAGACTCTCATTTTTATTCTTATATTTAAACATATTTCTATTGGTAATGTTTAATTGTATGTTAATTTTTAATCAGATCTGTAAATGCGAATAAAAAAATCATGAACAGTCATTTTAATAATCTAATAAACTGGAAGCAATTTGTATAAATATTTTAGATAAAAATAGAAATATAAATCCAAATTAAGTATGTGAGAATAATAATAAAAATATTTAAAAAAGAATATGTACTAAATGGACACAATTAATATGTCATATGTGACAATTGGAATTAATTAAAAATGGTATGAAAAACAGAGAATGTTTAATGTAGAGAAAAACGGGTTAAACATATAAAAATGCTAAGATCTTTAAAAATCTTATTTTTTTGCCAATCATTATCAATGTGATGGGATTGTCATTGAAATGCTTGCTGTAAACGATAATCAAGAAAAACACCAATTTTTGTAAAAAGTAAAAAGTTTATTTGTGAATGTATTAGAAATTTATGTAAGTGAAATATATTACGTTTGCTAAATTGGTTAATTTGTCCAGCAATGGATCATTAAATACTAAAATGCCGAATCATAAATATACGAGAAGATAAAAAATCGTGGAATGAAGGTGAAGGTGTAAACAAAACCAGTAATTTTTCTTTTTTAATGTTTTTCTTTGACTGTAATACACTTTTCAAAACTTTGAAAAGTTTCTTTAAACCCTCATAAAAGTATTTTTTGTCTTTCGATCTAAAATAAGTTGAAATTGCTGCTATGAACTCTTCACCATCTCCAAATTTCTTCCAATGTAACTTTTCAAATTCGAGATCAAATAAAATTCGATAGAAGCTAAATCTGAACTATACAGAGATGGTTCCGAATTTCGAAACCGCATTTATGGATGGCAGCTATTTTAATATTTCTTTTGAGAACAAATGCATTGTCTTACAAGAGTTATACTTCTTTTCCCAATCCCCTCACTTTCCTTCACTGCTGCTTTTGCTAGAGGATGGTGTACCCTTTTTATACCACTACATTGACTCATGTTTTGATTCAGGCTTATAGTGATGAATACACGTTTCATTTCCAGTAACTTATTCGGTACAATATTTTATCGGGATTGTTTATACAGAGGTTCAAAAACTTCCTCGACGCTTCAACACGGTGTGTGTCACATTTGAAGCAGTGTAGTATTCTTGGTATTCATCTTGACATGCCAAGATGATCATATAAAATGTTCAAAATGATTGTAGCTAATGCTCCAGCCATCTCTGCGATTTGATTTGTTTTTATACGCGCATTATCCAATATTAATTTCTTTACTTTTTTAACAATTTCCGTCGAAATTGCC
>CM068324.1:5446898-5561898 GCA_034766995.1 Acanthacorydalis orientalis
AATAATATAAAATATATTGCTTTTTTTATATAGTACAAATAATATATAAATGTTTTGATATCTACATTTAATATAATCTATAATAAAGATATTGTGTATGTTTATATATATGTATACACACATCCATACCCCCTCCATATATATATATATATATATATATATATATATATATATATATATATATATATATATATATATATGTTTATAAAGGTATATGTTCTGAATAATTTTTGATCTATATTGAAATACTGACTTTATTTTAATGTTTTATATTTATATGAATAATTAATACTCGTATATCAGACATCTAATGAAAAAAGTCTACAAATATAAGACTTCTAAATAAATATACTTACGGATTTTAAATAAATATGTTTACTATTAATGTGCAAACACCTTCATAAAAAGTTATTTTACAAACAATGAAAATGAATTACAAAAATTACATTTTTTTAAATAACTGATATACTGAGGTTTTCAACGACATAAAATAATTAAGAGTATAAAAACTTACACTTTTAACATATATTCTCGAAAGAAACTAAATGTTTTCTTATTATTTCTATATTTTTTATTAAAAAAAATATCGATATAATAAAATATACTAAAATAAAATTTAAATATCATGAACATTTAAAACCTTATTTCTAGGTGAGTTTTATACAGAAAAAGGTATTTCACATCAAAAATAATTTTTCAGTCAAATGTTATCAGAGTTACAGTAAGATAATAGAATTTTCCTTTTTTTATTTCTCACATTTATCGATTCCTTAAACGTTAAAGATTTAATTAATTGTAATATTCTGTTTTCAATAAAAATATTTTACAAGATAAAATAATTAGAGCATTTTATTAGATTAGTATTTATTTAAATATGTCTTTGGCCGGAGATTAAAACACAATATAGTTTTTGAACTTATATTTTTCTAAATTTTGTAATATAAATAACAGAATGTATACATTTGTAGTTGTAATACTATTCTAACACTAATATTTTTAATATAATTTGGAAAAAAATGCATATTTACACCATTTAATAGACATTTTTAACTTAATGAAACTAATAAAATGTAAATAAAGCTGAGTAGAATAATTGTGAAAAATTAAAATTCACGATCCCATTTAACAACGATTTAACATAATTGGGATAGCTAGTAATTTAAACAATTTAAATTATTTTTTAGATAAGTATAGGACAAGATATTTGTTTAATTACTTATTACAAGGTTTGATACATGTATATATATATATATATATATATATATATATATATATATATATATATATATATATATATATATATACATGCGGGTCTAATTAAAATGTTGTTCTTTTTTATTATATAAATTAATTTTTTTTATTGTTTTTGTTCAGTTATTCAATCATTGATAAATTTTCTAGGTACTCTGTATTTTTATCTGCGCTATTATACACCAAGGCCAACAGATATGTCTAGTTGGTGTTATGGTGGGGCGAAGCAGTATGGCCTTCTAGTCGAGTTTTTGACAATTTCGCTAATCTTGTGCACTCTGCTACCAACTGAGGTACAGTGCGCAACAACAGATCGAAGGCCAGCCACAAGAGCACCCCAATCATCAGGATTAGATACTCCAAAACGACCCGGCGTTATGATTCCCGCTTTTCAATCTGCTGGTCAGGTTGCAGGACTTGAAATCTGGAGAATTGAAGTGAGTGTTTCTTTTTTTTTTTAAAAAAAAAACTAACGATTTGGGAACAAATCTGTAAATAAATAGGTTGTTAGTAATAGAAGTTTTAAAAAAATAAAACATTTCATTATTAACTTATTCATTAATGTCGATACAAATATTTTAAACACGATTTTAATTTAAATTCAAAATGAGTATTATTGATTAGTATATTTCATAAATTATATCATTGTTACAATAAATAATAGTAAGTAATATTAGTTGGATAATTGAAATATTCATCCTTATTAAAATATAATTTTATTTATATAAATATGACATTAATAAAATTTATAAAAACTTTATTTTGTTTAATATACAATATAAAGTTTTGATTTAAAATATATTAATCAAATTTCTTTGGTTGATATATTCAAATCAAAAGTAAATACATTATTTTTCGTAGAGATATATTTGGGATTTAGGGACACGTCAACAGCTAAGGTCATTAACGCCTGAATATTTTTCGTATGTAGATTATAATAAATAATAAAAGAGGATAATAAATAAATTTGGTTTAAGTCACATAACAAATGTATCTTATTTTATAATCGAACAGCTTGAAATAGTCATGTTTTAATACAGATGAATTAATTGAAAAAATAAACATTTTTTAATTAATTAAAAAAAAAACAAAAAAAATGTTTTAAATTTATGTATATTTTTTAAAAATATCCTTTTCGATATATTTTTATATTTAGTTTTAATATCAAATATATTTTATTATTATAGCTGAAACGTTTGATTAGATTTTTTGAATTTGATGATACGATGACTTAAAACTATGAATAAAAACTAAATGTATTATAATACAAATAAAATAAAAAAAAGACGAATCTAATAACAATTATATGTATATATATATATATATATATATATATATATATATATATATATATATATATATATATGTATATGTATGTATGTGTGTGTGTGTATTTGTTTGTTTACGCTTTGTTTTTATGTTGCATAATGTTTTAATTAGAAGGAAATGTGCCATAGTTTTTTTATATATGACCTTTACACATCAGTTGATTTCGGAAGGTACTCTCCTTATTATAAAGTGGGCATTCATTCTATGTTGTCCTTCATTAAATGACACGTAAATATTTTATTATAATTGGGGTACTATCAATATTTTATACATTGTTTAATGTTTTTAATTATCACTTTCTTAGTTTTTAATTGATTGAAACAGATACTAGAGGGATACAGTTCTAATTATATCGTTAGAAAATATACTGTAATACAAATTTACTTTTTAAATTTCAATACGTAAAGTTTTTAATTTTGAAAAAAAATGCTTTAAAATAGATTTTTGAAGATTTTGTTTAAATGTTTTTATGATAGTTCCATAATCTTCCGTGTTATTTTTAAATTAAGTAAATGTTTAATAAAATTATAATAGTAAATTATCTTCCATGCATTTATTTATATACTTCTGTTCAGTTAATTTCTCGTGAATCATATATTTTCAAGGCTAAAATTTTATGAGTATTGATCTCGATATAAATGTGTCTATATGTTATTTCAAGTGTATTAATATAAGGAAAAAAGAGTTTATTTCCTGTCCGTTTTTATGATACATGTTTGTATACATACGTATATATGTTATAATTTTCATAGGCGATATTTTTATTATAAAAATAAGTAAATAATACTATAATTCAACCAGAAAAACAACAAACAAAGTATTTTTTCTGTTAAGATTTTTCTTTTCGTATTTTTTTTAATAACTTGTAATTGATTTACTTATTGTTGAAGTAAAAAGAATAACTTTTTATTTTTACCTAGTGCAATTAAGACATATTGTCACCTACATATGTTTCGTTAGAATTATTTAAATGCTTGATGTATTTTATTTTTGATAATATTTTAATAGAAACAAAACTTCAGCACACACGCACGCACACACACACACACATGTATATATATATATATATATATATATATATATGTATATGTATATATATATATATATATATATATATGTATATATATATGTATATATATATATATATATACATATGTGTATATATATATATATATGTATATATATATATATATATATATATATATATATATATATATATATATATATGTATATATGTATATATATATATATATGTATATATATGTATATATATATACACAAAAAAAGATCTTACAAGTGTTTCGTAAATTTGTATATGAATTCAGGAATGTAAAATAAACTAAACATTTTATTTTTGATCTTCTGTATTAAATTATATATACATTATTGTATTTTAGTCGAAAGGAAGGCCGTTTTAAATAATTATTGTAATTTTTTATAACACCTTGAATTTAATGAAATGTTATGTTTTATAAATAAAATAATAAGTCTACAAAAAGAATTTTATTTTAAGTGTCTACGTTTTGTCATTTAGATTTTCTTTTAAAGTTTTATGTACTTTTTAAAGGTATAATTCTCAATAGTAGGTGACAATTCATTTCATCGTTCGTATCTGTTAATCTCAAATTACATTTTTAATCAGTACTTTAATACTCAACAGATTAAAAGTGTTGATATATGATAATAATTGTTTTTATTATATTTTCTTATCATACCTGTTAAATACATTTTTTATTCAGAATTTTATCAGAATATAACAATAAAGCGTATATATATATATATATATATATATATATATATATATATATATATATATATATATATATATATATATATATATATATATATATATATATTGGGTTTAAATAAAAAACGATAAGAAATCAGCTTGTCGAACATGAATGTATAAAAAATCATTATACTCGAATTAAATGTTTTTGTAACAAGAGGAGTAAAATTTAATATCATTTGACTGGCTATTTTTTAAAATAACGCAATGAACACAATTATAGATAAACTATGGCCAAGTGGTAACATATTTGAATAAAGACTATAAATTTTGTATTTACGTCGTTGAATAATATGTTAAACATGTGTAGGATTTTTATTGTGCCAAATTATAAAATTTTCGTTGACCAATAGCATATTATTTTTATATTTTTAACTCAGCTTGATAAAATAAAACTGAATCATTAAAGTATTTTTCACTCAGTTTTTCATATATATGTAACATAAAATATTTTATGTTCGTTTATTTTTTTAACCCAAGAAATTTGTGGCATTTTTCCTTATTTATCTATTGTATAGTAATAAAAATTATTTATAAATATCATTTTATAGGCAACTTTGAATAGGTTACTGATAGCATTTTTTAGAATTATTTCTCTGATTTTATTCACATTTTTGAGTTATTTATGTGTTAAGTTTTTTATATATTATCCCCTATTATAAGGATTTAAAAATCCGCAAATTTTATTTGTTTATTTTTGTTGTAGGATTAAATTCCTGTGAACAATATTTTTTATTAGATAAAAATACAACAGTTTCAAATGATTAAGAGAAAAAAAACATAAATCAAAATTCAAATTTAATTATTTTATGTAATTTTGACAATTATTGAAGATATTAAATTACTATTTTTTATTTTGTGATAAATAGTGTATATACATACACATATATACTTTCATTTTACACCTATATATATATATATATATATATATATATATATATATATATATATATATATAAGTTGTAAATTTATTTTCACAGAACTTTCAACCTGTATCTTACCCAAAAAATGATTATGGAAAATTCTACACCGGTGATTCATACATTGTGTTATATGTAAGTGTTGTTTGTAAGTTTATTTGTGTTAAATTAATTTAATGTATAATTTCACAAATAAATTTATATTTTCTTTATGTATTTATTTTAGACAAAAGTAACTAATGATGGACGTAAAAGTTGGGATGTTCATTTTTGGCTTGGTAAAGAAACCTCACAGGTGAATATTTTCTGTATTTCTATTGATGTTGTGTTACTAATTAAAAGTAGTTTTTACGATTAATAATCAAAATAAATTAGTTGAGATGCTACTGTTAAATTTTTTTATGAATTTAAATATAATTTTATATACATTGTTTTAAAAATATAGTGTGCAATGGTTTTGCTTGCTTGTTAATTATATATGTATAAAAATCATAGGATGAATCTGGAACAGCTGCATATTTAACAGTTCAGTTAGACGATATACTTGGTGGAGGCCCAGTACAATATCGAGAAGTCCAAGATCATGAATCGCAGCTTTTCTTGTCACATTTTAAAAGTGGAATACGTTATATGCCTGGAGGTGTTGCAAGCGGCTTTAAACATGTTGATCCTAATGCATTTGAAAAAAGACTCTTTCAAGTTAAAGGCAAACGTAATATTCGTGTTAGAGAAGTCGAACCAGGACTTTCTAGTATGAATAAAGGAGATTGTTTTATTTTGGATATGAAGAAAGATATATATGTATATGTTGGAGCTGGTGCAAAACGTGCTGAGAGACTTAAAGCAATTGCAGCTGCTAATCAAATTCGAGATCAAGATCATGCTGGAAAATCAAAAGTTCATATTGTTGACGAATACAGTACTGAAAATGAAGTTACACAATTCTTTACAGCCCTTGGTGCTGGAGATCGACAATCTGTTCCTGATGAAACTACTGGTGGTGATGATGAAGAGTATGAAAACAGAGATGAAGGTGTCAGTTTGTACCGTATTAGTGATACTACTGGAAAAACCAAATTTGATAAAGTTCTTGATAAACCTCTAAGACAAAATTTATTAGATACAAATGTAAGTATAATCTCAGATAATGATTACTGAAGTACTAAATATTTCTTATTCTTAGTTAATATTTAATGTATATTGTAATAGAATGTATTTTAAAATTGATGAAAAAATTGAAAATAAAAACATCTAATAATTGATTATTGAATTCGCTAGATAATATGCATTTAAGTAAATATGTGCATTCTATTTGTTTTGCTACAATTAAATAAATCATCATTTGGTGTGACAGTGAGTGTGAAAATAACTGCTCTATTTAATTTTTATTCATTATTTAATTTAGGATTGTTTCTGTCTGGATACCGTTACATCAGGTATTTATGTTTGGATTGGTAAAAAATGTTCTAATCAAGAAAGGACCGATGCAATGAATAAAGCACAAGACTATTTGAAAACTAAAAATTACCCAAGTTGGACAAGTGTACAACGTATAATTGAAGGCGGTGAACCAAGTACATTTAAACAATACTTTCCAGGTTGGCGTGACAGAAATGAACTCGCAGGCCGTATATTAAGAAGTATTCGTAAGTAATATAACATTAGAAAAGAAACAGAAAAACAAAAAATGTTAAATATATATATATATATATATATATATATATATATATATATATATATATATATAACATTATATATATACACACACACATGAAAATATTTCTTTTAAAGATTTATTATTGTGTTAATACCAAATTGATTTTCTTTTTTGTAGCTGAAGTCGATGAAAACACTGTACGTATACTTGAGAAAAGTGGAGGATCTGCAATAAATTTTATGCCAGATGATGCTACAGGGTCTGTGGAAATTCATCGTATAGAAGGTTCTGATTTAGTACCCTTAAAACAACATTTGTATGGATATTTCTTCGGGGGTGATGTTTACATTATTAAATATAAATATAACCAAGGAAATGATGAGAAACATGTTATTTATTTTTGGAAAGTATGTATTTCCATCATTTTTCTGTTATATTGGACCATTGTTTCATATATATTGTAATAATTATCAGTTTTTTCTTTGATAATTATTTAGGTGGTTTTATTAAAATGATCAATTCTCTCTCTCTCTCTCTATATATATATATATATATACACACACACACACACATATACATACACAAATACACACACAAACATATATATATATATATATGTATGTATATGTATTTATAGGGAATGCAAAGTCAATCTAATGAGCATAGAGAAGCTATAAAATATATTAAACAAATGGATGATGAACTTGGAGGCCGGAGTATTAAAATATATGTTACTCAAGATAATGAGCCACAACATTTCTTAAATATTTTCAAAGGTATAGTTATGTTTTGTTATAAATATTAATATTATTGTAAATATTATTTATTTATTATTTATAAATATTAATGTGTTAAATATTTGATATGTATTGAAGGAAAAGTACTGATGTTGATGGGAGGAAGGGCTACTGGTTTTAAAAGTTTAAAGCAACATGACACTTATGATCCTAATAAACCGATGCTATTTCGTGTACGTGGAACTAATGTTGATGATATTCGGGCATCAGAACAACCAGCTAAAGCTACTTCTTTAAATTCAGATGATGTTTTTATTTTGCAAACATCAGATACTACTTTCTTGTGGTTTGGAAAGGTGTGTAATTATATATTATACATATATATATATATATATATATATATATACATATATATATACATATATATATACATATATATATACATATATATATGATTTAGACTGCTAGTCCAGATGAAAAAACAATGGCTGTTGATGCAGTGGGACGAATTAATCCTAATGGAATACCAGTTGAAATTGAAGAAGGTAATGAACCTGTTGAATTTTGGGAACATCTTGGAGGTCAGTCAGAATATAATAAGTCGTATGATACAAATGCTATTACTCTAAGAGAAATGCATTTATATCATTGTATTTTAACATCATATGGTAGAGTGAAGATAGAAGATGTTTCACCATTTACACAAGAAGTGAGAAATTAATTCTAATTAATGTTAAATAGAAGTAAATTTAAAATGATATTGATGATTGTAGGATTTAGATGAAGATGATGTCATGGTATTAGATACAGGAGATGAAGTGTACATTTGGATTGGTAAAAATGCAGATGATGATGAAAAAAAATCAATATATTCATTAGCAAAGCAGTTTTTAAAGAAGAAAGCTAGTAATGAGGATAATAATTCAGTTATAATTATTTTAACTCAAGGCGAAGAAACTGATAGTTTCAAAATGTATTTTCCTTCTTGGGACAATGGCTTGTGGGAGGTATTGAAGATTTGTAATAACTATCATTTAAAAGTTTCATGTATATTTGGTTAAAAATGAAGTATTTAATATATATTAAATAAGATTAAAATATTTTATTTTTTTCAGAAACAACAATCTTATAAAGATATTAGAAATATAGCTATGACTATGAATGCTGATTAAGGTCTAAAAAAGTTCAATGAAATATACATCATAATTATTAGAAAATGTATTTATCCTTACAAATAACATAACTATCAGTTTGTAATTAACATTGCATTTTTATAACTATATACAAAATAATTGAACACAGAAGTAAGTAATGCTACAGATGTAATTAATTGTTGTATGTACAATACAATTAAATTGTATGTAACTAAGGCCATTCATTAATTTCATCATGAACTGTATGCCATGTTAAACCATCTCCATCAGGTTTATGAGATGATGGTAAAAGTACATGTTGTAAAAATGACCTAAAATAAATACAGATTAATAATGAAATTTTCTGAAATGTTATTACAAAATAAATGTGACAAATATTGTTAAAGTCTAGTTACAATATTATTTACCTTCCTCTAACAAGTCCTAAAAATAATTTCCAATTTTTTCTTGTCCCAAAATTATATGGATTAATGTAAGATTTATTTAAAGCTGCAAGTCGTTTGGTTTCAGCTTTATTTATATTTGCTTCTATGCTAGTTTCACCACGGCTTATTAAATTTCCATGCCAAGACATCAATCCACCAAGAGCAATCAAAACACCTGATATTTATTATGAATATATTTAATAAGTATGAATTGTATTTTTTTTTGATGTTAATACCTGTATTGAGCAGTGTCATATACAATATTCCTTTTTTTTCCCAGTGAGTAAAATTTGGTTGATTATCATATGGTGGATCATCATTAAAATCTATTTCTACATGCGTAACATTTAAGGATAGTTCTGGCTGAAAAAGATGTTATTAAATACAAATATAAAATTTGATTATTGTATATAATACTGATCTTAAATGAACTATACATAAATTATATAATAAAGAAAACTAGAAAATTACACTTATACTGCACCATTTTTATAATTGCTCCTGTTTTATTGAATCTAATTGGATGTCCATCTAATTCAGATTCTGCTGAAGAGTACCATAATGCTGAAAGTGCAATATCGATTCCAAATATGATAATAAACAAAACTCCAACAACAGTATAAACCATATATAAATAAAAATAACGGTGATTAAAATGCCCCACACAATTATTGAGCCATGCTAATATTTTTTATGAAGGAAAATTTATGTGAATTATATTTCCATTGTCTTACATAAAAAATAGTTCTTTCAATCTAGATACAAATTACATTTATTGTAAAAAATCTATACTATAATAATTACAAAATTTAAGAATAATATAATTTTTTAAAAGGATACGGCAATGATGGTCCATTTTAAGTATACATCTATTACAAACTGAGCAATGATGAGTTCTGGGAGGTTTTGGAGAAATACAGTTTTTACATATGCTCACAGCTTCTGGAATGATTTCATTCTGCCAATAAAAAAAAAGATTATGATCATGAATTATTCATAATGATTTCCATTATCGTACAATGATATTAATTTAAACATAATGTATAAGAAACCTCTGGAGGATATCCTGGTGGTGTTGTCACTGCCATATAGTAATGAAAAATGTTATTTATCAATAACCAGTTGCCTACTATAAGTAATACAACAGTGAAGTAAGGATTACGATTCCACCAATACGATAAGCCAATCAAGTATGCAATTCCAACGACAGAAACAGTAAGTAAGCATACAGCTATAACAAATAACTGATCGGACAAAAAAATTATTTTTCTGTTGATATTGTATGTAATGTTATACTTACTGGTCCTAAGACAAAGGTAAAATTATCAACAAACCAAAACATTGGCTCCATTAATACATCGGCTACATAACTTTGGTCTAAAAAATGGTTGTAGAGTAACGATTTGATTGATAGCTTCAATCTTTCCCATTTTTTTTGAGTTAAATTACTAAAACAGAAACGAAATTTCATAAAATAAAATACATTATATTATTAGCAGTTCACTTACGTTATTGGTTTTAATAAATCATTTTTATATAAAGCAACCATTTCGAATTTGATTCACCTATTCATTTGGTCAATAAATTACTGGCATATATACAGGCAAATTACAAACATATTTTATTGTACTAAATATACATCTAGATTAAAATATAATTATTATTTGATGGGAATGTTACGAATGAGATAATATAGCTATTTAAAAAGCTAAATAAACAATTTTGTGTTCGTACACTAATATCATTATCTTACATTTTGACAGCTGTAAAGCACAAACTGGTATTCTTTAGTTACGATACGATTGACAACTTTATTTCTTATTATGACAATTTTGTTTTGTATTAATCATACAAATTTTTAAAGTTTTAGTAAACGTTAAATATATTTTTTCTGAAGTATAATTTAGAACTATGTTCATAATTAAGTGTTTTAATGGAATGCGCTAGATAGAAGGTAAGCTTCTTATTTGCAAATATATATATATATATATATATATATACACACACACATACATACATACATATACAATACAGAGCCGTATGGTGGCATGGAGCAATGAAGCACTCGCTCCTTTGTTTTATTATTTGTGTGATTTTGGTTTATTTATAACGGATAATAAATTTTAAATTATATATAGTACTGTCACCGCTGGTAGAAGGCACCCTGTACCTAATTTATAATTATAGATTTTATCTTCAGATGTATGTTAGTTCTGTTAAATTAATAAGTAAGTATGTTTAACATTGTTATAAATATCTGTATTTTATATTTTTATACACCGAAACATAATACATTTCTCATTAATATACTTATTTTCATTCAGTCTGTATGTATTATGATTCGAGCACTCGTTGTACGACGAGGATCCTACATAATGTGACAATTTCACGAATCTAATTCGTAAAAAGAAAAACAGTTTTGATTATGAATCTAATGACCAACCCATTATTGACTCACAACACAATTATAAAGTTAATTTTTGTTTCATTATTGACACTGCGAATAATTCAATTAGCGAAAGATTTGAACAAATGAAATTACACGTTGTAAGTTTCAAATATTGTACATTTATAAACTGAAACATGAAATTAGATCAGAAATATTAAAAAAAAATGTATGGATTTATTATTGACTGATAATGATAACAGAGATATTGATAGTTTGGAATTTTGTGAATAACTTGTAAATTTATCTATTATTGTCCTCTCAAATGGAACCACTAAAAATACTTTTGTGGACAAATAATATGACTGCAATGTTTCAGAATTTGTTTACGAATAATGTTAACTTTAGTTAGTGTACCCATCAGTTACTTATGGACAATGGAGTTTCTGCAAATTAAAAAGTTATAAAAAAATACTGTAGGTCAGTAATGGAACAAGAAAGATTAGTCGGTTTGGCTATGATGTCCATTGAACGCGATGTATGTGAATCATTAAATTACGACGATTTGATTTAGGATTTCGTGGGAATGAAAACTAGATGTGTAAATTTAAAATAATATACATAAGTATTTTTCTATTAATTATTCTGTACAAATTTAACTATGTTATAGTGTATTATTGCAACTGTTTCCTATTCGTGTTAAAAATGTTAAAGGTATTGAATATATAAAATGAATTATTAGTGAATTATAAAATGAATTATTAGTGAATTAAAATGAATTATTTCGAAAAATAACTTATTAAAGTAACAAAAAATGAAATAATGAAATTTTTAGTTATATATTATTTTTGTTCTTTTTTTTTCGTAATTTTTGTCATTAAACTGTTCTATTATTATTAGTTTGATTCATTTTTCTACTGTATTGTTGAGAATTTTCATTGAAGCAATTGTTTATTAATTATTTGTAATCGGTTTGTAAATATAATTATCTTCCCATAGGATTGTAATAGTTCCCAAAAATTAACCAGAAAATGATATCTAAAATATTTTCTATTATGTATGAAGTATTAAATGTACTGAAAAATTTGTATGTAGAAAATGCTGAGTATCATTTTGTGACAAAATTATTTTTTCTTGAATCTTTTTGATGTTTTTATTCTTCTCCGCCATTGTCGTATTGTTTCTCCAAGATTCTGTTTGTCATTCGACGTTTCATTTCACGATAAATATGGTCAATTAATAAAAAAAACGTATCTTTCTTTTCATTTAAGTGCAATAAGTATGTGTAAGTCAAAGTTTCATGCGATTAATATTTTTTTATTGAAATTTTGTGATGGTAAATGACCTATTTAAATTTAACATCAGAATGCGTGTATTATAAGAACGAATTTTTAGTTTTTATTTTTTATTTTTCGTAAAGTAACCACAAAAATCCGGTTGGTCACAAATGAGGAAAAATTGGTTATATAGGAATTTTTATTTCTTAATCATTTTAATTAAAGTAAAACATTGACAAATTCTTAGAAAACACGTATGCATTTTTTACGTATCCCACAAACCACAAAAACATTTTTAGATAAAAATGTTCAATAATTGATTATTGATCATTTGAAAGTTGTTCTTTATACTTAAAGATTTGTCTGTTTTTTAGAAAGTTCAAAAATAAGAACTACTTTTATGTATGCATATATATATATATATATATATATATATAAATATATATATATATATAATATAAATACATACAACTCTTATATAACACGGTACTTTTATAAAATGGATTCGATTTCACAAGGTTGAAGAATTGCAACAATATCTCGTATAACACGGCATCCATAACACGGTGTTATATGTAAGGAGAACGAAATAGGACCAAAATCACGATTAAGATAAAAAAATGAAATATTCTGTCAGTAATTATTATTTGATATCTTTGTGTTGCCAAATTTATTTCATTCAAATAACATAGAATAACTAGAAGATATATTAGGATAAATAGGAATAAATTATTATATTCATAACTTATTCCTAATTTTATTGCAGTATGAAAATGCATATTTCTGTAATAAAGAATTAGCGCTTCGCTGTTTGTTTTCGTTTGAATGTTATAATATTTTCTCTCTATTAATAAAAATCAAAATTGCCATCGTCATTGCGTAAAAGTTTTTTCCTGTTCTGATTAGTTGATAGAGGTTGCGTGGTCTCTGTTTTGATTGGTTAACATCAGTTATATATATATGTCATTCTTTCACGGTGTACAACGAAAGAGCGTATACGATTTCAGTGTAAAACTGATAAGATTTATTCAAAATATTGTATTCATTGAAGCTTTAGAGTAAAAAAATTGTTACACATTTTAACATTGCATTTTGTTGTTAATTTTTATGAATTTTTCTAACAAAAATTCTACGACTTAATGTGAATCAGATTATTTGTGCATATAATTTGTTAATTTCTGTTATTTATTGGGGAAGAATGAGCGTTAGTGAGTGGGAAACAAAGCCTCTTAATGAGTGGGGTAGTGCAGCGAGTAGAAGGCGGAGTCTCTTGATTTTACATAAAATCTATTCAGTTACGGACAGTAGACTATTCAGTATATTACATTCATTTGTTCAACTTGTTCTATCCTATCAACTTTTGTGTTAAATTGTATCCAGACCTTACTGTAGGTGACTAAACCATTTTGTATGTACTATTATTTTATTATCATGTCATATATATATATATATATATATATATATATATATATATATATACATATATATATATATATATATACATATATATATATATATATATATACATATATATACATATACATATATATATATATACATATACATATATATATATACATATATATATATATACATATATATATATATATATACATATATATATATATACATACACATATATATATATATATATATATATATATACATAGATATATATACATATATATATATATACATATATATATACATATATATATATATGTGTGTGTGTGTGTGTGTATTCAACATTATATTTTTCACATATATACATTACTGATTTAAAGTATATACAATTATGAACTATTTAAATAAATAAATTCCTACATTGCATGAAAATATATATTATTATTATAAAATACTATTACAACTTATGTTAGAAATATAAATCATTAAAAATATCAAATAATGAACAATGATTAATGTCATCACATTTATGTATACACTATGACGTACATGATTATTTTTTTATTATGAATGTTTGAAATGTACTATTTTATAGTGAACGTCTTATTTTGGTATTAAAAAATGCTTATACTGATTTTTTTATAGTCTTAGTATTTAACCCCAAACTATATCCTCTATCCAAGGAACAAAAGATGATACTCTAGTATAAACACCAGGCGCGTTTGCGAACCCACACGCTTTTCCAAAGGAAGTGATTCCAACAACGTAATGAAGACAATTATTTTCAGGACTTGAAACAGTTATAGGCCCTCCAGAATCACCCTACAAAATATTATTTGATAAACTGCTTATTTGTATATGTATATATATATATATATATATATATATATATATATATATATATATATATTTTAGAAAATGAGATCAATCTGTGTGTTTTACTAACTTGACAAGTATCTTTTCCACCCTTTAGTTCTCCAGCGCACATCATAGAAGAGATTAAACCTTGGGGTAATGTTCTATTGACTCTACCATAAAGATCTTTACATTTTTGATTGTCGATGATACTTAACACTACTTTTAGTAAATCATCACTGACGTCTTCGGCTAATAAAAAATAATATTTAATTACTACTGCCTAGTAGATGTGTAATCGGTATTTAATAATAAATTGGTACAAACAAGAATTTACCGTAGTCAATTCTACCCCAGCCAGTAGCTACAACTTTAGAATGTGTTAACTCATGTTTTGTCCATAAACATGCAGGTCTTATAAAATCATTAAATGTAACATTGCGCTTGAGACGAAGTAATGCGATATCGTTGTAAGATAAAGGTGGTTTATGATTAGGATGTATTATGATTCGGTCAATGTCATAATCTATTGGTTGAGCACCATCCATGTCGGATTTTAAATTGAGTTCACCTAATCGTACTATCGTTGGTGTTATTCCACTGCAATCAAAAAAATGCACTTTTTTGATCCATTGAACTACTATTAAAATAAATTGAATGTAAATAATTACCTTGGAACTGAAGTACAATGAGCTGCTGTGAGAACAAATCGATTACTTATTAAAGTCCCTCCACAGTTCCATTCAATGCTACCGCGTTGGTCAGGGAAACCTATTGCCGCCTAAAATAGAAATATTTAAAATCAACAAGGAAGAATCATTAGATATGCACATTCATCCATCTAAACATCGATGTATATGTGTATATATATATACGTGTTTGTTGAATGTATGTCCATTCGTATTTTTTATATAAATCGGATACTAATTTTTATTTTGATTAAAAATTGATTATTTACCATATATGGGAATTCTTTAGGCTGTGATAGTGATCCACCAACAATTAATGGTAAACTGTTATAATCACATTTAGTTACTTCAATTTTTATTGGATTTTCAAATGGTAGTAGCGGAAGAATTCCAACTTCTTCTGTGACTGCTTTTTTATACTCTTGACATTCTAATTGACGTTTACATAAAAAATATATGCATAAAAATATGTACATAAAAAATATACCGCTATTCATGAAAATATATATTTACTTTGTTCACTTATTGGAATGCGTGGTCGATTTTTGTCTGATAAATTTGGATATTCATGCGGGAAATAAAATGTGTCTCCGTTGTGTCGCAGATAAGGCTGTGATATTCTTTTTCCATGAACAAAAGATTGTTGGAAACCTGACAAAGAAATTAATAAATATACACACACACACACACACATATATATATATATATATTTAAATATATATACATATACATATATATATACATATATACATATATATATATATATATATATATATATATATATATACATACATATATACATATATACATATATACATATATACATATATACATATATACATATATACATATATACATATATATATATATATATACATATATACATATATACATATATACATATATACATATATATATATATATATATATATATAGTAATTTAGTTATTAAACTAATTAATCTTTTGTTTATTTATAAACTTTTAATTTTCACGTTATTTAATTACAGTAAAATTTTTTCTTAACATATTATAGATACGAAAATACATTTTCTTCAAAATTAGAATATTTAAATCAAATAATTTAATGTAAAATCTTACCTTGATCTTTAAATAATGTACAGTTTAAACAAAATATAAAAATAAATAAACTTCTTATTAAAAACATTGTTGTCACAATAGTTAGTCTTAAAATTATGTTGTCGATGTTAATGCAATGCACTACCTGTGAACACTTTTATATAAATAAAATTCAATTGAGAATGTACTACGTTTGAATTGGAAAAACACATTCGTAAGTGTGTGTATGTATGGTTGTTGTGTTTAAGTATGTTCCACACTCTCTCACACCACACACACACACACACATATACATATATATATATATATATATATATATATATATATATATATATATATATATAATGTGTGTGTGTTTGTATTTATGTTCACATATACGTACTTTATATGTTTAATATTTGTATGTATATATTTAAACCAAAACTGGAATTTCCTGAATATTATTTTATCTTTCTCCGCGATAGAGTATGTTTTGCGTTAACATACATGATAAAACTTCTAAGGAACGTTTTGAAATATCTGTCCCCACTGTCTTTTTCCCGTTGATTGTCGAAATATGTCACAAATTAAGTTGTATATTACATTTTAATTATGTTATCTGTCGCCTTTCATTTTATGGTATCAGTATTATGTTTCTTATTTATGGCCTTGTGCATTTATAACTGTAGTTTATGTTTATTCTTAACCCTTTCATTGCCATCTCGTCTTACTTATAATGCTATGTATCAAGTGATTGTTACTATTACTAATGTCTACCATAAACCAAAATAATCGTATTACCATTTCGTTATTTTTTGTACTAGTTACAAAATATACTATTATAATATTGTACATTATTATTAATTTTATACTAGTACTTTATATATAAAGGCGACGTTTATGATGAAAAAATGTATTTATTTAGCTTTTAAAATTATGAATGAAAATATCAATAAATATCTATCTTCTAATGTTTTTAACAAATTATTTGTAAATGTTCTAATGTTTTTAATTAATTCCGAGATGAAAAATATTGAGAGCTTTATGTAAAATAAATATTTGTCATTTTAATGATATCATTATAAAAGTGCAACGTTAATAATTGCCTATAATAAGATATTTTAACAATTGTCTAACTATTTCGACTTATACAAACGATAACAGCATAATTAACCATCTTTTTGTTCATCACATAACTTTAAATTTATAGCATAAAGCAGTAAAAAACAGTAATAAATACAAACATTTTTTTAAGAAAATCTAGAAGTTCACGCGGATTTTGACTACATGAGACTGTGTGTGTTGGGGGGGGGGGTTGTGGCTTCAATTCGTGTGCATATAAACTATAGGTAGTGCCTTCACCTTTAGTTTACATTCTTTAATATATAGACTATGATTATGGAATGTATTTATATATCTCTAAAATTACAATTATTAATAGCACGCGCGTATGTTGGATATATTCGACAAAAATTTGTAACTTTTTCTATAATAGTAAATATTAGTTTCTTTAATGTAAAAAGTATTCTATATTTTTATTAATTAAACATCTTATATTAAATTTATTTCAATTCTCAATGGTTTCTTTAAGTATATTGTTAGTAACGATAAAATAAGTTGTGCCCAGGTTTGCATTATTTAATTTATTTTTCGCTCTTTTTTATCGTGTGCATATAATATGGTTTATTACATATCTTTTTATGCGTTTAGTTTGTTGAAATTTGTTTATTTTGATACACTAATTATTAATTGTAGATTCGTATTATCATATCTGTTCTTAATTGTGAACTAGATGTACACATAGTGATATAGAGGGAGCAGATGATTCTGTCATTTGTCAAATAAATATTAATTTATAATTGATTCGAGTTTTGTATACCTGTTTACATTTTTATCATATTTAATTTCTTTCGTAACATCAGCATTTTCTGTTCAAGTAATGTGACAAATAAATATTTATATTAGGTAACCAATAATATTTGACTTCCAATACTCGATTCATTTTTTTAATGTTTCTGTTATGATAAAATAAAATGTGTTAGTTTTGGTAATCACACCAATAATTGTGGAAACTTTATACTCATTCAATTTTTTTAAAGGTGATATTTACACACTTGTATATATGTATATATATATATATATATATATATATCCTATTTATTTTAAAATTAATATTCATTAAGACACTGTTTTCGTAATTTGATTGCATTATTGTAATTATACGTTGGGAATTTTGACGATATAGAGAAAGTATTTCGTTTAATAATTTTAAGTACAGTTTAAAATTGTTTGCAATAAATATTCATTTACGTCATTAGTTTAGTAAATTATAAACGATATAAACAAATTATATATTATTAAAATATCAGCTTAGAATATATAATATACTATTTATCAATATATTTTATTTTCTACTTAGCCATAATATACTATGTAATTATTACAAAAATGGGACATTTACAAAGAACAGACATACAAATTCACACGTTTAAATACAGTGATATTATGTCTTAAGCACTATATTTCAGTAATTACAAAAACTGATTTGTATTAATATTAATTAAATACAAATAAACTTAAAATTAATCTTTGAGTATATTTTTGAAAACATTTGCTGATTTTTTCTTCGAACTGATTTGTACATTATATTTAATGAAGTATAAAAAATTTATATACATTTTCTTATTTTCTTCTCTAATCTTTAAGGCCATCTCTATTTATCTTTTAAAGCTTCTTGCTTCATGGAGTTAATTGCTAGTCGAATAGAGAAATTCACTTTCTGATTTTTCAATTATTCTTATTTACACTTAACGTTAATAGAACGAAATAATGAAAAGACACACATAAACGTGTATATATATATATATATAGTTAATATTTTATATACATAAATTTTATAATTCCATGTGTTGAAAAATATATTTTCAAAAAAAATTATTTAGAAAGTAATTTAGTTTTGATACTGATTTCATTTCTGTAATATGAATAATTATTACTAGTATTTATGTACATTGTCACTTTTTGTATATATTTAATGTTTCTCTAATAGTTCTGAATAAGTATGTTCAGAAACAATTCAATAAACTCTTAAAAATTAATAAATATTACTGGTAATAATTAAAATCATGTATGTTAATCAAAAAGTTTGTTTGTAAATTAGTAATTATGTGTGTTTTATTTCTACTTCTTTAAGAGGTGTTACTAAAAGAAATCCAATTTCAGAATGAATGTTATCAATTTTTTTCATGAATTTATTTTTTAAAAAGAATATTTCAACTAACTTTTAAAAGTAATTGCAAGTGTTACAACAAGTGAAAACTTATTAAAATCAAACATTATGAAAATTCATACAGTTTAAATGCAGTTGTGTTTTGTCTTAAGAAATGTATTTCAATAATTAAAAAGACTGATTTATTCATTAGATTAAAAGTATGAATAAATTTATTTAAATTTTCCTGTTTTATTCTCTAGAGCTTATACAACTCCCTATTTATGTTTTTGAAATTCTAGATTCATAGATTTAGGTGATAGTGTTATAAAGAAACTCACTTTACTGATTTATTAAATTTTCTTGTATACACTTAGTTTCTATAGAATAATCAATGAAAACATATAAATGTGGTTATAGTTTGATTTTATATACATCATTTATAAATTAGATGTATGAAAGTATATGTTTTCAAAAAAAATATCATTTAGAAAGTAATTTAGATTTGAAACTTATTTCATTTCTATAATATGAATTCATTTGGTAATATTTATGTAAATTTTTAATTTTTGTTTATATTTAAAGGTTCTCTAACAGCACTGATTAAGTACGTACAGAAATAATTCGACAGTGTCTTATAAATTGATAAATATTACAGACAATATTTAAAATCATGTATGCTAATCGAAAAGGTTGTTTGTTAACTAGTAATTATGTTTGTGTTTTATTTCTGGTTCTTGAAGAGGTGCTACTAAGAGAATTCGAATTCCAGAATGAATGTTATCGAATTTTTTCATGAATTTATAATTAAGAAAAAATATTTTAACTATTTTTGTATTTATTTTTCAAATAAACTTAAAAGTAATTGCTAGTGTACCCTGTAATTGGTTTAGTTCCATTCTAAATTCGAAAGTGAAATCACAATGAGATTGTTTATTTATTAAAGAGAATGCAGCACATGTACTAAATTGAAATAAAATTTACTGGCTCTAGAACGTAATCATCCAGCTGTAAAATAATATCTGCAGTATTTAAAATATGTGCTGGAAAGAGCGAACTAAGTTTTAATTTTCTTCCCTGACGATAATTTAATACAGATAAAATATTCATTTTTTATGATTAGAATAAACCATTTACTTCTATCAACTATGTATTTAAAATTTATTAGTATTTCGTATGAATTATATTTATATTATTTTTACCAACATTTTTCGTATTCGGTTCAATTAATGATATTATCAACAATTAAAAATATGTACACATACACACACTTCAAAGAATATAATCTATATAATATATGTGCTTAAAAATATTTAAAAATTTAACATTCAATATATGATATTTGAGTGTCGAATAAGTTAATGCGATTCTATTGTTAAACGAGTTTTCAGCAATGTATAGTGAATTATAAACGATATAAACCTACTACATATTATTCAAACATCGGTTTAGAATATATAATATATTATTTATCAATATATTTTATTTTCTACATAGTCATAATATCCCATATAACTGTTACAAAAAGGGAACATTTATAAAAATCAGATATACAAATTCACACGTTTAAATGCAGTGATATTATGTCCTGAGAATTATATTTCAGTAATTACAAAAACTAATTTGTAGTAATGTTAATAAAAAACAAATAAACACTAAAAAATGAACTTGTAGTATATTTATAAAAATATATGCTAACTAATTTTTTTCAAAGTGATTTGATTATTTTATTAACTAGAAGTGTGAATAAATTCGTTTAGATTTTTCTGTTTTATTCTCTAAGTCTTTTCCTTGTTCCTAGTTAACTTTTAAAATTTCTTGCAGGATAGATTTTTCTAATAGTTGGTCTTGAACTATACTTATCTCTGTTTTATACTATACCATCCGTTTTCCGTTCGCATTCTAATTGAGAACATTATTTCAGTTATAGAGTTATGAACAAGTAATAAATTTGGAGCAGTTGAATATCTATTGAAAATAGTTTTAATTTATACTTACACGAAATATTTTTTATACTCTCAATAATTTAAACATGACAACAATAATATAATCGACTTACGAAAACATTGTTTTAATGAATATTGATTTTAAGACAAAAGAAAATGATTTATTTATATATAATAAAATGATTAACAAATAAATATTTTCTAACTGTATAAATTCACCAAAAAAATATATACAGCTGATACGTTTGCGTGTATAATTGTAGAGTACAAAATATATTTCTTAAATGAATTGAAATATAAGATGAATTTGAATCTTTTTTTTAAATGAGTTATTAAACTAATTATTTGAAATGAAGTCGATATTATAAATTCGATGAAATTAAAATGTGTATATATATACTTATATTAAGTTTATATTGATACATAGAAATATATATATATATATATATATATTCGTACACATATGCAAATACATTCTTTTTCTGTGGATAAGTATTCATCAAGACAATGTTTTCGTTTCTCGCTGCATCATTCTCATTAAATGAATATTATTGAGGGTATAAATCCTTTCTTTCATTAAAGTATAGTTTTCAATTAGTTGCAATAAATATTTAATTGCATCGAAGCTGTTATTTGTTCATAATTATAACTGAATAAAATTTCTCAATTAGAATGCAAACGAAAACTAGACACTATTGAGTAAAACAAAGATAGGTCAAGTATCCAACTCACAGCTTGTATGGATCATCTTTCTGTAGATGTACAACAATCAGATATACAATTTCATACGTTTAAATATATTTTTTCATTATATTAACTAAAAGTGTAATATGATTTGTTGACATTTTCCTATTGTATTCTCTAAACCAGAAGCTCCTTTCTATTTATGTTTTAAACCTTCTTGCTACAAGAGTCAGGTGATGTGTAATACAAAAATTCACTTTACTGATTTTTCAAATATTCTTATATATAATTAATATTAATAGAACAAAACAATGAAAACATATATATATATATATATATATATATATATATATATATATACATATACATATATATATATATATATATACATATACATATGCATACAGTTATAGTTTGATTTTATATACATAAATTTTATAATTCCATGTATAAAAAAAATATTTTTAAAAAAGTATCATTTTTAAAGTAATTCATTTTGAAACTTATTTCATTTCTATAATATAAATAATTATTACTAGTATTTAGTTATGAAATATAGTTTATTGAAGGTATAAACCCATTATTTCATTTAGGTATAATTTAAAATTGTTTCAATAAATATTTTTTTGCTTCCAAGCTGTTATTTGTTCATAATTATAACTGAATAATGTTTCTCAATTAGAATACAAATAAAAACTTGATACTATCGTGTAAAACAGATAAGTCTAGTATCCACATCACAGTTTGTACACCTCATCTTTGTATAGATGTATATTTTTACGTTATTTTTTTTTAAAAAAAGATGATTATTTGAAAATTGTAAATTTGTTTATTACAGATATTTTTAAAGGCTGCAAAATGTTCTTATTGTACGAGAAAAATTCACAGGTAAGCATTTATTACGTTCGCATAGTTTTATGGGATATTATAGCTATGTAAGAAATAAAATGTAAGGAAATCTTACAACGAGTGAAAATTTATAACAATCAAATTGCAGAATTTCACATATGTAAATACAGTTTTGTTATGTCTCAAGAATTATATTTCAATAATTACAAAATCTGATTTGCAGTAATGTTAATAAAATACAAATAAATAAAAAGAAAATGATTAAATTTCTTCAGATTAATTTGTTCATTTGTTTTCGTGATTAAACGATTTATATTTCTAACATAACACGTTAGAAAGACCAAAACAGTATTAAAACCTCATGTTTGAGAAAGATTAGTGATTTATAAAAGATTGTAAAATTAGTAAATGCAAGTGCCTTGTGGTTTTGTATTGTGATCGCCAGATCACTTTAACTGTTAATTCATAAAAATCTTTTAGTGAATTCTTTCAATTCATTTTAATCTTGTCCGTGAGTACGAACCAGATGTTTAACAAACGTAAATGTCAGCTGGGATTGCGTTAAGGGTACATGATATTTTAAAGTTCATTTTTTACATATTATTTTTTGTCGTATATATATATATATATATATATATATATATATATATATATATATATATATATATATATATATATATATATATAAAAAATGTTTGTTTTATGGAAATTTTAGGATGGAATTGTTTTTTATATATAGAAAGATTATAAAAATTGTTGGCATATATGCAGTAATATTCAATTGCTTTAAAATCTGTTTTTTTTTTTTGTTTACAATTATAACTGAATAAATTTTCTCAATTAGAATGCGAGCGAAAAACGGAAGGTATTGAGTTAAAGAAAGATAAGTCTTGTAGACACCTAATGCCTGCTTCTGGTACTCTATATATTTTTATTTTATGTACAATACATAGTGTTCACAAAAAGACTTGTACTTAAATTTTAATAATATTCACGCGATTTCTATATTATTTTAGAAAAAAATCAGAATATTATTGTAGCAGAATTGTTTTTATTTATATAAATATTCCAAATTGAATATATGCGCCTGGTAACATTATATTACGCAGAAGACATGTTCCCTAACGCCTAGTGGCAGTGTCAGATTGTGTGTGTAAATATGAGATTGCGAGCTGTTTATCGCTGAATTAACCGTTAAATTTAATTAAAAATATTTGTTTCGTATATAAGAAATATGTTGCTAATGTGCATTGGCATTTATCGAAGCAAGATGCAGGTAAGAGAACGCTTATGTTTTGTACATTGAAATTTTAATTAAGTTGAAATGTCATTTCATGTTTAAATGAACATGTGTAATAGATTTAATTTAGAATCGACATTGAAAGTAATGTACAATATAAGAACTTGAGAGTAATTTGTAAATGAAATAATGTGAGATTATTAATATAATTAGCATGACTATATTGAAATGTAGTATAAAAAAAAATATAAATCGTATACATTTTCAGCATCTGATTTTTAGGCAACTAGAACTATTTACAAATAATATGAAAGTGTACCGAAAATCTGAATGTTATTTTTACAAGTTATACGACTTTATTTCTAGTTCTATAGTATTATTAATTTTGTCTGCAAACAGTTGTGCTGAAGTGAAAATAAAATGTATTTATATGTTTGTGTATTTATTTTTTTGTTATTGAAATAAAATGCAAATTGACAAAAGCAATAAAAAATCATATTTTGTTAATACAGGTATGCTTAGGAAAACCATATCTATGCTGGAAAGACACCATTCATGATTAGCCGAATCTTTCAGTATAACAAAAACGAGATCGACAAAATGGAAGTAAAGATGTAAGTAAATCAATTATGTACAAAATTAATGAAGATGAATAAAGTTAATAAAATATAATTGTGTATAAAATGTAATGAAGACAAATATAAAAGTGACTGTTTCGTGTAGATAGGTTACAAACAAATGAAATTAACCCATCGTCAACGATCTGCTGTCTACATGTAGTTGACAAAAAAACCGACCAACTAGCAATGAACTATTTGGCCTTCACATTGATCACAGAAAATTACAACAGTTTGTAAATGGATTTATAAACGAGTGGATATCGAAACACAAAGTAAAATTATACATGTATATATGTATATATATATATACATATATATACATGTATATATGTACATGTATATATATATATATAACAATCTTTTCACTATGATCTAAACAATTAATAAAAACAAATTCTTCTTAACCTAAATGCATTTAAAAACATGTCTCATCTTTAAAGATAGTTAATTATAAATTGAAGTCAACAATTTGTGAATTTTTGGACTTTATAATAATAGTCTTAGACAGTACAATGTAGTAATGTAAATTATTTTTGTAATTTTTAAATGAAGTTCGTTTTCTGGGTTTGATAATGATGTCAATTATTATTTGTAAACTTGCTATCAAAATATGAATGTGTGAGGTTTTGGGTTAAGGCATTCAGTTTTTTATTAATGTATATTGACAAAATACACAAATATTCTAAATTACATTGAATCGATAAATATGTACACAAGTTAATTCAAACGTTACTTTTATTATGAGTGTGTTTAAAACAATTTTAGTATTAACCGTCAAACGTGTAACATTCACATAGTATTTTCTTCGTACATGAATTCTGTTCGAGATACTTAACCTGTTCAGTTCTTTAAAGCATAGAAAAAAAACTTGTGTTTTTGTTCTCATAGTATCATTTTTAATAATAGTAAATAAAATTATAATGAAAATTATAATTTACAAAATTGTGATATGCCAGCAACTTTGAAATATGTTTAAAATAATAACATACATATGTATATATATATATATATCTTTATGAACTAATTATAATTATTCTTACGGAATAGAGGAAATTGAATTCTTTGTCTAGTATGCTTTAAAACATTTTGATATTTATATTAAAAGTAAAGTTTAAGAAACATGTTTTTTTTACATGAATTGCTCTCTAAGTTTATGGAATCTCGGACGAATATTAATTAATAAATGTCCAATTACATTTTATTAAGATTTATGTGAATGATGTCAAAATTAGTTCTTTTTGATACGAATGCATTTGAAATTAACAAATTTTCCATCGGTAATAATATATAAATTCATATCAAATAATGAATGTTCACATGAAAAGTAACAGTAAGTTGTTCATATCATATTAAATTTTGATACGGGGGATCAGTTAAGATTATTTCATTTAGTAATAATTATTTTTTAATAAACTTGTCTATTCATATAAATAAATAATGAATTGTAATGTTTATTAAATATTCTTTGAATGTATTTTTCGTTTGGGATGATTTAACATGAAATTAATTGAAACTCAGCTCTGAAATAATATAAGTTTACTAATTATGATTGTAGTATGTTTTTAATAACAATATCTCGATGTTGCTTCATAACATGTATTTTTTTTAATAATTATACAATATTTGAGTTTAAAAAATGTCACAATATGCTATGAAATTAAGAACATTTAACTTAATGAGCTAAATTTATTTGCATGTTTGAATATCTTAATACCAAAATAATGGTTTGTGATATTTTAGAATTGACATCACAGTTTTAATTAACACTGACAAAATTAACAAACATTGGATTTATTTATAGAGTGATAGAGAGCAGTAATAAAAGAAATTAGAAATAAATTTACAAAAATGGAACAAAGATATTTCAATAACATTAATTTTATAAATATTTACACAAGTAAAATTAAAAATTACTTTAAATATAAATATGTGGCATTCATAAAACATTTTCTTTATACATAGATTATTGTTGGAGATACTTCAGTCTGTTATTTCAAATAAATATTATTTCATGAAATAATATTTGATTTGAGAAAATAATTCAGTTGTTTATCATAGAATCCAAATAAGAATTTATTGTTTTTGTTCTGAAAATATCATTTTTAATAACACAAAAGTACATTGGATTGTTATTTGCAGGATTGTAATGATAATGCCAACACTAAAATGTATTAAAGCAATAATGTATGTAATTATCTTGAAGATCTATACAGAGTAGATAAAATTGAGTTCTTGATGTAATCATATTTTAAAACATTTCATATGTATAATGAAAGTAATGTTAAAAAAATGTCTTAATATGAACTGCTCTGTGAGTTTATAAACTCTCTGATTAATTTTAATTACTTAATGAACATTAGATTACATTTTATTAAGATATTTATATGAATGAAATCAAGTTTAGTTCTTTTTGGTACAAATGCATTTGAATGTATTCTATTTTCCTTCTAGTCTTTCTTTTAAATCTATTCATTTAGAGTCATATTTTATCAATAGAACTGCATTAAAAATGTCATTTGCAAAGCAATAATGAAAAAGTAACAGTACGTAAATATATATTTAGTAATGAATGTTCAAATGAAAAGTAATATTGTTTATATGACAGTAAACTTTGTTGTATGGAGAATCAGTTAAAACTGATTTAATACAAATTATATTTTAAGAGTCTGACTATTCATATAAATATATAAAAAATTGTAATATTTATGAATAAGTTTTTGAACATATGTTATATTGAATTAGTTGATACTGTCTGTTCTGAAACAATACAAGTTTATTAATTATGATATGTTTTTAATAACAAATTCTTGATGCAGCGTAACATAATAAGATTATTTATTAGCACTTGTGATGTTTTAGAACTGGTAGTTTCGTTTTAGTCAATGTCGATAGAATCAAACGTTAATAATTATATATTAACCGGTAGTGCTGTTAATAAGTTAAATATCTTCTAATATAATAGCTGTCAAATTGAATGACAAGTGTGTTTATAGTAGAATTTTCATCGCCTAAAGATCTATATTTATAAAGTCTAGTAGAACTCTTTGTTTTTTTAAATGTCAAAGCATTCCAAATTATTTCGACTATTATTTTATTTATTCAGATATAATGTTTCGAGTGTTATGTTAATGAAACATGTTTCAGTACATCAATTCACATTTGTCTTCATTTAACATCAATAACTATATTTTCAATTAATGTAATAACGAATGTATTTAAAATAGGAAACTGTCGAAATGTAATAACTTACATATTGTTACGTTTAAAGTATTTATGAATAACATCGAGCCGGGATAAATCTTACTGTATATGCGTTTAAGGTTTTTTTATTGTTGTTAATGTGATTCTATCATATTGATTAAAATCTACTAATTAAAATTATGAATAATTGTATGACAAATTTATGCAAAATTCTCAACAATAGTGAACATTACATTGTAATTGAAATTTGGTATATGTATTAAGATTGATATATGTATTGATATATGTATTTTAAAACATATTTTTATGTATATAAAAAAAAATTCAATAGGTATCGAAGAAATATCTACAACAGGATCATCATCGAATAACCATATGTGTAAAGAATCAAATGGATTTCATTGTATGTATTAATTAAATATTAACTTCATACGTTTTATAATTAATTAAATATGCCGTAGATAAGGCATTTGCTCTAGTATATAAGTAAGTTGCATGAAATAAATAAATGTCTATCAAATATATAAAGTCTAGCACTTAATGTTTAACTTATGCTGACATATCAAATAATGATAGGGCAATATACCACCAAGTATATCTGTAACCAATTACAAACTAGGTCACATGTTTGGTGATAATGCAATACCACCAAATATATCTGCGACCGATTTGAAAATTTGGTCGCAGATATGTTTGGTGGAACGGCAATACCACCAAATATATCTGCGACCGATATGAAAATTTGGTCGCAGATATGTTTGGCGGAATGGCAATACCACCAAATATATCTGCGACCGATTTGAAAATTTGGTCGCAGATATGTTTGGTGGAACGGCAATACCACCAAATATATCTGCGACCGATATGAAAATTTGGTCGCAGATATGTTTGGTGGAATGGCAATACCACCAAATATATCTGCGACCAAATTTTCAAATCGGTCACAGATATATTTGGTGGAACGGCAATACCACCAAACGTATCTGCGACCGATTTGAAAATTTGGTCGCAGATAGGTTTGGTGGAACGACAATACCACCAAACATATCTGCGACCAAATTTTCAAATCGGTCGCAGATATGTTTGGTGGTATTGCCGATCCACCAAACATATCTGCGACCAAATTTTCAAATCGGTCGCAGATATATTTGGTGGTATTGCGTTATCACCAAACGTGTGACCTGGTTTGAAATTAGTTACAGATATACTTGGTGGTGTGTTGCCCTACTACCATTATTTGACATGTCAACAAATATAAGTTAAACATTAAGTGCTAGACTTTAATATATTTGATAGACATTTATTATTTCATGTAACTTACTTATATACTAGAGCAAATGCCTTATCTACGGCATATTTAATTAATATAAAATATGTAAAGTGAATATTTATTGATACGTACGAGTAATACATTACATATACCGGCACAGATTATCGGTGGTGTTTCTGCTTGTGACGTTTCTCGGAGACCTGTTGAAATTTTATTTTTATACATATAAATAAGTGTTCAATATACAGATTTTTTTATACATATGTGATTACAATTTTAAGTTTGTTGCTGTTGAGAATTTTGTGTATATTATTTTGTATATTATTATCCTTGGAGTGTTTCACTTAGTCGTATTTTTGTCGAAATTACAGTATCATAAGTTATATTTAAAATATTTATATTAATAATAAAAATGTAAACGTATATATAGTAGAAATATATTATAAACTCTGCTTAATGTCATTCATTAATATCGTAATGTAGCAAATGTAATATTCAGTAATTTATTGTACACATTTTGACATTTGTTCTACATGTAAACATGTTTCATTAACATTACACTGAGAAATATATTTGTGTAAATGAAATAATTAATCAAATTGTTTTAAAAGCATTTACGTTAAAAAGATATTCGTTTAATTTTATTGATGTAATTCTTTAAGCGATGAAAATTCCACTATGAATACGTTTGCCTTTTATTCGAAAGCAAATTTTAGAACGTTGTAATTCTACATCGTTACTGATTTACATATAATTATACTTAGATGATTTAAATAACATTGATTAAAACGGAGTTGGCCAGTCCTAAAACATCACAAGTCCTTATTTTGATATGAAAGTATTTGTACATACAAATAATTTATGTAGTTAAGAGATCAATATTCTAAATTTCATTGTACACACGACAGTTTTCAAACTTGTAATTATTTTAATATTGTAATTATTAAAAAAAAATATTTTACTAGACTACATCACACTGAGAAATTTTTATTAAAAAGATTTCGTACTTTTAATTTCTTAACTTGTATTGTTTCAGAATTGCCAGTTTCAACAATTTTAATATTAAATCATCTTCAGAAGAACCATATTTGAAGAATGTTAGATAAACATTACAATTTATTATACATTTACGTGAATGGTGAGTTCTTTTGTATTATTTCTATTCGATCAAATAGTTCTGGTTTTTTTCTAGCAAAGTCAACTCATAAATGATATTACTTTCGTTTGAATATTTGTTTTTTGGTATGTACTTTCCCATTACCAATTTGTAAATGATATTTTTGAATGGAGTTTTATTATAAAAAAATAATTCAAAATGAATGGATTTTAAAAGAGGTACCTTAGTGAAAATAGTTTATTTTCAAATGCATTTTTGTATCAAAAAGAATTCAACTTGATTGCATTCACACAAATATCAATAAAATGTATTAGTTAAAATTCATTAAGTTATTAGAATAGTATCATTTCAAAACGTGACTGTTTCAACTGACTTAAAGATAAAATCATTTCAAAACAAATATATGTTCGAAGAGTGTTTCATAAACATTACAATTCATTATATGTTTATAGGAATAGCGAGTTCTTTTACAAATGTAATCTATCGAATCGAATAGTTTAAATCGATTCTGTGAAACACATATAACAATGTCATTTCATTGCTTTTAATTTGAATATTCATTATTCGATACAAATTTATATATTTTCATTATCGCTTTGCAAACGATATTTGTAAACATAGTTTTATTAATATTAATAAAAAGTTACTTTAATGTAATGTTACTTTACATTGTAACATTCAGTATCCAATATGAATTTATATACTAACAATTTTTCATTACTGCTTTGTAAATGACATTTTCAAATGCAATCTTATTAAAATATTAAACATTTTTTTTCAAAATGATTGAATTTGAGAATAAAGAAATAGTTATTTGAATGAAAATAAGATGCTCTCAAATACATTTGTTTAAAAAAGAACTCGATTTCATTCATATAAAGTTATAATTAGACTAGTATTAATTCTGAATTTAGTGTTTCTGTTAAGATAAAATAATCTGTAATCTAAAATAATACTGTCTCAACATTTTTTATAAATATTACATTCATTAAAAATTTATATGACTAATCAGATTTTTGTATCTAATTTCTGTTATATATTATTGCTTTTTCATTACTGTTTTGCAAATGAGATTTTTGAATTAATTTTAGTTAATAGAAATAAAAACGATTTGACATTAAAAGATGCGAGAGAAAATAAAATCCATTTGTATTAAAAAAAAAAACCAAACTTGACTTCATATAAACTTAGTAAAATGTAATTTATTGTTTTTTTATTAATTAAAATTAATTTGTCTCTAAAATGAGACTGGTATCATTTTTAAAACTGACTGCTTTAACTAATTCAAGATTAAATGATTTCAAAAGAAATGTATATTCAAAGAATGTTTAATAAAAATTACAATTTATTTTATCTGTATATGAATAGTGTCTTTATTTTATAAATATAATCTATTAAATCGCATAGTTTTAATCGATTGTGTGCAATAATGTTTACTGTTATGTTACAAATGTTATTCTGTTAACTTCATTTCAAAGTTCATTATTTAATTTGCATTTATATTGTATTACTATTTCATTACTGTTTTGCAAATGACATTTTCTAATGCAATTTTATTAATATTAATAAACAATAATTCAACATGAAGAGACTTCAAAAGAAATACTCAAGTGAAAATTAAATGTTTTCAAATGCAAATGTATGAAAACAAACGAAATCTGACTCAATTCATATAAATTTTAATAAAATGTAATTTAGTATTCTCATTAACTAAAATTCATTCAAGATTTAATTAAATTAGAGAGCAATTTATGTAAAATGAAAATTTTTTTCAAACGTTACTTTCCATATAAATATGAAATACCAAAATGTTTTAAAATATGATTACACTGAAAAGTAAATTTTATCTACTCCACATAGATCATAAAGATAATTTTATACATTGTTGTTTTAAATACATTTTAAAATTGTTGACTTTACCACTAACATTTTGTAAATAATAATTTTCATTGTAATTTTGTTATTAAAAATGTTACTTTCAGAATAAAAACAAGTTTTTATTTTGGTTAATGATTTGAATTAACTTATCTCGCTATGTTCAGTGTTATAAGGATTTCCAAAATAAATATAAAACTTGTAAGAAAAAATATTAAAATCACCATTTTTGCACTTGTGTAGTTTTGAAGTAACAAGGTCCACGTACAAAGAAAATATTGTGATTACCATATTTCATTACATATAGAAATACTAAAAATGTGTTTTAAACATATTTATATTGAAATTAATGTTTGATTTTACTTGTGCAAATATATTTATAAAATTAATGAAATTTAAAATATCTTTTTTTTTGCTATTTATTACTATAAATTTATTATTGCTCTCTCTCTCTTTGTATATATATATATATATATATATATATATATATATATATGTGTGTGTGTGCTAATATTGTCAATATACATTAATTAAAATTGAAATAATTATGATGAAAAACTCACAGATTTATGTTTTGATACAAAGAGACAATGTGTCATCATATTGTTATTACAAAAGTTCAAAATAGTTGATTTAATCTGTGAGATTGACAAATTGATAACTTCAATTTGTAATTAATTACAAAAAAAGCATATATGTATGTATGTATGTATGTATGTATGTATGTATGTATGTATGTATGTATGTATGTATGTATGTATGTATGTATGTATGTATGTATGTATGTATGTATGTATGTATGTATGTATGTATGTATGTATGTATGTATGTATGTATGTATGTATGTATGTATGTATGTATGTATGTATATATATATATATATATATATATATATATATAAATAAGAACATGTTTTTAAATGCATTTACATTGAGAAGAATTTGTTCATTTTAATTGTGTAGGACATTGAAAAGAATGTGATATATATATATATATAATTCTACTTTGTTTCGGTATCTAATAATTTATAAATGCATTTACAAACTGTCACCAATTTTAACATTCAATAATCACAATTCTCTGACTGATGTGAGGATCAAATTATTCGTAGGTGGCTAGTCGGTCTTCTTTGTAGAATCCATGTAGACAGCAGACGATTCCAGATGTATTTCGAATGATCGGTGAGCTGCCTCCCTTGCAAGTTGTTCACGATGGGTAAGATTCATTTGTTTGTAACCTAGCTACTAACAGACAGTTACTTTTATATTCATCTTTATTAATTTCATACATTGTATATAATTCACTTATTAACTTACACATTTGAAACACTGCCTTGAATCTCATTCCGATATTAAACTGGAACATTTTGCTAATTATAAACATCGTTCAAAGTGGTGAAAGTGATGTCTTTTTGCCAGCTGAGAATTATCAACCACAGTGCATACTACAGTACATTGTTTCGATACAATGTATTTTTTTTTTATTGCTTTTGTCGATTTGCATTTTATTTGATACTGAAAAGTAAATAAACATGTAAATACAAGCTTTATTTTACTTCTGCATAATTGTTTACAACGAAAATGAACAATGTTATAGAACTACGCACAAATTTGTAAAAATAGTATTTAGATTTCTAACGTACTTTTAGTATTGAATTTATTATGAACTGTAAACAATTCAAGACTTAAAAATCAGATATTGAAAGTGTTTCTTATGATTTGTACTGTATTTGAATGCAATCATATTACACATTCATTATTAACTATATTAAAAATCATACATTAATCAAAAGATAATTTATTACCGAAATCTTATATTAAATAATATGTAATATAATCAACAATGTTTGAAAATTAAATCTATTTTAGTAGCGTCCATTTTAACATTAAGAACTGCCTGTACTTAAATAATATTTCAAAGTAGAAAAATTGTTTATATCAGTTTTTTTTTAACTATACCTTGGTTCAATATATAATATTATTTATTGATGATATATTTCTTTTATATGAAACAATTTTTTTTCAAATAAACAACGGATATTTCAACAATTGCACTACGACGCTACGCACCACAGATAAAGTAGGTCCACTTTCACTATCTCTACAATACCTTCGCCGCACATTGTGGGATGACATTTCTTCGGCGGAATATAAATTTTAACAGAAATATCTTCGGAATTGAATATTAAAATAAAACGTTATAATAATATTTACGTTAATTTCATTTTTCTAATTGAATATAGAAATCGCGCGAAAATCACCAAAATTTAAATAAAAATCTTTTTGTGAAAGTTAATTTCCCAAACAATAGAAATTCAATGAGTACTAGGATAACAACTACACGTAGTGGCGTTTACTACATCTATCTGCGTCTTACTCCATAGCATCTATTATTCGTTTACACTCTAATTGAGAACTGTATTTATTTATAATTATGAAAAAATAACAGTTCTCTAACGAGTTGAAATTTGAATGCAAACAATTTTAAATTATAAAACAATATTAAATTATTTACCAAAAATATTTCTATTCCTCAATAACTCACGTGTGATAATAATAATGCAACCAATTTTTTTAAAAAAATCTTGTCTTGATATATATATATATATACATATATACATATATATACATATATACATATATATATACATATATATATATACATATATATATACATATATATATACATATATATATATATATATATATATATATATATATATATATATATATTCACCGAAAAAATATACAGATTCTTTCGTTTTCGTACCTATTACTGTAGAGTATTTGTCATTTTTTAAAAAAGAAAATGAATAATAACATGAAATGATTGTTGTTCATAGTAAATGGTTGTAAATTATCGTAAATTTAATGAAATTATCAAAATATCAAAATTGCTTAAAATCTGGTAATTAATTCATTCATACTAGTCGATGCGTATTTTAATATTCTATATCATATCTTACACAAAATTAATATCGGTCCATAATAAATACTGAAAATATCAAAAGAACCGTAAAAAATCCGCAAAAAAGCACGTTTTTCTTTCATAAAATATCCAAATTGTTATAAAAATGGCAATTAATTCATACTGGTTGATCCGTATTTTAATATTCTATATCGTATTTTACACAAAATTTCATCGGTCCATAATAAATATCGAATATATCAAAAAAAAGGCAAAAGTATAAGTTTTTCCCTCCTAATAAATGTTTCAGAATAACAAAAACGAGTACGACAAAATGGAAGTAAAGATATAAGTAAATAAATTATGTGCAAAATTAATGAAAATGAGTAAATTTATAAAATATAGTTCTGTATAAAATTTGATAAAGACGAATATAAAAGTGACTGTTTTGTAGGGTTGTACATAAATTATAACAGTTTGTAAATGCATTTATAAACAACAAGTGGATATCGAAACACTAAGTGAAATTTATACATATATATATATATATATATATATATGTATATATATATATAGATAGATAGAGAGAGAGAGAGCATTCTTTTCAGTAATGATCTAAACAATTAAAAAGGACAAATTCTTCTTAAAAGTAATGTGAATTCAATAATTCATTTCTTTAAAGCATAGAAAAAACTATGAACTTATGATTTGTTTTAAGAGTATATAATAATAACAAAAAATCAAATTATAATCGAAATTATAATTTACAAAATTATAATAAGGCCAGCATCTTTTGTAATGTATTTAAAATAATATATATATATATATATATATATATATATATATATATATATATATATATAAACTAATTATAATTATCCTTATGGAATGGAGAAAATTGTGATTTTCAGACCGATGGTGTAGGCACCTCGGTACATTATAGAAACGATGGTGGACGGTTGGCCTCGTATTGTCGCAAAAATGTGTTATATCTAGATCACCACTCTCCTTATAGTCTTATTGAACTGTGACAGTTTATAAATGATTATAGGAGCGTAAAATGTCATCGTATATGTCCAGTATATCAATAGAACAGGGACGAATTACTTTCATTGTTTACCGGTTATTCGCATAAAATACAGTTACATTTCCACTTACAGTGTATTCGAGTCCGATAATCGACGGAATCAGTCCGGCGCGCGGCGGTGAAACGAATTGCCGGCCGACGAAATTGCCCGGCCGTACGGACACACGATAGACATATTTGCGCCGAAGAGAACATTTCTATTGAAGTAAAATTACTTGTACGTGAGTCTACGGACCAGCTCGCTTCCGATGTGGCGAAAAAATTGTGTGCAAAAATTTATATTTTGCAAATTAACATTTTTTCCATTACGAAGCGATACTAGACGTCCGTCGAATCTCCGAACCCGTTCCAGTTCATCGGTAGCATGCGTAGTACCCTAGTAATCGCGTCTGCAAATTCGCTCTGACGTCACTGAAAATGTGGTAATTTCGCAATTCGGCAATTTTTGTTGTGCGATGCGACACTAGACGTCCATTTGAACACTGAATCGGTGTCGGTTTGTCAATTAGCCGTACAGGGCCGGAGTAATATGGTCCGAAAATTTGCGACCCGCCCACTTCGGGGGCCGATTCAAATACCTTCTACGTTCCGATTTCACTTTTAAACGCCAGGACGTATATCTACGGACCGCCCCGCATGCGATGCGCGAAAAAAGTCGAAAAAAATTTTCTCAAATTCACGTACCCCTACCTTTGATCACGATTTTGAAACGCGAATTTTTTTTCGCAAATCTGCAATTTTTTCGACGCGGATGGAAACTAGACGTCCGTCTGAACTACGAATAGTTTTCGGTTTCTCGATAGCACGCGCAACGCCGGAGTTACAGCGTCTGAAAGAGTTTGCGGGTCCGCAAAATCGTCTTTTTTCGCATTTTTCGCACACTTCCCACCGTTAAATTTGCTTCCAAATGCGGAAACTAGGTTCGCCGGATCCGTCCGCTCCCGATCCGCTGAAAAAAACATCGAAAAGTCGAAGTTCAAAAATTTGCAATTTCGCAAATCAGAGCATTTTTCGATGCTTGTTTATGGAGATGATGGTGGAGGCGCAACGATTTGATGGTGGAGGCGCACAATGTATTACCGTGCTCGGCGAGCGTTTTCCTTTTGGAAATCGCTTGTTTCGACGGTGTCACACGATTCTAGACGTCTACACCGACTGTATACCAGTGCCGGTGTGCGGCCCGCACAGGCCCGGGGTGTACCAGGCCCGAAAAAATTTGTAAATAGAAAAAATTACAAATTGGTAATTTTTTCGACGCGATGCGATTTCAGACGTCCGTCGGACCTTCGAACCAACGTCGCTTCCTCGCTCACATGTACAGGGCCGGCGCAGAGGTCCGAAAACCAATCGAAGACGGTAATTTCATTCGTCATTTCTAGACGTTTATGGGGATCGGTGTTAACTTTTATCACGTAATTATAAATTTCCGAGGCCTTCTCACTTCCAATCCGCAAAAAAATAGTTGTATTGTGCATGTACGTGTGTGTGTATGTATGATTTTTTTCAAATTGTTTGTCTTACAAATCGATGAATCTGGTGGTATAGAGCGAATGTATAGCCTCGCTTACATACAATAGCATTACATGTAATGGCATACTTAAAAAAAAATTCTAAAAGAATAAAATTAACCTAAACTAATGTCTAATTTTAATTTACAGGTATCTCTACAGTACCACGACTAAACGGTTTACATAAAGCAGAACATTAATTGATATTTAAATATTAATGATATTTATTAATTATATTAATTTATATTTTTATAATTTTATGTTTTATAAAAGTGTATTTAATGTAAAGAGGATATAAATAAATAAAGTTTTTAAACTAAATTTTAAATGATTTTTTTATTTATTTTAAACACAAACAAAATAATTTAATAATTATTTACATTGTAATTAATCAATTTTTATATTTAACAATCCCTATATAATATAATAGATTGAAATTAAATATGTGAAATTAAATTTGAAATAAAAATATTTTAATTAATTATTTAACATACAAATACATATATTATATATATAAAACACAGTGTGTTTAATATGCAAATAAAAATCTATATTCTATATCAGTATAAAAAGCATCTCATTCATTGATTCTTCTTAACCATGCTTCGCCAAATGGACGGCTAAACATTGATTAGACGACTACGAACGTACTCCTGATATACAGTAAAGAATGTGTATCATATATTAATATGTACAAAACACAACATTGATTCTACTTGCTTTACTGTGACGTATTCGTAGACTACCGTTCGTCTAATTAAACTTGACGCCGGCGCCTAACAGTATATCAATCGAGATCAGAGGTGGATGAAACTAGCCTCTGATACGGACATCGGGCTGTTACTACGGCTCTGCGTGTGCGATATAGGAACAGACGCAAGTTCACGTATCCAACAGGCGCCTATATTCACTCTGTATTTGGAAAAAATCATACATACATACAGACGTACACGCACAATACAAATATTTTTTTGCATTTTTTTTTGCGGATCCTAAGTGAGAAGGCCTCGGACAATTATAATTACGCGATAAAAGTTAACGCCGACGCTCATAAACGTCTAGAAATGACGAATGATATTCCCGTCTTCGATTGGTTTTAGGGCCTCTGTGCCGGCCCTGTACATGCAAGCGAGGAGGCGACGTCGGTTCGAAGGTCCGACGGATGTGTAATATCGCATCGCGTCGAAAAAATTTTCGATTTGTAATTTTTTTATTTACAAATTTTTTCGGGCCTGGTACACCCCGGGCCTGTGCGGGCCGCACACCGGCACTGGTATACAGTCGGTGTAGACGTCTAGAATCGTGTGACACCGTCGAAACAAGCGATTTCCAAAAGGAAAACGCTCGCCGAGCACGGTAATACATTGTGCGCCTCCACCATCAAATCGTTGCGCCTCCACCATCATCTCCATAAACAAGCATCGAAAAATGCTCGGATTTGCGAAATTGCAAATTTTTCAACTTCGACTTTTCGATGTTTTTTTCAGCGGATCGGGAGCGGACGGATCCGGCGCACCTAGTTTTCGCATTTGGAAGCAAATTTAACGGTGGGAAGTGTGCGAAAAATGCGAAAATAGGCGAATTTTCGGACCCGCAAACTCTTTCAGGCGCCATTACTCCGGTGTTAGGCGTGCTATCGAGAAACCGAAAGCTATTCGTGCTTCAGACGGACGTCTAGTTTCCATCCGCGTCGAAACAATTGCAGATGTGCGAAAAAAATTTCGCGTTCGAAAATCGTGATCAAAGGTAGGGGTACGTGAATTTGAGGAAATTTTTTTCGAGTTTTTTGGCGCATCGCATGCGGGGCGGTCCGTAGATATACGTCCTGGCGTTTAAAATTGAAATCGGAACCTAGAAGGTATTTGAATCGGCCCCTGAAGTGAGCGGGTCGCAAATTTTCAGACCCTATTACTCCGGCCCTGTACGCCTAATTGACAAACCGACACCGATTCAGTGTTCAAATGGATGTCTAGTTTCGCATCGCATAACAAAAATTGCCGATTTGCGAAATTACCACATTTTCAGTGACGTCACAGCGAATTTGCAGACGCGATTGCTCCGGAACCAAGCATGCTACCGATGAACTGGAACGAGTTTGGAGATTCGACGGACGTATAGTATCGCTCCGTAATGAAAAAACTATTAATTTGCAAAATATAAATTTTTGCAAAAAAATTTTTTTCGCGTTTTTGGCAATTTTTTCGCCACATCGGAAGTAAGCTGGTCCGTAGACTCACGTATAAGTAATTTTACCTCAATAGAAATGTTCTCTTCGGCGTAAATATGTCTATCGTGTGTCCGTACGGCCGGGCAATTTCGTCGGCCGGCAGTTCGTTTCACCGCCGCGCGCCGGACTGATTCCGTCGATTATCGGACTCGAATAAACTGTAAATGGAAATGGAACGCGACTAATCGGTAAACAATGAAAGTAATTCGTCCCAGTTCGATCGATATAGTGGATTTATACGATGACATTTTGCACCCGTTGAATCATTTATAAACTGTCGCAATTTAATAATTCGCCTGGCCTCGCCCGGCGAGGCCCGGCCGGTCCGCAGTTCCACTAAGCATATACATGCGCTCTGTACCGCCAGATTCATCGATTTACAAGACTGAAACAATTTTGAAAAAATCATACATCCATACACACGTACACGCACAATAAAACTGTTTTTTTGCAATTTTTTTTGCGGATCGTAAGTGAGAAAGCCTCGTACATTTGTAAATATGCGATAAAAGTTGGCACTAGCACTTATGTACGTCTAGAAACGACATAGGAAATTCCGGTCGTCGACTGATTTTCGGGCCTCTGTGCCGGCCCTGTACATGTGAGCGAGGAAGCGACGTCGGTTCGAAGGTCCGACGGACGTGTGAAATCGCATCGCGTCGAAAAAATTACCGATTTGTAATTTTTTCATCTATTTACCAATTTTCTCGGGCCTGGTACACCGGACCTGTGCGGGCCGCACCGGCACTGGCATACAGTCCATGTAGACGTCTAGAATCATGTGACACCGTCGAAATAAGCGTTTTCCAAAAGGAAAACACCCGCCGAGCACGTTGATACATTGTGCGCCTCCACCATCAAATCGTTGCGCCTCCACCATCATCTCCATAAACAAGCATCGAAAAATGCTCTGATTTGCGAAATTGCAAATTTTTCAACATCGACTTTTCGATGTTTTTTTCAACCGATCGGGAGCGGACGGATCCGGCGCACCTATTTTCCGCATTTGGAAGCAAATTTAACGGTGGGAAGTGTGCGAAAAATGCGAAAATAGGCGAATTTTCGGACCCGCAAACTCTTTCAGGCGCCATTACTCCGGTGTTAGGCGTGCTATCGAGAAACCGAAAGCTATTCGTGCTTCAGACGGACGTCTAGTTTCCATCCGCGTCGAAACAATTGCAGATGTGAGAAAAAAATTTCGCGTTCGAAAATCGTGATCAAAGGTAGGGGTACGTGAATTTGAGGAAATTTTTTTCGAGTTTTTTGGCGCATCGCATGCGGGGCGGTCCGTAGATATACGTCCTGGCGTTTAAAATTGAAATCGGAACCTAGAAGGTATTTGAATCGGCCCCTGAAGTGAGCGGGTCGCAAATTTTCAGACCCTATTACTCCGGCCCTGTACGCCTAATTGACAAACCGACACCGATTCAGTGTTCAAATGGATGTCTAGTTTCGCATCGCATAACAAAAATTGCCGATTTGCGAAATTACCACATTTTCAGTGACGTCACAGCGAATTTGCAGACGCGATTGCTCCGGAACCAAGCATGCTACCGATGAACTGGAACGAGTTTGGAGATTCGACGGACGTATAGTATCGCTTTGCAGCACAAAAACTATCGATTTGCAAAAAAAAAATACTTTGCAAAAAAAATTTTTTCGCTTTCTTAGCAATTTTTTTATCGCATCGGAAGCGGCTCGGTTTGTAGACCCACGTACTAATGTTTAAAAGTGACACCGACCTCTAAAAAGTGTATTTGAATCGGCCTGCAATGTGAGCCAGTCACAAAATTCGGGCCCTATTTCTCCGACCCTGTACGCTCAATTGACGACAAAGTGATACCGGTTCAGTATTCAAATAGACGTCAAGTATCGTATCACACAACAAAAATGGTCGATTTACGCGGAATTTTACATTTCCAGTGACGTCAGTGCGAAATTGCAAACGCGATTGTTCCGGCACCGCACGTGATACCGATGTACTGAAACCGATTCAGAGTTTAAATGGGTATCTAGTATCGCTTTGCAATGCAAAAACTGTCCATAGATATCCGTTTCGTCTATTAAATTTATTGCCGATACTTATATGTGTTAGAAACGGCGTCAGAAGCGATCAGCGACAGCCTGTAATACAGGCGTGGGGCCGTTTTGCCGGCCCTGAACGCACAAATAGATAACCAACGCCAGTTCGCAGTTCCACTAGGCCCGTACATTCGCTTTGTACCGCCAGATTCATCGATTTGCAAGACTCAATTTGAAAAAACACACACATACACACCCACACGCATAATACAATTGTTTTTAACAATTTTTTTGGCGGATTGGAAGTGAGAAGGCCTCGGACATTTATAATTACGTGATAAAAGTTAACGCCGACGCCCATAAACGTCTAGAAATGACGAATGAAATTCCCGTCTTCGATTGGTTTTCGGGCCTCTGTGCCGGCCCTGTACATGTGAGCGATGAAGCGACGTCGGTTCGAAGATCCAACGGACGTCTAATATCGCACCGCATCGAAAAAATCACCGATTTACAATTTTTACGTTTATTTACAAAATTTCTCGGACCTGCTGCACCGGGCCTGTGCGGGCCACTCACCGACACTTCCGTACAGTCCGTGTAGACGTGTACAATCATGTGACACCGTCGAAACAAGCGATTTCCAAAAGGAAAACACCCGCCGAGCACATTAATACATTATGCGCCTCCACCATCAAATCTACGGACAAACATCGAGAAATGCCACGCCCTAACTTCTGACTCGCGAAATTGCAAATTTTTGCACTTAGACTTTTCGATGTTTTTTTCAACGGATCGGGAGCGGACGGATCCGGCGCACCTAGTTTCCGCATTTGGAAGCAAATCTAACGGTGGGAAGTGTGCGAAAAATGCGAAAAAAGACGATTTTGCGGACCCGCAAACTCTTTCAGACGTTGTAACTCCGGCGTTACGCGTGCTATCGAGAAACCGAAAACTATTCGTAGTTCAGACGGACGTCTAGTTTGTATCCGCGTCGAAAAAATTGCAGATTTGCGAAAAAAATTTCGCGTTCGAAAATCGTGATCAAAGGTAGGGGTACGTGAATTTGAGGAAATTTTTTTCGACTTTTTTGGCGCATCGCAAGCGGGGCGATCCGTAGATACACGTCCTGGCGTTTAAAATTGAAATCGGAACCTAGAAGGTATTTGAATCGGCCCCTGAAGTGAGCGGGTCGCAAATTTTCGGACCCTATTACTCCGGCCCTGTACGGCTAATTGACAAACCGATACCGATTCAGTGTTCAAATGGATGTCTAGTTTCGCATCGCACAACAAAAATTGCCGATTTGCGAAAGTACCACATTTTCAGTGACGTCACAGCGAATTTGCAGACGCGATTGCTCCGGAACCAAGCATGCTACCGATGAACTGGAACGAGTTTAGATATTCGACCGACGTCTAGAATCACTTTGCAGGATAAAAACTATCGATTTGCAAAAAAAATTTTGCAAAACATTTTTTTTTCGCATTTTTGGCGATTTTCTCATCGCATCGGAAGCGGGTCGGTTTGTAGATCCACGTGCTAGTGTTTAAAAGTGACAGCGGCCTCTAAAATGTATTCAAACCGGCCTGCAAAGTGGGCCAATCTGAAAATTCGGGCCCTATTTCTCCGACCCTGTACGCTAAATTGACGACAACGTGATACCGGTTCAGTATTCAAATAGACGTCTAGTATCACATCGCACAACAAAAATGGTCGATTTACGATAATTTCACATTTCCAGTGACGTCAGTGCGAAATTACAGACCCGATTGTTCCTGTACCGCACGCGTTACCGATTTTCTAAAACCGATTCAGAAATTAAATGGATATATAGTATCGCTTCGCAATGCAAAAACTGTCAATTTAAAAATATAATATATATATATATACACGATGACATTTTGCACTCGTGTATTCATTTATAAACTGTCGCAGTTTAATGACACTGTGAGGAGAGTGGAGAGCTAGATATAAAATATTTTTGCGACAACACGAAGCCAACCGTCCACCATAGTTTCTATAATGTACCAGGGTGCCTACACCATCGGTCTGAAAATCACGCTGGTCATTAACGATCGATTTAAGTTTTTTCTTGACATTGCTTTGCCAAATGGACCGTTAAACATTAACTCGACGACTATGAACGGTCTACTAATGTAAAAACAATAAAATATGTTTATTATTTATTTGTGTACAATACATAAGATTGATTCATACTGACACATCATTAGACGACATAGATGGCTGGAGCCAGCCTATGATGTACTAATTGTTTATTGCGATATTTTTGTTGGAATCGAAAACGTGCCTACTCATACAATTGCGATTCATCGTTGGAACTTTGCCCTAGCGCCTAAAAGTGTCACAAAACTACGATCAAATCAAACAGCTCCTAATTGGTTTTCGGGCCGCCGTCCCGGCCCTGTGTGTTGAAGCGCGGAACGCCACTAATCCACTGTAGTGATTGATAGCCGCTATCGTCCTACACAGCCAAAATCGTCGTCGCTTTCAAAAATAATTTTGGCTAAAAAAACAATTTAATAAAAAAAATTCTTGTTTTTTTTTCGACAATTTTTCGGCGCATCGCAAGCGTGATATTCCTTAAACATACGTATGTTAAATTTTCGGTTGTTTAAATGTGCTTGAAACGGTATCAGAAGCGATCAACGATAGCTTGTGCTTCGGGCCGTTGTTCCGGCCCTGCACGCGCGACCGAATAACCGACACCGGTCCGCAGTTCCACTAGACATATTCATTCGCTCTGTACTGCCAGATTCATCCATTTTCAAGATTCAAACAATTTGGAAAAAACATACACACATACACACCTACACGTGTAATACAAATGTTTTTCGCAATTTTTTTGGCGGATTGGAAGTGAGAAGGCCTCGGAAATTTATAATTACGTGATAAAAGTTAACACCGATCCCCATAAACGTCTAGAAATGACGAATGAAATTCCCGTCTTCGATTGGTTTTCGGGCATCTGCGCCGGCCCTGTACATATGAGCGAGGAAGCGACGTCGGTTCGAAGCTCTGACGGATGTCTAATATCGCATCGCGTCGAAAAAGTTTCCGATTTACAATTTTTTCATCTATTTACAAATTGTCTCGGGCCTGCTGCACCGGGCCTGTGCGGGCCGCACACCGACCCTGACATACAGTCCGTGTAGACGTCAAGAATCATATGACACCGTCGAAACAAGCGATTTCCATAAGGAAAAGTCTCGCCGATCACATTAACATTTTATGCGCCTCCACCATCAAATCTACGGACAAACATCGAGAAATGCCACGCCCTAACTTCTGACTCGCGAAATTGCAAATTTTTGCACTTCGACTTTTCGATGTTTTTTTCAACGGATCGGGAGCGGACGGATCCGGCGCACCTAGTTTCCGCATTTGGAAGCAAATCTAACGGTGGGAAGTGTGCGAAAAATGCGAAAAAAGACGATTTTGCGGACCCGCAAACTATTTCAGACGCTATAACTCCGGCGTTACGCGTGTTATCGAGAAACCGAAAACTATTCGTAGTTCAAACGGACGTCTAGTTTGTATCTGCGTCAAAAAAAATGCAGATTTGCGAAAAAAATTTCGCGTTCGAAAATCGTGATCAAAGGTAGGGGTACGTGAATTTGAGGAAATTTTTTTCGACTTTTTTGGCGCATCGCAAGCGGGGCGATCCGTAGATACACGTCCTGGCGTTTAAAAGTGAAATCGAAACCTAGAAGGTATTTGAATCGGCCCCCGAAGTGGGCGGGTCGCAAATTTACGGACCATATTACTCCGGCCCTGTACGGCTAATTGACAAACCGATACCGATTCAGTGTTCAAATGGACGTCTAGTTTCGCATCGCACAACAAAAATTGCCGATTTGCGAAAGTACCACATTTTCAGTGACGTCACAGCGAATTTGCAGACGCGATTGCTTCGGAACCAAGCATGCTACCGATGAACTGGAACGAGTTTAGATATTCGACCGACGTCTAAAATCACTTTGCAGGATAAAAACTATCGATTTGCAAAAAAAAAATTTTGCAAAACATTTTTTTTTCGCATTTTTGGCGATTTTCTCATCGCATCGGAAGCGGGTCGGTTTGTAGATCCACGTGCTAGTGTTTAAAAGTGACAGCGGCCTCTAAAATGTATTCAAACCGGCCTGCAAAGTGGGCCAATCTGAAAATTCGGGCCCTATTTATCCTACCCTGTACGCTAAATTGACGACAAAGTGATACCGGTTCAGTATTCAAATAGACGTCTAGTATCGTATCACACAACAAAAATGGTCGATTTACGCGGAATTTTACATTTCCAGTGAGGTCAGTGCGAAATTGCAAACGCGATTGTTCCGGCATCTCCACGCGATACCGATGTACTGAAACCGATTCAGAGTTTAAATGGGTATCTAGTATCGCTTCGCAATGCAAAAAATGTCCATAGATATCCGTTTCGTCTATTAAGTTTATTGCCGATACTTAAATGTGTTAGAAACGGCGTCAGAAGCGATCAGCGACCGCCTGTAATACAGGCGTGGGGCCGTTTTGCCGGCCCTGAACGCGCAGATAGATAACCAACGCCAGTTCGCAGTTCCTCTAGGCCCGTACATTCGCTTTGTACCGCCAGATTCATCGATTTGCAAGACTCAAACAATTTGAAAAAAACATACACACATACACACCCACACGCATAATACAAATGTTTTTAGCAATTTTTTGGCGGATTGGAAGTGAGAAGGCCTCGGACATTTATAATTACGTGATAAAAGTTAACGCCGACGCCCATAAACGTCTAGAAATGACGAATGAAATTCCCGTCTTCGATTGGTTTTCGGGCCTCTGTGCCGGCCCTGTACATGTGAGCGATGAAGCGACGTCGGTTCGAAGATCCAACGGACGTCTAATATCGCACCGCATCGAAAAAATCACCGATTTACAATTTTTACGTTTATTTACAAAATTTCTCGGACCTGCTGCACCGGGCCTGTACGGGCCACTCACCGACACTTCCGTACAGTCCGTGTAGACGTGTACAATCATGTGACACCGTCGAAACAAGCGATTTCCAAAAGGAAAACACCCGCCGAGCACATTAATACATTATGCGCCTCCACCATCAAATCTACGGACAAACATCGAGAAATGCCACGCCCTAAATTCTGACTCGCGAAATTGCAAATTTTTGCACTTCGACTTTTCGATGTTTTTTTCAACGGATCGGGAGCGGACGGATCCGGCGCACCTAGTTTCCGCATTTGGAAGCAAATCTAACGGTGGGAAGTGTGCGAAAAATGCGAAAAAAGACGATTTTGCGGACCCGCAAACTCTTTCAGACGTTGTAACTCCGGCGTTACGCGTGCTATCGAGAAACCGAAAACTATTCGTAGTTCAGACGGACGTCTAGTTTGTATCCGCGTCGAAAAAATTGCAGATTTGCGAAAAAAATTTCGCGTTCGAAAATCGTGATCAAAGGTAGGGGTACGTGAATTTGAGGAAATTTTTTTCGACTTTTTTGGCGCATCGCAAGCGGGGCGGTCCGTAGATACACGTCCTGGTGTTTAAAAGTGAAGTCGGAACGTAGAAGGTATTTGAATCGGCCCGCGAAGTGAGCGGGTCGCAAATTTTCGGATCATATTGCGCCGACCCTGTACGCCTAATTGACAAACCGACACCGATTCAGTGTTCAAATGGGCGTTTAGTATCGCATCGCACAACAAAAATGGCAGATTTGCGAAATTACCACATTTTCAGTGACGTCAGAGCGAATTTGCAGATGCGATTGCTCGAGAACCACGTATGCTAACGATGAACTGGAACGAGTTCGGAGATTCAACGGACGTGTAGTATCGCTTTGCAGCACAAAAACTATCGATTTGCAAAAAAAAAATATTTTGCAAAAAAATTTTTTTCACTTTCTTAGCAATTTTTTCATCGCATCGGAAGCGGGTCGGTTTATAGACCCACGTATTAATGTTTAAAAGTGACATCGACCTCTAAAAAGTGTATTTGAATCGGCCTGCAATGTGGGCCAGTCACAAAATTCGGGCCCTATTTCTCTGACCCTGTACGCTAAATCGACAAAGTGATACCGGTTCAGTATTCAAATAGACGTCTAGTATTGCATCGCGCATCAAAAATGGTCGATTTACGCGAAATTTTACATTTCCAGTGACGTCAGTGCGAAATTGCAGACGCGATTGTTCCGACACCGCACGCGTTAACGATGTACTGAAACCTATTCAGAGTTTAAATGGGTGTATAGTATCGATTTGCCATTCAAAAACTGTCAATTTTCAAAATATAAATTATTGCAAAAACAATTTTTGCAGTATTTCGTTTCATCACCTTGCACCGAACGGATTCTGTATTCTGTATTCAAATATCACATAGTATATCTATCTAGTCATATAAATGAAATATTGTTTTTGTTCTTGGAATAGTGTGTGTGTACATGTTTTTAGTTGTTGTTTATAATTCACTATATATAACTTATCTTTCATTCAAAAGTGGAATTGCATTAATTAACGTACTCAACACTAAAATATCCTATGTTTTAAATTGTCAATAAAATCGATGATTTAAACGAATATGAATATTACAGAAAAATAATGTAAATATACCTTTTTTGAGACAGTTTAAATATTGAATGTATTTGATTGAAGTAAATGGTTTATTCTAATCAAAATATCTTTAATATTTAATCTGAATCAAATTGTCGTTAGAATTGTATTATGACTTGTTCCGCTCTTTCCAACATATATTTTAAATACTGCAGATATCATGTTAGTACATGACATAACATCTCACGCGATTTTTTATGCAAATCTAAAAAATCGCATGAATTTCCTACGCGACCACAAATTTTATATCAATTTTAGTACATGTGCTACATTCTTTTAGAAAAGTCGATAAACTCATTGTGATGATGAGTGACATTTAGCATAGAAATAAACCTATTACAGGGAACACTAGTATTTACTTTCAAAGTTTCACTAATTGTTTGAAAAAGAATTAGAAAATTAGTTAAAATATTCTTTTTCTAAAATAAATCCATGAAAAAATGCAGTAACATTCATTCTGAAATAGGAATTCTTTAGTTAGGCCTTTTAAGTTGATATAAAACACATATATAATTATTTGTTTACCAACAACCTTTTTGTTTAGCATACATGATTTCAATTATTATCTGTAATTTTTATCAATTTGTAAGACTTTTTAAAATTATTTCTGTACGTACTTATTCAGTACTGATAGAGGAGCAATAAATATATAGAGAAATCGAAAATATTCATAAATTCTAGTAATATTAATTTATATTATCGAAATGAAATAAATTTCAAAAGTAAACCACTATCTATATGATCTTTTTTTGAAGGCATGTTTTTTCATACATGGAAATATTAACTTTATGCATATGAAATTATGCATATGCAAACTATAACTGCATACATTTGTTTTCATTGCTTATTCTATAAAAATTGAGTATATATGGAAAATATTTGAAAAATAAGTAAAATTAATTTGTCTACAACACTATCATATATAAAATTTATGAAGCAAGAATTTTTAAAAGATAAATAGAGAACAGTATAAGGTTTAGAGTATAAAACATGAAAATGTAATCAAATTTATTCATACTTCTAGTTAATATAATGTTCAATTCAGTTTGAAGAATATTAGTCAGCAAATGTTTTCATGAATGTATTCAATGCTCATTTCTTTAGTGTTTATTTATATTTTATTAACATTTCTATTAATCAGTCTTTGTAATTACTGAAATACAGTTCTTAAGACATAAAATGATTGTATTTAAACGTGTGAATTTTTACAACGTCTAATTTTTATAGGTTTAGTACATTGTAAGCATTTCAACTCAACAATTTTAACATACTCAACATTTAAATAGCAACATGTATATATATATATATATATATATATATATATATATATATATATGTATATATATATATATATATATATATATATATATATATATATATATATTACTAATTATATTTTATTGTCTAGACGTATTTATTATTTAGAACATCATTATAGCTTCTTCCATTTCTATTTATACATGTAATGTTTCAGGGAACTCATAATATTGAATGCTTTATATTTTTAACTTTGACTGCAAATGAAATATGCTTTGGTTGTAACAATATTAATATATCAATATATATATATATATATTTCTTATTGTCATTTTTAAAAATATTTATAAATGAAACAAGAGGTATTTGATGGTTCAGTTTGAAATAATTTCAAATAAAAGCGGTGGATCGTCCAAACTAATAAATAATATTAATATACATGTTTGTGTATATATATATACATCTTTTTTACAAGCTAAATGCTAACAAAGTAGTATTCCTTATATATTAAATATGTGTATATTAAATCTGTCTGTGTTTTCATTTAAACATTTTAAATTCAAAATCGAGCTAGCTACCCCATCTGTTGCTATTCATGTAATTTCTAAACTAAATACTTAAAGAAAAAAAAATTTATTTACCATCTGACTAAGGGAAAGTACTAATTTTTTTTTAGTTTATATCCCAACTTATACGAAAACTAATTTCATACTGACGTTTCAAACACAGGAAAAAATATATTTCAGTTTTTCATAGAGATGGCCGTACGCATCTATCTTAGATTTAAGAAAATACTCTATGTATAGTTAATAATAAAGTATATAAAGAATGGACATTATTATTTTATTGCTATATTACGAGATTAAAAATCAATACATTGTTAGGAAAAACATTTAATCAATAAAAAATAGAAATGAATGTATTTTAAAGAAAATACTGAGTACTCACAATTGCAGCAGATGCATACATCGTTCCCTCGGTAATTCGGAACCGAGCTCCTTTTAGTCGTCTTGTATGACAAGCAAGAATACTGGTGGCAGGATCATATTCAGTCTATTTATTGATTTTTCGTAATGTAATTTCTTATTTGTTTTCTGAAAATAAATAATATCAAATTAGAATCATTCGACAGAAAATTATTATAAATAAATATTTATACATAAAACTATGAATGTAAAATGATACTGCTGTACCTTAAAAGTTATAAAATATTTACAATTTTTTAAAAAATGCCACTGGCTTGTATTCCACAATCTAATTCGAAATTTCGTCCACATTTTAAGAACATTTTCAATTTTTTACTATTAATTTAGCCATGGTAATATTGATTTTAACAGGGAGGATTTGACTGTTTTGTTGCAGATAATAATGGCCATTTTTAACAATCGCAAACGTCACAAATCGCATCGTCAACGCTAGTCGGCTCGGATAGGAATTAAATACCGAGTGGCATCTTTATATATTTTTTAATGTTTTAAATTAATTTATATTTAAAAATAATTGCAATCAACATAAGATGACACACGCACGCATATATATATATATATATATATATATATATACATATACATATACATATATATATATATATATATATATATATATATATATATATATATACATATATATATATATATATTTATGTATATATATATATATATATATATATATATATATATGTACACAATGCTCATTTTTTAGTTTTTATTTGTATTTTATTAACATTTCTACTAAACAGTTCTTTTTTAATTACTGAAATACAGTTTTTAAACTATAATATAACGGTATTAAAATATCTTTAACATTTAATCAGCATCAAGTTGACATTATAGAATTGTATTATGACTTGTTCCGCTCTTTCCAACACATATTTTAAATACTGCGGGTATCATGTTAGTACATCACATCATATCTTATACGGATTTTTTATGCAAATCTAAAAAATCGCACGAATTTCTTACCAGACCACAAATTATATATCATTTTTAGTACATGTGCTACATTCTTTTAGAAAAGTAGATAAACTCATTGTGATGATGAGTGACATTTAGCATAGAAATAAACCTATTACAGAGAACACTAGTATTTACTTTCAAAGTTTCACTAATTGTTTGAAAAAGAATTAGAAAATTAGTTAAAATATTCTTTTTCATAAATAAATTCATGAAAAAATGCAATAACATTCATTCTGAAATAGGAATTCTTTTAGTTAAGCCTTTTAAAGTTGATATAAAACACATATATAATTATTAGTTTACCAACAACCTCTTTGTTCAGCATACATGATTTCAATTATTATCTGCAATTTTTATCATTTTGTAAGCCTTTTTAAAATAATTTCTGTACGTACTTATTCAGTACTGTTAGGGAAGCAATAAATATATACAGAAATCGAAAGTCTTCATACATTCTAGTAATATTAATTTATATTATAGAAATGAAATAAATTTCAAAACTAAACCACTATCTATATGATGTTTTTTTGAAGGCATGTTTTTTCATACATGGAATTATTAATTTTATGCATATGAAAGCAAACTATAACTGCATATATTTGTTTTCATTGCTTATTCTATGAAAATTGAGTGTATATGGAAAATATTTGAAAAATAAGTAAAGTTAATTTGTCTACAACACTATCGTATATTAAATTTATGAAGCAAGAAGTTTTAAAAGATAAATGGGAAACAGTATAAGGTTTAGAGTATAAAACAGGAAAATGTAATCAAATTTATTCATACTTCTAGTTAATATAATGTTCAATTCAGTTTGAAGAATATTAGTCAGCAAATGTTTTCATAAATGTACTCAATGCTCATTTCTTTTGTGTTTATTTATATTTTATTAACATTTCTATTAATCAGTCTTTGTAATAACTGAAATACAGTTCTTAAGACATAAAATGACTGTATTTAAACGTGTGAATTTTTATAACGTCTAATTTTTATAGTTTTTAGCTCATTGTAAGCATTTCTTTCATTGTAATACTGATATATAATATTATACCAATGTAGGAAGTCAAATATATTGATAACTACTAATATATTATAAATTCGAAACTGATATATAAATAAAAAATAGATTATTAATACACTTTATAATTCACTATATATGACTAAAAATTTATTCAATCAATGAATTGCATTTAACATACTCAACATTTAAATAGCAACATGTATATATATATATATATATATATATATATATATATATATATATATATATTAATAATTATATTTTATTGTCTAGAAGTATTTATTATTTAGAACATCATTATAGTTTCTTCCATTTCTATTTATACATGTAATGTTTCAGGGAACTCATAATATTGAATGCTTTATATTTTTAACTTTGACTGCAAATGAAATATGCTTTGGTTGTAACAATATTAATATATCAATATATATATATATATATATATATATATATATATATATATATATATATATATATATTTCTTATTGTCATTTTTAAAAATATTTATAAATGAAACAAGAGGTATTTGATGGTTCAGTTTGAAATAATTTCAAATAAAAGCGGTGGATCGTCCAAACTAATAAATAATATTAATATACATGTTTGTGTATATATATATACATCTTTTTTACAAGCTAAATGCTAACAAAGTAGTATTCCTTATATATTAAATATGTGTATATTAAATCTGTCTGTGTTTTCATTTAAACATTTTAAATTCAAAATCGAGCTAGCTACGCCATCTGTTGCTATTCATGTAATTTCTAAACTAAATACTTAAAGAAAAAAAATTTATTTACCATCTGACTAAGGGAAAGTACTAATTTTTTTTTAGTTTATATCCCAACTTATACGAAAACTAATTTCATACTGACGTTTCAAACACAGGAAAAAATATATTTCAGTTTTTCATAGAGATGGCCGTACGCATCTATCTTAGATTTAAGAAAATACTCTATGTATAGTTAATAATAAAGTATATAAAGAATGGACATTATTATTTTATTGCTATATTACGAGATTAAAAATCAATACATTGTTAGGAAAAACATTTAATCAATAAAAAATAGAAATTAATGTATTTTAAAGAAAATACTGAGTACTCACAATTGCAGCAGTAGCATACATCGTTCCCTTGGTAATTTGGAACCGAGCTCCTTTTGGTCGTCTTGTATGACAAGCAAGAATACTGGTGGCAGGATCATACACAGTTTATTTATTGATTTTTAGTAATGTAATTTTTTATTTGTTTCTGAAAATTAATAATATCAAATTAGAATCATTCGACAGAAAATTATTATAAATAAATATTTATACATAAGACTAAGAATATAAAATGATACTGCTGTACCTTAAAAGTTATAAAATATTCACAATTTTTTTAAAAATCCCACTAGCTTGTATTCCACAATCTAATTCGAAATTTCGTCCACTTTTTTAGAATATTTTCAATTTTTTACTATTAATTTAGCCATGGTAATATTGATTTTAACAGGGAGGATTTGACTGTTTTGTTGCAGATAATAATGGCCATTTTTAACAATCGACAATCGCAAACGTCACATATATATATTATATATATATATATATATATATATATATATATATATATATATTATATATATATATATATATATATATATATATATATATATATGTATGTATATATATATATACATATATATATATATATATAGATAGATAGAGAGAGAGAGAGGCATTAATTATGAGAGATATAATTTTAAAATTAATATTTGGTGTATTTTTTTTGTACAAATATCCAGTTTTCATTATATTGGACAATGGATAAATCATGAAAACATAAAATCGTTATTATTTGAAATATATTTTTTCCATTAAATAAATCGGTTTCATTTGATCTAGTTTTGAAAATCTTATGGAAGCATTGTAACAGCACCGTGTCAGCATTTTATATAATTCACTCGTAGCTGCGTCACGAATCGACTGGCCTTCACTGACCATTGCACGGCTTGCGCGACTCATTTCTGTATCGAACGCCGTCCGTCCAATACACTGTTCAAGAATTTTCCTACAGTCGTATTTAATTGCAAGTAATTGTAGTTTTTCGATTGAAATTTTTAAATATATGTTTAAACCTAACTAAATTAAAAACATTTAACTATTTTTTAACAAATTTTCAAAATAATTTTACATTTTTCAATATTAACAATTTTTAGAGTTATTGTACATTGTTTATTTTTTTTTAGAATTTTTACTATCATGGATGAATATTTAAGTATAGAGTACTTTTGTTTAATTTACATAAAATTAAATTTGATAAATTGTTTTTTTCATTATTTTAAAATACATTTTTTTTTAATTTTAATTTGTTATATATGTTCTTCTGATTACTGAAGTCGATTTGAAGATTCGTCGTATAACGATATATATATTTCTAACATAACACGTTAGAAGCACTGAAGCAACGTTAAAACATCGTGATCGAGAAAGATCATAAAATTAGTTTTCAGTATTGTAAATGTAAGTGCCTCGGGGTTTTGTATCGTGATCGCCCGATCACTTTAACTGTAAATTCATAAAAATCTTTTAGTGAATTCTTCAAATTCATTTTAAGATTGTCCGTGAGTACGAACCAGATGTCTAATAAACGTTAAACTGGGATTGCGTTAAGGGTACAGGATATTTTGGTTTCACCTCTAGGTAGTACTTAAGCGATCGCACCCTTTAATAACTATAACCGTCTGTACGTTTTCGCCATCGAGAAGTCTTCAAACCTGGAGGTGCGAGGCAGTCTGTTTGTTTTGTCCTTTTTTTCAGGGTTTTTGTGTTGTTTTCCCTGACCTTTATTTTATGAGACTTTCTGTCTCGCTTCTCACTTGTGCTTTAGATTATACTTTAGAGTAGGGTTTTTATGAGAGATCTCTCGTTTTTTTTTTATAGCTTAGGTTTTTGACTAGGGTTTCAGGTTTCTTCGAGAACCGCATCCACATTCTTCGATGACATCACGAAAACGTACATTCGGTTGAGAAGTGCAGAGCGCTGGGCGAGAGTGGCTGGGGTATCCCCGGGCCTGTAATCCTACACGGGTGTTACTCGGATGCTTCGTACTTTGCTTTGCTTTTAGTTTTAAATTCATTTTTTAACATTTTGTTACTGAGGTAGGGTTTATTCTGAAAATGTTTCACCAAACAGCAAACATTGTGGTTGACTCAACATGAACCACACTACCACTGAACCACACTATTTGAACCATGGTTCTAGTTATTGATTACACTGCACGTCGTATGTGTAATCAGAGGATACTGTTATAACAATATATTTTGTAAAATGATAAATGTTTAACATTCTGCATCGGATATTTAACACGAACATAATATTAAAAGTTCGTACGATTCATTAAATCTTAAAATCATTTTATTACACTACTCTATACTTTAAAACGAATTTGGAAGATCGCCAGACCGACGTGGATATTAAATATTATGTAATAATGGCATAAAAAAGTAAGAAAAATATACTCGATTCATTAATTACAGTGTGGTTAAAAAATCATAAAGTTTCAGATGCTTTTGATACCAAATGGATCCGGTTTCTCATAAAGATCGTGAATACATAGCACTGAAATGTATATCTTTACTACGGAATATGTATGACGGGAAGTTAAAAATGTTAAGGAAAAAAGTTAAAATATAAAATACTATTTTTAAATATACATATATAAACTTTTGTAGTAAAAATATTCTGTTCTAGGTACTAAATTATTAGTTTTAGCATCGTATGAAGAGTATGTTAGATCAAATTTCGGATGCTGAACATGGGGATTACTAAATTATGTTGTTTTGGTGCTTGTATAGAACAAGGCAATCTTCTATCCAGTCTTCATTTTAAAAGTAAGCATTTCATTTAAAAATCTAATTAATACAAAATAAATATGTAGCATAAAATTGAAATATAAATATACTTTTAATAATTATAAAGTAATAATTAAAAAACTTAAGAATATTAACTAATAAATTTTTATGTTCCATTAGAATCTGTTTAACTAATCTCAAAATTTATAAATAATCGAAGAATAAAATAACCATTGGATAAAATTCAGAGATTGCAGTTAATTAACCAGAAACTAAAAGCGCTGTATGGCAAAGTAAGTTTTATCTTTTAAAATTTTAAATTTCATTACAAAAGTAAACAATTCATTTAAATAAAATATGCACAGTAACTTGATTTCATTAAACTCCGTGATTTTTAAAAAAAATCCTTTTATGCAACACATGTGAATTTCTTAATTTAATTAAATGTTTAGACTTTTTTTGTTTCGCGTATTTTGATTGTTGTAAAATTAATTTTAATGACTCTAATGTTCAATTTATAACACACTTTAGTTTCATTCGATAATAAGTATGTAGATTTTTCACAGTATCACTATATTTCCAAACGTATTTTTAAAAATATAATCATTTCTTTGTTGCCTATTGTTGAATATAATTTCGTGTTTAATTTTGATCCCATCTAAGAATTTTTTAATATATAAATTTTCTCACTGATAATAGATTAAATAATTAATCTAATACATTTTAATTTATAATTACATTTCGAAATAAATTTACATATTGCAATTGGTAAACTTTCTTGATATTATGTATATTATAATAGTTAAAATCATTTAATGTTTTTATTAAATTTGAACTTAATTTTCAAGTGTAATTTTAATTTTCAAATTTATATAGCTAATCAAAAGTAACTGTTTTTTTTTTTTTAATCAAATTATTTAGTATTTGAAATAAATTTTCATTCTAACAATAATTTATAATCGGATTTTTTTTCACTACTTTCAATAATTAATATGCAAGGTGTTTCATTTGCAGTATTCTTAATGTATTTTTCCATTCCATATTAAAAGAAAAATTTTACATTGTTTTAAGATTGTTAAAATATCATTTTGGCTCTTTTCGTTTTATTGTTTAAATTTGATTCTATTGAAAGTATATATTTTTTTAATCTGAAAATTAAATTTTCTTCATTAACAATCATATTATTAATAAATTCATAATTAGTCTAATTTAATAAACTTTAATTTATACATATAATTTGATGTAAATTAATTTATTATTAGTAAAGTTTTTTGGTGTTATATACAGTAATTGAAATTGTATTAATTTTTTTGTTCAATTGTATTAAAAAAATATTCTATAAAATTGTGCTGCAGATCAAACTATTTCATTAATTTCTATAAAATCATTTTGAATTCGAATTGACTTTTTAACAATTTGAGGAAATAAAATTTTTAGATAAGTTAGTATAGTCTAAAAACTTTGATATTAAATAATCAAATATATACAGAAAATAGTTTCATGTTTCAACATTACTTTTTTAAAATTTGTGTTCTTTTTTTTAAGATTTTTCTTTGATTTTTTTCTTAAACATTTTGCCTGTTAATAGTTGAATCTATTTGCATAAATTATTTAAGCACCAAATGATTTGATAAGAAAAAGAACTGTTTAGTTATTTTTCATTAATTAATTATGCATATTTGTTTAACTTTACAATTATTTTTTTTAAATTGTAATTGTTTACTTTCTTTAATATTGTTTTACCAGTTTTTATTCTTTTTGCATTTAATTAATATTCGATGAATTTTAATTTGAAATAGATTTTCATGATAATCTTAAATTAATTTACTGATTTTGGTGCTTAATTTGTAATTTTTTATTTTATTCAGTTTCTTTTTCAATATTTGATCATATAACATATATATATATATATATATATATATATATATATATATATATATATATATATATATAACAAGTCATATATAATTAAATTTTAAATGTTTCGTTTTTGTTTATTTTAAAATTAAAATTGTGATTCCATCATTCTATTCTTCATTATATAAAAATATTGTAAGTTCTACTTTTAAATGCTCTTTTTATAATAAACTTGTTTCCTTTTTATACGTTAGTAACGAAATTTATTAAGGGTGTAAATGATTGAAATCAGTTTTTCACCAATTCTATCAATTTTTTAAGTTGAAATTATCTTTTCTCTTATTGAACATACCTAATTATTAGATTGAAAATAGTTTTTTAAAATGTTTCATTCATATCCATTGTTATATTTTGTATCAATATATCAGTCTTTTGCTGTTTATTTGTTTTTGTAATATATATATATATATATATATATATATATATATATATATATATATATATATAAAGTTAAATTTTCATACAACCAAATACTTATAAATTTTTGCAGTAAAAACACATCCCATTCATATTTTCTTTTCTTTTTTGGTAATTTTTTTATAGTTGAAAGTGAGTGACTGAAATAGGTTGTATGCATGAAATATTGCAAATTGTATTTATATATTTTGTTTTAAAGTATTAATGAATGTGTTATATAAAGAATATAAAAATGTTTTCAGGTGTCAGAAGATGAAGAATTTCTAGAAATTAAATAGGACTATAAAGATTTGCCAACATGAGAGGGTGATAGCTGTTCAGTTTGTTTCCAGTGCGGACGACAGGAGTTACAACCAGAAACCAGAACAAAGAAACTTATTTATAGTTACTAATTATAATAATTTATTATTGTTAACCCAAATATTTCTATATATTTGATTAAAAAGTGCGATATTCGAATAATAAGGTATTGATTGCAACATCACTTTTTCTATAAGAGCAAAAATTTAATAGCATTGACAATGAATCATCTATTTAAATGATTCTATTTTAACGATTCATTAAAACTAAAAGTAAATTGCAAATTTTTAGATTCTCTTAAGTTCATAAGTAAAAGAAAACTGCATATTATTTAAATGATAAATTAATCGAAATGATACATTTTATAATAATCTAAACGAAAAAGTAAATTCGGATATAAAAGAAAATTGCAAATTATTTAAAGATAAATTAATAGGAGTAGTATATTTAATTCTTCTTAAAGAAGAATTAAGTTCATAAGAAATAAAAAAGAGCAATCGGTTCCATTATGCATTAATTAAATTTAAATACTTAAAAAGTTTTTTTTACATTCACAGTTTGTAAACAAAGTAAAACAAATTGAAGTTCATAAATAATAATTAATATGATTGGTAAAATTTAGAATATTTTTTTTATTTAATAAGTAGTTAATATTTTTATATTAATTTATTTCTAAAATTCACATTTATTAAAATAGAAATTTACTTTCATAAACAAATCAAATGTAAAAGTAATTACTTTATACTTTCTTTAAATAGAACTTAAATTTGTTTCTAATAACTCATTTCAAAAATCTACAAATAGAACATTGTTTTTTTAAAAAAAGTAATTAATGAGAATCAATAATGTTTAATTTTTGTTTATTAAATATGAACTCAATTTCTTACTTTTGCACTGATTGAATGTTTTTCATAAATAATAGTACAAATTTTAATCAAATGTTCATAGTTGAATTATTAATGGCATTGGTAACATTTAAATACTTTTTCTTTCAATTTTACAATCTTGTTCAATTTCATATTTCTATATAAAGTTGTTCTAAATTTCATAAATAGTTGAAAGTTAATAATGTTGTTCATAAAGTTAAATAATTGGTAATATTTAATTACTCTTCTAATTAAATGTTAATTTTTATCATTAGATTAATTATATTTTTTAATGATTATAATGAAGTAATCTGTATAAGCAAAATTAATGGTTGATAATATTTTCAATACTTTTAGCATTTATTTTAAGAGTGAAATTTTTCAATTTCTCATTACTATATAAAAATAGCTTTGTCAAAATTTGAAACAATAGAAATTTACAAGTCACTTATTTTAAATATGAAATAATTTAATAGTTAAATACTATTTAATTATTTTAAATATAAAGTAACTTTTCTTATGTTACAAATAAAGTTTAAACTTGTCTAATGATTAACAATTAATAAATAATTACCAATTACTATTTTCATATATAAATTAATAGTTTAATAATGTCGAAATACTTCTCAACTTTCAACAATCCAACTTTGAATGAAATCAATGTTATTAAGACCGGTAAATGATTGAACATTATAAATTAGTAGTTTGTTTCAAAAGGCTAAAATAATGTTTAATTATGATTGCATGCTCTTTTTTGATTGAATATGAACTATTTTTTTTATTGCTTCTGCATTAATTAAAAAGTTTACAAATTGTAATAAAAAATTCTCATTTAATAAGCAAATTGATGACATTAACATATTTTTAATATCATTTTTTTTGATTTATTAGCTTTTTAAATTTCTTATTTCTGTATAAAATGTTGTTGATGCTCGTTAACTGATGAAAAATTACAAATGAATTATTTTTTTCATGATCGTATGACAGTTCATAATATTTAAATGTTTTTTTTTTTTTTATTAAACGTGATTTAAATTTCGTATAAATACATTAATTAGAATCATTTCTACTGATTATTAGAAATTTAAAAGTAATTTTTATAGATACATTAATGATTTCTATATGTTGTTTAAATACTTTTTCTTTTAACTATGAACTTTCAATGCAAATTTTTGTCAATGCTCATAAGACTGTTTCAAATGAATTATTGTTTAAAGTTTAAATAACACTATAATATTGCAATGCTCTTTTTCTATTAAACATGACTAAATTTAAGTGATGAACTTTTTATGAACTTTTTCAATTTCTTATTTCGATGAACAAATTAATTATTATTAATGATTTACTTATTATTGATAAAATAATAGTTGATAATAAATGAACGTTATTTTTTATTAAATATGAATTAAATTTCATATCTGTAGAATAATTATAATGCTTTTCAATGGTATTTAAATAGTTTGAAATAATTTTTACATGTGAATTAAATAATACTCGGTACTTTTAACATTTTAGTTAATGATGAAATTATTAAATTTTCTTATTTCTATATGAAGTATTGGTAAAGTTCATAAATGTTAGAAAATTGGAAATGAATTTTCTCAAAGGTGGTGAAATAATCGTTGTTAAAATGTAAATGCTCTTTAATTGTTAAATAAGAATTCGGCTTCTTATCAGTACACATTAAGTACAAATTTTTCTAATGATTATAAATAGTAGATTGTTAAAATTTATCGTTAACGATACGTTAGTAATTCTATTAAAGGTTATACGTACCTTTTTTTACATTTAAATGCTGTTTTTCTTTAAATACGAACTAAATTTCAATCGGTATATATTAAATTTTAAACTGTCATAAGTAACACAAAAATTTAGATTTCATTTAACTAAATCAGTGAATATAATTAGTAAACATCTTTGAATGAATCGTAAAGTAAATGAATTAATTGCTATCGTATTAATTATGAAATCGTATTCTTATTCGAATACTAATTTTTTTTCAAACCATCAGGAAAGTATTTTTTTAACGATAATGAAATTGATGTTATTTAAATAGTCGTGTTTTAACGAAATGAATTTATTTTCATGTCTTAGTTAATAATGAAGATTTTTTTTTGAAATTTATAAGCAGTGATTTTTCAATTTAATTTCTATATGGAAAATGTTTTATTCTTATTTACTGTAATGTTTTTCTTTTAAACATTAATTCAATTTATCATTTCGATGGAAAATATTTGTTTCTAAGTAAACAGGTATTATCAGATAATGTTTTACGTGACTAAATTAACTAATCATATTATTATTATTTTAATTATTTTTTGCTTTGAATAATTCCGTTTCTTTATCTTTGCTTAAATGAAAACATTTCAGGAATAATGTTTTTTTTATAAGTAAATTAAAATTATTTAGCTGCACGTTTTAAATATACTCAATTCCATTTTGTAACATTAAATACTTTTTATTGGAAGTCGATTTATAGAATCGATATTAATCAGATGCTTTTTTCATTTAAACATTAAATCGTATTCTTATTTCAAAATTGAATAAAAAAAAAACAAAGTTCATATTTAATGGAAAATTCCGTATTGAAATTGTTTTTCGTTATATATATTCAAATTTTTACATACCTGTAAGAGTATGTACAATGTAAATGATTATTTCATAAACTTTTATTACTTGATATATGTATCAAATATAGAAAAGTGATGTTCAACAATACGGGTAACTTTCAATGTGCGATATACAATACATATAATTGAAAAATAATTCGCCTTTAAGTTATATGAATCGCTGAAAGCGATCTTTCATCGGACGAATATTTAACGATATTTCCTTTTTTCGTTTTATAATGTAATCGCAAAAGTTTTCAGAAAGTCTACATGTTTGAACACCGAGATACGTGTGTTTTGAACAAGTGTTTGTGTCGTTAGCTCGCTTAGCTCGTATCCGACATTTAATTATATCGGTTCAGGCCGTTTAGATTCGAATCATCTCGGGTAGGAGTAGATAGTTTAGTTCTGTGATATCAGGCAGGTTTTAAATAGATCGTTTAAATACAGACTCGGGTAGGCTTATCGTTAGCTACGCGTCGGGTAGGATAGGGCGGCAGTCGGAACGCCGGTGTGTCGTATGAATGTCGTGTATGTACGAATGTTACGTATGCTCGATTAACATCCGAGAAGTGGTAGTGCGAAGTTTTGAGATGTCATCTCGTCTGTGTTTAATAGATTTTCTGAAAACTTTAATTCACGGTTGTTTTTATCATTACGGTAATATTAAAATAATCAATTGAAACCGCATATTTGTTTGTAATAAACATTAATCGTTATAAATATGTATTTTTTCGCACATTGTTAAGTTACCTCTAGCTATGTACTACTGTTATTTTTGTATCGGATCATGGTAATCGTTATATATTAATTTAATGATTATTTTAAAGTTTTTTAATCGGTGATAAATATTGTACACCGTAATATATCTTTTGCAGCGTACATCCTTTGTCATCGAACAGTGTATATCGTAAGTAACCGAAACTGAGCATATGTCGTAAGTAACTTAAACTGAGCATATGTCGTAAGTAACTTAAACTGACCGTGTGGTTATCGTAAGTAAATGAAACTATGCGAGTGACGAAAACGGACGGTGCGGTGCCGTAAGTAACCGAAACGGTGTAGATATTTTTGTACGAAACGCGATTACCTGAGACCGATCGCAAAGTTTTTCACTTATAATTTATACTGTATCGTTAGGCTTTATACATTCCTGATCACAATAAATTAATAAGAAAATTTTCAGGGTGGTGGGGGCGGAACTCGGGCCAAATTTCCAGGTCACGTGACCGGCGCACTGCGCAGGCGCGTGAACTTGTGTTTTGTTATATGTTATTGTTATTTTAGAATACGACTATACATGAACTTGCAGTAAATACTTATAAATAACATGGATAAGATTACTAGATAGATACGAAGGTAGAGCGGTTAGGTATAAACGCTCTACCGCTGTCGATACGACAGAGACGTCGGACGGACCTAGTTATCGGAAGCTCCGGTGGTAACGGAAGCTGAATTAAACAGAACGAAAGGAAGTTCCGATTTTATACTGTATTAGAACGACGTGGTGCAGGTTATAAGATTACTAGATAGATACGAAGGTAGAGCGGTTAGGTATAAACGCTCTACTGCTGTCGAAGAGCAGCGTCGGTACTGTCGGTTCGACGTCTCCGTCGAACAGACATAGTTATCGGAAGCTCTTGCGGTAACGTGTACGTAGAGCGGTTAGGCATAAACGCTCTACGTGTGTGTATGTGTCGGTGCCCTAGCGGTGCCCATGCGGTACACGTCCGAGTACACGTCCATGTGCTATGTGTACTCGTCCGAGTACACGTGCACTCGGACGAGTACACATAGCACATGGACGTGTACTCGGACGTGTACTCGGACGTGTACTCGGACGTGTACACGTCCGAGTACACGACGCCCCGCCCACCGCACGCACCGTTTTTCTCTCGATTTAATCACGACGCCCCGCCCACCGCACGCACCGTTTTTCTCTCGATTTAATCACGACGCCCCGCCCACCGCACGCACCGTTTTTCTCTCGATTTAATCACGACGCCCCGCCCGCCGCACGCACCGTTTTTCTCACGATTTAATCACGACGCCCCGCCCACCGCACGCACCGTTTTTCTCTCGTTTTAATCACGACGCCCCGCCCACCGCACGCACCGTTTTTCTCTCGATTTAATCACGACGCCCCGCCCACCGCACGCACCGTTTTTCTCTCGATTTAATCACGACGCCCCGCCCACCGCACGCACCGTTTTTCTCTCGATTTAATCACGACGCCCCGCCCACCGCACGCACCGTTTTTCTCTCGATTTAATCACGACGCCCCGCCCACCGCACGCACCGTTTTTCTCTCAATTTAATCACGACGCCCCGCCCACCGCACGCACCGTTTTTCTCTCGATTTAATCACGACGCCCCGCCGACCGCACGCACCGTTTTTCTCTCGATTTAATCACGACGCCCCGCCCACCGCACGCACCGTTTTTCTCTCGATTTAATCACGACGCCCCGCCCACCGCACGCCGTGTACTATGTGTACTCGTCCGAGTGCACGTGTACTCGGACGAGTGCACATAGCACATGGACGTGTACTCAGACGTGAATTCGGACGTGTATTCGGACGTGTACTCGGACGTGTACACGTCCGAATACACGTCCAAATTCACGTCTGAGTACACGTCCATGTGCTATGTGCACCCGTCCGAGTGCACGTGTACTCGGACGAGTGCACATAGCACATGAACGTGTACTCAGACGTGAATTCGGACGTGTATTCGGACGTGTACTCGGACGTGTACACGTCCGAATACACGTCCGAATTCACGTCTGAGTACACGTCCATGTGCTATGTGCACTCGTCCGAGTACACGTGCACTCGGACGAGTACACATAGTATCACGAAGCCCCGCCCACCGCACGCACCGTTTTTCTCTCGATTTAATCACGACGCCCCGCCCACCGCACGCACCGTTTTTCTCACGATTTAATCACGACGCCCCGCCCACCGCACGCACCGTTTTTCTCTCGATTTAATCACGACGCCCCGCCCACCGCACGCACCGTTTTTCTCTCGATTTAATCACGACGCCCCGCCCACCGATCGCACCGTTTTCTCTCGATTTAATCACGAAGCCCCGCCCACCGCACGCACTGTTTTTCTCTCGATTTAATCACGACGCCCCGCCCACCGCACGCACCGTTTTTCTCTCGATTTAATCACGACGCCCCGCCCACCGCACGCACCATTTTTCTCTCGATTTAATCACGACGCCCCGCCCACCGCACGCACCGTTTTTCTCTCGATTTAATCACGACGCCCCGCCCACCGCACGCACCGTTTTTCTCTCGATTTAATCACGACGCCCCGCCCACCGCACGCACCGTTTTTCTCACGATTTAATCACGACGCCCCGCCCACCGCACGCACCGTTTTTCTCTCGATTTAATCACGACGCCCCGCCCACCGCACGCACCGTTTTTCTCTCGATTTAATCACGACGCCCCGCCCACCGCACGCACCGTTTTTCTCTCGATTTAATCACGACGCCCCGCCCACCGCACGCACCGTTTTTCTCTCGATTTAATCACGACGCCCCGCCCACCGCACGCACCGTTTTTCTCTCGATTTAATCACGACGCCCCGCCCACCGCCCGCACCGTTTTTCTCTCGATTTAATCACGACGCCCCGCCCACCGCACGCACCGTTTTTCTCTCGATTTAATCATGACGCCCCGCCCACCGCACGCACCGTTTTTCTCTCGATTTAATCACGACGCCCCGCCCACCGCACGCACCGTTTTTCTCTCGATTTAATCACGACGCCCCGCCCACCGCACGCACCGTTTTTCTCTCGATTTAATCACGACGCCCCGCCCACCGCACGCACCGTTTTTCTCTCGATTTAATCACGACGCCCCGCCCACCGCACGCACCGTTTTTCTCTCGATTTAATCACGACGCCCCGCCCACCGCACGCACCGTTTTTCTCTCGATTTAATCACGACGCCCCGCCCACCGCACGCACCGTTTTTCTCTCGATTTAATCACGACGCCCCGCCCACCGCACGCACCGTTTTTCTCTCGATTAAATCACGACGCCCCGCCCACCGCACGCACCGTTTTTCTCTCGATTTAATCACGACGCCCCGCCCACCGCACGCACCGTTTTTCTCTCGATTTAATCACGACGCCCCGCCCACCGCACGCACCGTTTTTCTCTCGATTTAATCACGACGCCCCGCCCACCGCACGCCGTGTACTATGTGTACTCGTCCGAGTGCACGTGTACTCGGACGAGTGCACATAGCACATGGACGTGTACTCAGACGTGAATTCGGACGTGTATTCGGACGTGTACTCGGACGTGTACACGTCCGAATACACGTCCGAATTCACGTCTGAGTACACGTCCATGTGCTATGTGCACTCGTCCGAGTGCAGGTGTGCTCGGACGAGTGCACATAGCACATGGACGTGTACTCAGACGTGAATTCGGACGTGTATTCGGACGTGTACTCGGACGTGTACACGTCCGAATACACGTCCGAATTCACGTCTGAGTACACGTCCATGTGCTATGTGCACTCGTCCGAGTACACGTGCACTCGGACGAGTACACATAGTATCACGAAGCCCCGCCCACCGCACGCACCGTTTTTCTCTCGATTTAATCACGACGCCCCGCCCACCGCACGCACCGTTTTTCTCACGATTTAATCACGACGCCCCGCCCACCGCACGCACCGTTTTTCTCTCGATTTAATCACGACGCCCCGCCCACCGATCGCACCGTTTTTCTCTCGATTTAATCACGACGCCCCGCCCACCGCACGCACCGTTTTTCTCTCGATTTAATCACGACGCCCCGCCCACCGCACGCACCGTTTTTCTCTCGATTTAATCACGACGCCCCGCCCACCGCACGCACCGTTTTTCTCTCGATTTAATCACGACGCCCCGCCCACCGCACGCACCGTTTTTCTCTCGATTTAATCACGACGCCCCGCCCACCGCACGCACCGTTTTTCTCTCGATTTAATCACGACGCCCCGCCCACCGCACGCACCGTTTTTCTCTCGATTTAATCACGACGCCCCGCCCACCGCACGCACCGTTTTTCTCTCGATTTAATCACGACGCCCCGCCCACCGCACGCACCGTTTTTCTCTCGATTTAATCACGACGCCCCGCCCACCGCACGCACCGTTTTTCTCTCGATTTAATCACGACGCCCCGCCCACCGCACGCACCGTTTTTCTCTCGATTTAATCACGACGCCCCGCCCACCGCACGCACCGTTTTTCTCTCGTTTTAATCACGACGCCCCGCCCACCGCACGCACCGTTTTTCTCTCGATTAATTCACGACGCCCCGCCCACCGCACGCACCGTTTTTCTCTCGATTTAATCACGACGCCCCGCCCACCGCACGCACCGTTTTTCTCTCGATTTAATCACGACGCCCCGCCCACCGCACGCACCGTTTTTCTCTCGATTTAATCACGACGCCCCGCCCACCGCACGCACCGTTTTTCTCTCGATTTAATCACGACGCCCCGCCCACCGCACGCACCGTTTTTCTCTCGATTTAATCACGACGCCCCGCCCACCGCACGCACCGTTTTTCTCTCGATTTAATCACGACGCCCCGCCCACCGCACGCACCGTTTTTCTCTCGATTTAATCACGACGCCCCGCCCACCGCACGCACCGTTTTTCTCTCGATTTAATCACGACGCCCCGCCCACCGCACGCACCGTTTTTCTCTCGATTTAATCACGACGCCCCGCCCACCGCACGCACCGTTTTTCTCTCGATTTAATCACGACGCCCCGCCCACCGCACGCACCGTTTTTCTCTCGATTTAATCACGACGCCCCGCCCACCGCACGCACCGTTTTTCTCTCGATTTAATCACGACGCCCCGCCCACCGCACGCACCGTTTTTCTCTCGATTTAATCACGACGCCCCGCCCACCGCACGCACCGTTTTTCTCTCGATTTAATCACGACGCCCCGCCCACCGCACGCACCGTTTTTCTCTCGATTTAATCACGACGCCCCGCCCACCGCACGCCGTGTACTATGTGTACTCGTCCGAGTGCACGTGTACTCGGACGAGTGCACATAGCACATGGACGTGTACTCAGACGTGAATTCGGACGTGTATTCGGACGTGTACTCGGACGTGTACACGTCCAAATACACTTCCGAATTCACGTCTGAGTACACGTCCATGTGCTATGTGCACTCGTCCGGGTGCCCGTGTACTCGACCGAGTGCACATAGCACATGAACTTGTACTCAGACGTGAATTCGGACGTGTATTTGGACGTGTACTCGGACGTGTACACGTCCGAATACACGTCCGAATTCACGTCTGAGTACACGTCCATGTGCTATGTGCACTCGTCCGAGTACACGTGCACTCGGACGAGTACACATAGTATCACGAAGCCCCGCCCACCGCACGCACCGTTTTTCTCTCGATTTAATCACGACGCCCCGCCCACCGCACGCACCGTTTTTCTCACGATTTAATCACGACGCCCCGCCCACCGCACGCACCGTTTTTCTCTCGATTTAATCACGACGCCCCGCCCACCGCACGCACCGTTTTTCTCTCGATTTAATCACGACGCCCCGCCCACCGATCGCACCGTTTTCTCTCGATTTAATCACGAAGCCCCGCCCACCGCACGCACTGTTTTTCTCTCGATTTAATCACGACGCCCCGCCCACCGCACGCACCGTTTTTCTCTCGATTTAATCACGACGCCCCGCCCACCGCACGCACCGTTTTTCTCTCGATTTAATCACGACGCCCCGCCCACCGCACGCACCGTTTTTCTCTCGATTTAATCACGACGCCCCGCCCACCGCACGCACCGTTTTTCTCTCGATTTAATCACGACGCCCCGCCCACCGCACGCACCGTTTTTCTCTCGATTTAATCACGACGCCCCGCCCACCGCACGCACCGTTTTTCTCTCGATTTAATCACGACGCCCCGCCCACCGCACGCACCGTTTTTCTCTCGATTTAATCACGACGCCCCGCCCACCGCACGCACCGTTTTTCTCTCGATTTAATCACGACGCCCCGCCCACCGCACGCACCGTTTTTCTCTCGATTTAATCACGACGCCCCGCCCACCGCACGCACCGTTTTTCTCTCGATTTAATCACGACGCCCCGCCCACCGCACGCCGTGTACTATGTGTACTCGTCCGAGTGCACGTGTACTCGGACGAGTGCACATAGCACATGGACGTGTACTCAGACGTGAATTCGGACGTGTATTCGGACGTGTACTCGGACGTGTACACGTCCGAATACACGTCCGAATTCACGTCTGAGTACACGTCCATGTGCTATGTGCACTCGTCCGAGTGCACGTGTACTCGGACGAGTGCACATAGCACATGGACGTGTACTCAGACGTGAATTCGGACGTGTATTCGGACGTGTACTCGGACGTGTACACGTCCGAATACACGTCCGAATTCACGTCTGAGTACACGTCCATGTGCTATGTGCACTCGTCCGAGTACACGTGCACTCGGACGAGTACACATAGTATCACGAAGCCCCGCCCACCGCACGCACCGTTTTTCTCTCGATTTAATCACGACGCCCCGCCCACCGCACGCACCGTTTTTCTCTCGATTTAATCACGACGCCCCGCCCACCGCACGCACCGTTTTTCTCTCGATTTAATCACGACGCCCCGCCCACCGCACGCACCGTTTTTCTCTCGATTTAATCACGACGCCCCGCCCACCGCACGCACCGTTTTTCTCTCGATTTAATCACGACGCCCCGCCCACCGCACGCACCGTTTTTCTCTCGATTTAATCACGACGCCCCGCCCACCGCACGCACCGTTTTTATCTCGATTTAATCACGACGCCCCGCCCACCGCACGCACCGTTTTTCTCTCGATTTAATCACGACGCCCCGCCCACCGCACGCACCGTTTTTCTCTCGATTTAATCACGACGCCCCGCCCACCGTACGCACCGTTTTTCTCTCGATTTAATCACGACGCCACGCCCACCGCACGCACCGTTTTTCTCTCGATTTAATCACGACGCCCCGCCCACCGCACGCACCGTTTTTCTCTAGATTTAATCACGACGCCCCGCCCACCGCACGCACCGTTTTTCTCTCGATTTAATCACGACGCCCCGCCCACCGCACGCACCGTTTTTCTCTCGATTTAATCACGACGCCCCGCCCACCGCACGCCGTGTACTATGTGTACTCGTCCGAGTGCACGTGTACTCAGACGAGTGCACATAGCACATGGACGTGTACTCAGACGTGAATTCGGACGTGTATTCGGACGTGTACTCGGACGTGTACACGTCCGAATACACGTCCGAATTCACGTCTGAGTACACGTCCATGTGCTATGTGCACTCGTCCGAGTACACGTGCACTCGGACGAGTACACATAGTACACGGCGTGCGGTGGGCGGGGCGTCGTGATTAAATCGAGAGAAAAACGGTGCGTGAGGTGGGCGGGGCGTCGTGATTAAATCGAGAGAAAAACGGTGCGTGCGGTGGGCGGGGCGTCGTGATTAAATTGAGATAAAAACGGTGCGATCGGTGGGCGGGGCGTCGTGATTAAATCGAGAGAAAAACGGTGCGTGCGGTGGGCGGGGCGTCGTGATTAAATCGAGAGAAAAACGGTGCGTGCGGTGGGCGGGGCGTCGTGATTAAATCGAGAGAAAAACGGTGCGTGCGGTGGGCGGGGCGTCGTGATTAAATCGAGAGAAAAACGGTGCGTGCGGTGGGCGGGGCGTCGTGATTAAATCGAGAGAAAAACGGTGCGTGCGGTGGCCGGGGCGTCGTGATTAAATCGAGAGAAAAACGGTGCGTGCGGTGGGCGGGGCGTCGTGATTAAATTGAGATAAAAACGGTGCGTGCGGTGGGCGGGGCGTCGTAATTAAATTGAGATAAAAACGGTGCGTGCGGTGGGCGGGGCGTCGTGATTAAATCGAGAGAAAAACGGTGCGTGCGGTGGGCGGGGCGTCGTGATTAAATCGAGAGAAAAACGGTGCGTGCGGTGGGCGGGGCGTCGTGATTAAATCGAGAGAAAAACGGTGCGTGCGGTGGGCGGGGCGTGGTGATTAAATCGAGAGAAAAACGGTGCGTGCGGTGGGCGGGGCGTCGTGATTAAATTGAGATAAAAACGGTGCGTGCGGTGGGCGGGGCGTCGTGATTAAATCGAGAGAAAAACGGTGCGTGCGGTGGGCGGGGCGTCGTGATTAAATCGAGAGAAAAACGGTGCGTGCGGTGGGCGGGGCGTCGTGATTAAATCGAGAGAAAAACGGTGCGTGCGGTGGGCGGGGCGTCGTGATTAAATTGAGATAAAAACGGTGCGTGCGGTGGGCGGGGCGTCAGATTAAATCGAGAGAAAAACGGTGCGTGCGGTGGGCGGGGCGTCGTGATTAAATCGAGAGAAAAACGGTGCGTGCGGTGGGAGGGGCGTCGTGATTAAATCGAGAGAAAAACGGTGCGTGCGGTGGGCGGGGCGTCGTGATTAAATCGAGATAAAAACGGTGCGTGCAGTGGGCGGGGCGTCGTGATTAAATCGAGAGAAAAACGGTGCGTGCGGTGGGCGGGGCGTCGTGATTAAATCGAGAGAAAAACGGTGCGTGCGGTGGGCGGGGCGTCCTGATTAAATCGAGAGAAAAACGGTGCGTGCGGTGGGCGGGGCGTCGTGATTAAATCGAGATAAAAACGGTGCGTGCGGTGGGCGGGGCGTCGTGATTAAATCGAGAGAAAAACGGTGCGTGCGGTGGGCGGGGCGTCGTGATTAAATCGAGAGAAAAACGGTGCGTGCGGTGGGCGGGGCGTCGTGATTAAATCGAGAGAAAAACGGTGCGTGCGGTGGGCGGGGCGTCGTGATTAAATCGAGAGAAAAACGGTGCGTGCGGTGGGCGGGGCATCGTGATTAAATCGAGAGAAAAACGGTGCGTGCGGTGGGCGGGGCGTCGTGATTAAATCGAGAGAAAAACGGTGCGTGCGGTGGGCGGGGCGTCGTGATTAAATTAAGATAAAAACGGTGCGTGCGGTGGGCGGGGCGTCGTGATTAAATCGAGAGAAAAACGGTGCGTGCGGTGGGCGGGGCGTCGTGATTAAATCGAGAGAGAAACGGTGCGTGCGGTGGGCGGGGCGTCGTGATTAAATCGAGAGATAAACGGTGCGTGCGGTGGGCGGGGCGTCGTGATTAAATCGAGAGAGAAACGGTGCGTGCGGTGGGCGGGGCGTCGTGATTAAATCGAGAGAGAAACGGTGCGTGCGGTGGGCGGGGCGTCGTGATTAAATCGTGAGAAAAACGGTGCGTGCGGTGGGCGGGGCGTCGTGATTAAATCGAGAGAGAAATGGTGCGTGCGGTGGGCGGGGCGTCGTGATTAAATCGAGAGAAAAACGGTGCGTGCGGTGGGCGGGGCGTCGTGATTAAATCGAGAGAAAAACGGTGCGTGTGGTGGGCGGGGCGTCGTGATTAAATTGAGATAAAAACGGTGCGTGCGGTGGGCGGGGCGTCGTGATTAAATCAAGAGAAAAACGGTGCGTGCGGTGGGCGGGGCGTCGTGATTAAATCGAGAGAAAAACGGTGCGTGCGGTGGGCGGGGCGTCGTGATTAAATCGAGAGAAAAACGGTGCGTGCGGTGGGCGGGGCGTCGTGATTAAATCGAGAGAAAAACGGTGCGTGCGGTGGGCGGGGCGTCGTGATTAAATTGAGATAAAAACGGTGCGTGCAGTGGGCGGGGCGTGGTGATTAAATCGAGAGAAAAACGGTGCGTGCGGTGGGCGGGGCGTCGTGATTAAATCGAGAGAAAAACGGTGCGTGCGGTGGGCGGGGCGTCCTGATTAAATCGAGAGAAAAACGGTGCGTGCGGTGGGCGGGGCGTCGTGATTAAATTGAGATAAAAACGGTGCGTGCGGTGGGCGGGGCGTCGTGATTAAATCGAGAGAAAAACGGTGCGTGCGGTGGGCGGGGCGTCGTGATTAAATCGAGAGAAAAACGGTGCGTGCGGTGGGCGGGGCGTCGTGATTAAATCGAGAGAAAAACGGTGCGTGCGGTGGGCGTGGCGTCGTGATTAAATCGAGAGAAAAACGGTGCGTGCGGTGGGCGGGGCGTCTTGATTAAATCGAGATAAAAACGGTGCGTGCAGTGGGCGGGGCGTCGTGATTAAATCGAGAGAAAAACGGTGCGTGCGGTGGGCGGGGCGTCGTGATTAAATCGAGAGAAAAACGGTGCGTGCGGTGGGCGGGGCGTCGTGATTAAATTAAGATAAAAACGGTGCGTGCGGTGTGCGGGGCGTCGTGATTAAATCGAGAGAAAAACGGTGCGTGCGTTGGGCGGGGCGTCGTGATTAAATCGAGAGAAAAACGGTGCGTGCGGTGGGCGGGGCGTCGTGATTAAATCGAGAGAAAAACGGTGCGTGCAGTGGGCGGGGCGTCGTGATTAAATCGAGAGAGAAACGGTGCGTGCGGTGGGCGGGGCGTCGTGATTAAATCGAGAGAAAAACGGTGCGTGCGGTGGGCGGGGCGTCGTGATTAAATCGAGAGAAAAACGGTGCGTGCGGTGGGCGGGGCGTCGTGATTAAATCGAGAGAGAAATGGTGCGTGCGGTGGGCGGGGCGTCGTGATTAAATCGAGAGAAAAACGGTGCGTGCGGTGGGCGGGGCGTCGTGATTAAATCTAGAGAAAAACGGTGCGTGCGGTGGGCGGGGCTTCGTGATTAAATCGCGAGAAAAACGGTGCGTGCGGTGGGCGGGGCGTCGTGATTAAATCGAGAGAAAAACGGTGCGTGCGGTGGGCGGGGCGTCGTGATTAAATCGAGAGAGAAACGGTGCGTGCGGTGGGCGGGGCGTCGTGATTAAATCGAGAGAAAAACGGTGCGTGCGGTGGGCGGGGCGTCGTGATTAAATCGTGAGAGAAACGGTGCGTGCGGTGTGCGGGGCGTCGTGATTAAATCGAGAGAAAAACGGTGCGTGCGGTGGGCGGGGCTTCGTGATTAAATCGAGAGAGAAACGGTGCGTGCGGTGGGCGGGGCGTCGTGATTAAATCGAGAGAAAAACGGTGCGTGCGGTGGGCGGGGCGTCGTGATTAAATCGAGAGAGAAACGGTGCGTGCGGTGGGCGGGGCTTCGTGATTAGATCGAGAGAGAAACGGTGCGTGCGGTGGGCGGGGCGTCGTGATTAAATCTAGAGAAAAACGGTGCGTGCGGTGGGCGGGGCTTCGTGATTAAATCGAGAGAAAAACGGTGCGTGCGGTGGGCGGGGCGTCGTGATTAAATCGAGAGAGAAACGGTGCGTGCGGTGGGCGGGGCGTCGTGATACTATGTGTACTCGTCCTGTTGCACGTGTACTCGGACGAGTGCACATAGCACATGGACGTGTACTCGGACGTGAATTCGGACGTGTATTCGGACGTGTACACGTCCGAATACACGTCCGAATTCACGTCCGAGTACACGTCCATGTGCTATGTGCACTCGTCCGAGTACACGTGCACTCGGACGAGTACACATAGTACACGGCGTGCGGTGGGCGGGGCGTCGTGATTAAATTAAGATAAAAACGGTGCGTGCGGTGGGCGGGGCGTCGTGATTAAATCGAGAGAAAAACGGTGCGGGCGGTGGGCGGGGCGTCGTGATTAAATCGAAAGAAAACGGTACGTGCGGTGGGCGGGGCGTCGTGATTAAATCGAGAGAAAAACGGTGCGTGCGGTGGGCGGGGCATCGTGATTAAATCGAGAGAAAAACGGTGCGTGCGGTGGGCGGGGCGTCGTGATTAAATCGAGAGAAAAACGGTGCGTGCGGTGGGCGGGGCGTCGTGATTAAATTAAGATAAAAACGGTGCGTGCGGTGGGCGTGGCGTCGTGATTAAATCGAGAGAAAAACGGTGCGTGCGGTGGGCGGGGCGTCGTGATTAAATCGAGAGAAAAACGGTGCGTGCGGTGGGCGGGGCGTCGTGATTAAATCGAGAGAGAAATGGTGCGTGCGGTGGGCGGGGCGTCGTGATTAAATCGAGAGAAAAACGGTTCGTGCGGTGGGCGGGGCGTCGTGATTAAATCGAGAGAAAAACGGTGCGTGCGGTGTGCGGGGCTTCGTGATTAAATCGAGAGAAAAACGGTGCGTGCGGTGGGCGGGGCGTCGTGATTAAATTGAAATAAAAACGGTGCGTGCGGTGGGCGGGGCGTCGTGATTAAATCGAGAGAAAAACGGTGCGTGCGGTGGGCGTGGCGTCGTGATTAAATCGAGAGAAAAACCGTGCGTGCGGTGGGCGGGGCGTCGTGATTAAATCGAGAGAAAAACGGTGCGTGCGGTGGGCGGGGCGTCGTGATTAAATCGAGAGAAAAACGGTGCGTGCGGTGGGCGGGGCTTCGTGATTAAATCGAGAGAAAAACGGTGCGTGCGGTGGGCGGGGCGTCGTGATTAAGTCGAGAGAAAAACGGTGCGTGCGGTGGGCGGGGCGTCGTGATTAAATCGAGAGAAAAATGGTGCGTGCGGTGGGCGGGGCGTCGTGATTAAATCGAGAGAAAAACGATGCGTGCGGTGGGCGGGGCGTCGTGATTAAATCGAGAGAAAAACGGTGCGTGCGGTGGGCGGGGCTTCGTGATTAAATCGAGAGAAAAACGGTGCGTGCGGTGGGCGGGGCTTCGTGATTAAATCGAGAGAAAAACGGTGCGTGCGGTGGGCGTGGCGTCGTGATTAAATCGAGAGAAAAATGGTGCGTGCGGTGGGCGGGGCGTCGTGATTAAATCGAGAGAAAAACGATGCGTGCGGTGGGCGGGGCGTCGTGATTAAATCGAGAGAAAAACGGTGCGTGCGGTGGGCGGGGCGTCGTGATTAAATCGAGAGAAAAACGGTGCGTGCGGTGGGCGGGGCGTCGTGATTAAATCGAGAGAAAAACGGTGCGTGCGGTGGGCGGGGCGTCGTGATTAAATCGAGAGAAAAACCGTGCGTGCGGTGGGCGGGGCGTCGTGATTAAATCGAGAGAAAAACGGTGCGTGCGGTGGGCGGGGCGTCGTGATTAAATCGAAAGAAAAACGGTGCGTGCGGTGGGCGGGGCGTCGTGATTAAATCGAGAGAAAAACGGTGCGTGCGGTGGGCGGGGCGTCGTGATTAAATCGAGAGAAAAACGGTGCGTGCGGTGGGCGGGGCGTCGTGATTAAATCGAGAGAAAAACGGTGCGTGCGGTGGGCGGGGCGTCTTGATTAAATCGAGAGAAAAACGGTGCGTGCGGTGGGCGGGGCGTCGTTATTAAATCGTGAGAAAAACGGTGCGTGCGGTGGGCGGGGCGTCGTGATTAAATCGAGAGAAAAACGGTGCGTGCGGTGGGCGGGGCGTCGTGATTAATTCGAGAGAAAAACGGTGCGTGCGGTGGGCGGGGCGTCGTGATTAAATCGAGAGAAAAACCGTGCGTGCGGTGGGCGGGGCGTCGTGATTAAATCGAGAGAAAAACGGTGCGTGCGGTGGGCGGGGCGTCGTGATTAAATCGAGAGAAAAACGGTGCGTGCGGTGGGCGGGGCGTCGTGATTAAATTGAGATAAAAACGGTGCGTGCGGTGGGCGGGGCGTCGTGATTAAATTGAGATAAAAACGGTGCGTGCGGTGGGCGGGGCGTCGTGATTAAATCGAGAGAAAAACGGTGCGTGCGGTGGGCGGGGCGTCGTGATTAAATCGAGAGAAAAACGGTACGTGCGGTGGGCGGGGCGTCGTGATTAAATCGAGAGAAAAACGGTGCGTGCGGTGGGCGGGGCGTCGTGATTAAATCGAGAGAAAAACGGTGCGTGCGGTGGGCGGGGCGTCGTGATTAAATTGAGATAAAAACGGTGCGTGCGGTGGGCGGGGCGTCGTAATTAAATTGAGATAAAAACGGTGCGTGCGGTGGGCGGGGCGTCGTGATTAAATCGAGAGAAAAACGGTGCGTGCGGTGGGCGGGGCGTCGTGATTAAATCGAGAGAAAAACGGTGCGTGCGGTGGGCGGGGCGTCGTGATTAAATCGAGAGAAAAACGGTGCGTGCGGTGGGCGGGGCGTCGTGATTAAATCGAGAGAAAAACGGTGCGTGCGGTGGGCGGGGCGTGGTGATTAAATTGAGATAAAAACGGTGCGTGCGGTGGGCGGGGCGTCGTGATTAAATCGAGAGAAAAACGGTGCGTGCGGTGGGCGGGGCGTCGTGATTAAATCGAGAGAAAAACGGTGCGTGCGGTGGGCGGGGCGTCGTGATTAAATCGAGAGAAAAACGGTGCGTGCGGTGGGCGGGGCGTCGTGATTAAATTGAGATAAAAACGGTGCGTGCGGTGGGCGGGGCGTCGTGATTAAATCGAGAGAAAAACGGTGCGTGCGGTGGGCGGGGCGTCGTGATTAAATCGAGAGAAAAACGGTGCGTGCGGTGGGCGGGGCGTCGTGATTAAATCGAGAGAAAAACGGTGCGTGCGGTGGGCGGGGCGTCGTGATACTATGTGTACTCGTCCGAGTGCACGTGTACTCGGACGAGTGCACATAGCACATGGACGTGTACTCGGACGTGAATTCGGACGTGTACTCGGACGTGTACACGTCCGAATACACGTCCGAATTCACGTCCGAGTACACGTCCATGTGCTATGTGCACTCGTCCGAGTACACGTCCATGTGCTATGTGCACTCGTCCGAGTACACGTGCACTCGGACGAGTACACATAGTACACGGCGTGCGGTGGGCGGGGCGTTGTCATTAAATCGAGAGAAAAACGCTGCGTGCGGTGGGCGGGGCGTCGTGATTAAATCGAGAGAAAAACGGTGCGTGCGGTGGGCGGGGCGTCGTGATTAAATCGAGAGAAAAACGGTGCGTGTGGTGGGCGGGGCGTCGTGATTAAATTGAGATAAAAACGGTGCGTGCGGTGGGCGGGGCGTCGTGATTAAATCAAGAGAAAAACGGTGCGTGCGGTGGGCGGGGCGTCGTGATTAAATCGAGAGAAAAACGGTGCGTGCGGTGGGCGGGGCGTCGTGATTAAATCGAGAGAAAAACGGTGCGTGCGGTGGGCGGGGCGTCGTGATTAAATCGAGAGAAAAACGGTGCGTGCGGTGGGCGGGGCGTCGTGATTAAATTGAGATAAAAACGGTGCGTGCAGTGGGCGGGGCGTCGTGATTAAATCGAGAGAAAAACGGTGCGTGCGGTGGGCGGGGCGTCGTGATTAAATCGAGAGAAAAACGGTGCGTGCGGTGGGCGGGGCGTTCTGATTAAATCGAGAGAAAAACGGTGCGTGCGGTGGGCGGGGCGTCGTGATTAAATTGAGATAAAAACGGTGCGTGCGGTGGGCGGGGCGTCGTGATTAAATCGAGAGAAAAACGGTGCGTGCGGTGGGCGGGGCGTCGTGATTAAATCGAGAGAAAAACGGTGCGTGCGGTGGGCGGGGCGTCGTGATTAAATCGAGAGAAAAACGGTGCGTGCGGTGGGCGTGGCGTCGTGATTAAATCGAGAGAAAAACGGTGCGTGCGGTGGGCGGGGCGTCTTGATTAAATCGAGATAAAAACGGTGCGTGCAGTGGGCGGGGCGTCGTGATTAAATCGAGAGAAAAACGGTGCGTGCGGTGGGCGGGGCGTCGTGATTAAATCGAGAGAAAAACGGTGCGTGCGGTGGGCGGGGCGTCGTGATTAAATTAAGATAAAAACGGTGCGTGCGGTGTGCGGGGCGTCGTGATTAAATCGAGAGAAAAACGGTGCGTGCGTTGGGCGGGGCGTCGTGATTAAATCGAGAGAAAAACGGTGCGTGCGGTGGGCGGGGCGTCGTGATTAAATCGAGAGAAAAACGGTGCGTGCAGTGGGCGGGGCGTCGTGATTAAATCGAGAGAGAAACGGTGCGTGCGGTGGGCGGGGCGTCGTGATTAAATCGAGAGAAAAACGGTGCGTGCGGTGGGCGGGGCGTCGTGATTAAATCGAGAGAAAAACGGTGCGTGCGGTGGGCGGGGCGTCGTGATTAAATCGAGAGAGAAATGGTGCGTGCGGTGGGCGGGGCGTCGTGATTAAATCGAGAGAAAAACGGTGCGTGCGGTGGGCGGGGCGTCGTGATTAAATCTAGAGAAAAACGGTGCGTGCGGTGGGCGGGGCTTCGTGATTAAATCGCGAGAAAAACGGTGCGTGCGGTGGGCGGGGCGTCGTGATTAAATCGAGAGAAAAACGGTGCGTGCGGTGGGCGGGGCGTCGTGATTAAATCGAGAGAGAAACGGTGCGTGCGGTGGGCGGGGCGTCGTGATTAAATCGAGAGAAAAACGGTGCGTGCGGTGGGCGGGGCGTCGTGATTAAATCGAGAGAGAAACGGTGCGTGCGGTGTGCGGGGCGTCGTGATTAAATCGAGAGAAAAACGGTGCGTGCGGTGGGCGGGGCTTCGTGATTAAATCGAGAGAGAAACGGTGCGTGCGGTGGGCGGGGCGTCGTGATTAAATCGAGAGAAAAACGGTGCGTGCGGTGGGCGGGGCGTCGTGATTAAATCGAGAGAGAAACGGTGCGTGCGGTGGGCGGGGCTTCGTGATTAGATCGAGAGAGAAACGGTGCGTGCGGTGGGCGGGGCGTCGTGATTAAATCGAGAGAAAAACGGTGCGTGCGGTGGGCGGGGCTTCGTGATTAAATCGAGAGAAAAACGGTGCGTGCGGTGGGCGGGGCGTCGTGATTAAATCGAGAGAGAAACGGTGCGTGCGGTGGGCGGGGCGTCGTGATACTATGTGTACTCGTCCTGTTGCACGTGTACTCGGACGAGTGCACATAGCACATGGACGTGTACTCGGACGTGAATTCGGACGTGTATTCGGACGTGTACACGTCCGAATACACGTCCGAATTCACGTCCGAGTACACGTCCATGTGCTATGTGCACTCGTCCGAGTACACGTGCACTCGGACGAGTACACATAGTACACGGCGTGCGGTGGGCGGGGCGTCGTGATTAAATTAAGATAAAAACGGTGCGTGCGGTGGGCGGGGCGTCGTGATTAAATCGAGAGAAAAACGGTGCGGGCGGTGGGCGGGGCGTCGTGATTAAATCGAAAGAAAACGGTACGTGCGGTGGGCGGGGCGTCGTGATTAAATCGAGAGAAAAACGGTGCGTGCGGTGGGCGGGGCATCGTGATTAAATCGAGAGAAAATCGGTGCGTGCGGTGGGCGGGGCGTCGTGATTAAATCGAGAGAAAAACGGTGCGTGCGGTGGGCGGGGCGTCGTGATTAAATCGAGAGAAAAACGGTGCGTGCGGTGGGCGTGGCGTCGTGATTAAATCGAGAGAAAAACGGTGCGTGCGGTGGGCGGGGCGTCTTGATTAAATCGAGATAAAAACGGTGCGTGCAGTGGGCGGGGCGTCGTGATTAAATCGAGAGAAAAACGGTGCGTGCGGTGGGCGGGGCGTCGTGATTAAATCGAGAGAAAAACGGTGCGTGCGGTGGGCGGGGCGTCGTGATTAAATTAAGATAAAAACGGTGCGTGCGGTGTGCGGGGCGTCGTGATTAAATCGAGAGAAAAACGGTGCGTGCGTTGGGCGGGGCGTCGTGATTAAATCGAGAGAAAAACGGTGCGTGCGGTGGGCGGGGCGTCGTGATTAAATCGAGAGAAAAACGGTGCGTGCAGTGGGCGGGGCGTCGTGATTAAATCGAGAGAGAAACGGTGCGTGCGGTGGGCGGGGCGTCGTGATTAAATCGAGAGAAAAACGGTGCGTGCGGTGGGCGGGGCGTCGTGATTAAATCGAGAGAAAAACGGTGCGTGCGGTGGGCGGGGCGTCGTGATTAAATCGAGAGAGAAATGGTGCGTGCGGTGGGCGGGGCGTCGTGATTAAATCGAGAGAAAAACGGTGCGTGCGGTGGGCGGGGCGTCGTGATTAAATCTAGAGAAAAACGGTGCGTGCGGTGGGCGGGGCTTCGTGATTAAATCGCGAGAAAAACGGTGCGTGCGGTGGGCGGGGCGTCGTGATTAAATCGAGAGAAAAACGGTGCGTGCGGTGGGCGGGGCGTCGTGATTAAATCGAGAGAGAAACGGTGCGTGCGGTGGGCGGGGCGTCGTGATTAAATCGAGAGAAAAACGGTGCGTGCGGTGGGCGGGGCGTCGTGATTAAATCGAGAGAGAAACGGTGCGTGCGGTGTGCGGGGCGTCGTGATTAAATCGAGAGAAAAACGGTGCGTGCGGTGGGCGGGGCTTCGTGATTAAATCGAGAGAGAAACGGTGCGTGCGGTGGGCGGGGCGTCGTGATTAAATCGAGAGAAAAACGGTGCGTGCGGTGGGCGGGGCGTCGTGATTAAATCGAGAGAGAAACGGTGCGTGCGGTGGGCGGGGCTTCGTGATTAGATCGAGAGAGAAACGGTGCGTGCGGTGGGCGGGGCGTCGTGATTAAATCGAGAGAAAAACGGTGCGTGCGGTGGGCGGGGCTTCGTGATTAAATCGAGAGAAAAACGGTGCGTGCGGTGGGCGGGGCGTCGTGATTAAATCGAGAGAGAAACGGTGCGTGCGGTGGGCGGGGCGTCGTGATACTATGTGTACTCGTCCTGTTGCACGTGTACTCGGACGAGTGCACATAGCACATGGACGTGTACTCGGACGTGAATTCGGACGTGTATTCGGACGTGTACACGTCCGAATACACGTCCGAATTCACGTCCGAGTACACGTCCATGTGCTATGTGCACTCGTCCGAGTACACGTGCACTCGGACGAGTACACATAGTACACGGCGTGCGGTGGGCGGGGCGTCGTGATTAAATTAAGATAAAAACGGTGCGTGCGGTGGGCGGGGCGTCGTGATTAAATCGAGAGAAAAACGGTGCGGGCGGTGGGCGGGGCGTCGTGATTAAATCGAAAGAAAACGGTACGTGCGGTGGGCGGGGCGTCGTGATTAAATCGAGAGAAAAACGGTGCGTGCGGTGGGCGGGGCATCGTGATTAAATCGAGAGAAAAACGGTGCGTGCGGTGGGCGGGGCGTCGTGATTAAATCGAGAGAAAAACGGTGCGTGCGGTGGGCGGGGCGTCGTGATTAAATTAAGATAAAAACGGTGCGTGCGGTGGGCGTGGCGTCGTGATTAAATCGAGAGAAAAACGGTGCGTGCGGTGGGCGGGGCGTCGTGATTAAATCGAGAGAAAAACGGTGCGTGCGGTGGGCGGGGCGTCGTGATTAAATCGAGAGAGAAATGGTGCGTGCGGTGGGCGGGGCGTCGTGATTAAATCGAGAGAAAAACGGTTCGTGCGGTGGGCGGGGCGTCGTGATTAAATCGAGAGAAAAACGGTGCGTGCGGTGTGCGGGGCTTCGTGATTAAATCGAGAGAAAAACGGTGCGTGCGGTGGGCGGGGCGTCGTGATTAAATTGAAATAAAAACGGTGCGTGCGGTGGGCGGGGCGTCGTGATTAAATCGAGAGAAAAACGGTGCGTGCGGTGGGCGTGGCGTCGTGATTAAATCGAGAGAAAAACCGTGCGTGCGGTGGGCGGGGCGTCGTGATTAAATCGAGAGAAAAACGGTGCGTGCGGTGGGCGGGGCGTCGTGATTAAATCGAGAGAAAAACGGTGCGTGCGGTGGGCGGGGCGTCGTGAATAAATCGAGAGAAAAACGGTGCGTGCGGTGGGCGGGGCGTCGTGATTAAATCGAGAGAAAAACGGTGCGTGCGGTGGGCGGGGCGTCGTGAATAAATCGAGAGAAAAACGGTGCGTGCGGTGGGCGGGGCGTCGTGATTAAATCGAGAGAAAAACGGTGCGTGCGGTGGGCGGGGCTTCGTGATTAAATCGAGAGAAAAACGGTGCGTGCGGTGGGCGGGGCGTCGTGATTAAGTCGAGAGAAAAACGGTGCGTGCGGTGGGCGGGGCGTCGTGATTAAATCGAGAGAAAAACGGTGCGTGCGGTGGGCGGGGCGTCGTGATTAAATCGAGAGAAAAACGGTGCGTGCGGTGGGCGGGGCGTCGTGATTAAATCGAGAGAAAAACGGTGCGTGCGGTGGGCGGGGCGTCGTGATTAAATCGAGAGAAAAACGGTGCGTGCGGTGGGCGGGGCGTCGTGATTAAATCGACAGAAAAACGGTGCGTGCGGTGGGCGGGGCGTCGTGATTAAATCGAGAGAAAAACGGTGCGTGCGGTGGGCGGGGCGTCGTGAATAAATCGAGAGAAAAACGGTGCGTGCGGTGGGCGGGGCGTCGTGATTAAATCGAAAGAAAAACGGTGCGTGCGGGGGCGGGGCGTCGTGATTAAATACGGATAAAAACGGTGCGTGCGGTGGGCGGGGAGTCGTGATTAAATCGAGAGAAAAACGGTGCGTGCGGTGGGCGGGGCGTCGTGATTAAATCGAGAGAAAAACGGTGCGTGCGGTGGGCGGGGCGTCGTGATTAAATCGAGAGAAAAACGGTGCGTGCGGTGGGCGGGGCGTGGTGATTAAATCGAGAGAAAAACGGTGCGTGCGGTGGGCGGGGCTTCGTGATTAAATCGAGAGAAAAACGGTGCGTGCGGTGGGCGGGCCGTCGTGATTAAATCGAGAGAAAAATGGTGCGTGCGGTGGGCGGGGCGTCGTGATTAAATCGAGAGAAAAACGATGCGTGCGGTGGGCGGGGCGTCGTGATTAAATCGAGAGAAAAACGGTGCGTGCGGTGGGCGGGGCTTCGTGATTAAATCGAGAGAAAAACGGTGCGTGCGGTGGGCGGGGCTTCGTGATTAAATCGAGAGAAAAACGGTGCGTGCGGTGGGCGTGGCGTCGTGATTAAATCGAGAGAAAAATGGTGCGTGCGGTGGGCGGGGCGTCGTGATTAAATCGAGAGAAAAACGATGCGTGCGGTGGGCGGGGCGTCGTGATTAAATCGAGAGAAAAACGGTGCGTGCGGTGGGCGGGGCGTCGTGATTAAATCGAGAGAAAAACGGTGCGTGCGGTGGGCGGGGCGTCGTGATTAAATCGAGAGAAAAACGGTGCGTGCGGTGGGCGGGGCGTCGTGATTAAATCGAGAGAAAAACCGTGCGTGCGGTGGGCGGGGCGTCGTGATTAAATCGAGAGAAAAACGGTGCGTGCGGTGGGCGGGGCGTCGTGATTAAATCGAAAGAAAAACGGTGCGTGCGGTGGGCGGGGCGTCGTGATTAAATCGAGAGAAAAACGGTGCGTGCGGTGGGCGGGGCGTCGTGATTAAATCGAGAGAAAAACGGTGCGTGCGGTGGGCGGGGCGTCGTGATTAAATCGAGAGAAAAACGGTGCGTGCGGTGGGCGGGGCGTCTTGATTAAATCGAGAGAAAAACGGTGCGTGCGGTGGGCGGGGCGTCGTTATTAAATCGTGAGAAAAACGGTGCGTGCGGTGGGCGGGGCGTCGTGATTAAATCGAGAGAAAAACGGTGCGTGCGGTGGGCGGGGCGTCGTGATTAATTCGAGAGAAAAACGGTGCGTGCGGTGGGCGGGGCGTCGTGATACTATGTGTACTCGTCCGAGTGCACGTGTACTCGGACAAGTGCACATAGCACATGGACGTGTACTCGGACGTGAATTCGGACGTGTACTCGGACGTGTACTCGGACGTGTACACGTCCGAATACACGTCCGAATTCACGTCTGAGTACACGTCCATGTGCTATGTGCACTCGTCCGAGTGCACGTGTACTCGGACGAGTGCACATAGCACATGGACGTGTACTCAGACGTGAATTCGGACGTGTATTCGGACGTGTACTCGGACGTGTACACGTCCGAATACACGTCCGAATTCACGTCTGAGTACACGTCCATGTGCTATGTGCACTCGTCCGAGTACACGTGCACTCGGACGAGTACACATAGTACACGGACGTGTACTCGGACGTGCACTCGGACGTGCACTCGGACGTGTACTCGGACGTGTACCGCATGGGCACCGCTAGGGCACCGACATACGACACACACACACACGTAGAGCGTTTATACCTAACCGCTCTTCGTTCACGTTACCGCAAGAGCTTCCGATAACTATGTCGGTTCGACGGAGACGTCGAACCGACAGTACCGACGCTGCTCTTCGACAGCAGTAGAGCGTTTATACCTAACCGCTCTACCTTCGTATCTATCTAGTAATCTTATCCATGTTATTTATAAGTATTTACTGCAAGTTGATAAACGATCGTTGCGATTTGATCCGAGGGCAGTGACCATGCCAGCAATAGTAATTGGACGTGTGTGCTATCCACTGCACCACGTCGTTCTAATACAGTATAAAATCGGAACTTCCTTTCGTTCTGTTTAATTCAGCTTCCGTTACCACCGGAGCTTCCGATAACTAGGTCGGTCCGACGGAGACGTCGAACCGACAGTACCGACGCTGCTCTTCGACAGCAGTAGAGCGTTTATACCTAACCGCTCTACCTTCGTATCTATCTAGTAATCTTATCCATGTTATTTATAAGTATTTACTGCATGTTCATGTATAGTCATATTCTAAAATAACATAACAAAACAAAAGTTCACGCGCCTGCGCAGTGCGCCGGTCACGTGACCAAGAAATTTGGCCCGAGTTCCGCCCCCACCACCCTGAAAATTTTCTTATTAATTTATTGTGATTAGGAATGTATAAAGCCTAACGACACAGTATAAATTATATTATTATATCGTTAAATATATATATAATTATATCGTTAAATATTCGTCCGACGAAAGATCGCTTTCAGCGATTCATATAACTTAAAGGCGAATTATTTTTCAATTATATGTATTGTATATCGCACATTGAAAGTTACCCGTATTGTTGAACATCACTTTTCTATATTTGATACATATATCAAGTAATAAAAGTTTATGAAATAATCATTTACATTGTACATACTCTTACAGGTATGTAAAAATTTGAATATATATAACGAAAAACCATTTCAATACGGAATTTTCCATTAAATATGAACTTTGTTTTTTTTTTTTATTTAATTTTGAAATAAGAATACGATTTAATGTTTAAATGAAAAAAGCATCTGATTAAGGTGTTCTACATTTGTAATAAAAACATTCCTGATATGAATATTCACATAATATATGTTTCAAAGTATACTAGCAGTAATTTTTCTTCAAATTCAAACTAAGGGAACTCTAAATATACAAAGGAGAAGACTCCTAGTCTTTAATTAATTTATATAATAAGAGAATATATTTTAATTCTTTAATTAAAAATTAAATTTGAATTTTCCTGTAGACTTTGTGGTCGGTAAATGAGAACTCTAACTACGTTATCGAGAAATGAGGTGGTCTGGCTAGTTTCAAGTTTTGCCGTTTACAACCAGGTCCCGATTTAAGAAACTTTTAATTAAAAAAAAGGATAATATCAGGATAAAGTAAATCATACGTCAGGAACCTACAAATATATAATAAGTGTATTCAATAAGAGCAGATTAATATTTTTACTGATTTCAAATTTTAGATAAGCTACATTTGAACTGAAAACATACGTCAAATATAATCTTATTATGGATGATTTAAATTGAACTGGCAGTAATTATACTTCAAATTCCATTTGAAGAGAGTCTAAATATACAATAAAAGTAAACAATAAGAGCAGATTGTAATTTTAATATCCGTTACAAAATCTAACCTGTGATACGTTTGCACTGAAACGTACGTCTCAATTGTACTCGTATAGTGTATGATTTAAATTCAACTAGCAGTAATTTTACTTCAAAATCAGACTAAGGGAACTCAAAATCTACTATAATAACGTACAATAAGAGCAGATTCTAAATTTAAAGTAAGATACAAATATATAAATAGACAAATTTGTTTTCAAAGATTGAATGGCATGATTGATATAAATTATATATATATATATACACACACACACACATTTATATATATATATATATTATATTTAGAAATATTCATAAATTATATCAAAATATATTTACACTAAGAAGTAAATTACGTATTGTATTGAAACTATAATCGAATAAAATTAAAGAAAATATCTAATAAAGTGTATATCTTACAACAGTAATATGCAGCAACCATATCATCTTAAAAACTAGACACGACTGAATAAATAAATGTTTAATTTCACAGACACGAAAGTTCATGGCTGTAGGTTTATATAATTTTCCAAATCTTATATAAATGTAACGCGCTGTGATGCATTGACCTGCACATGATATAGACAAAGTGTTGTGAAGCATTATACAAACAATAAAAACAGACATAGTATTATATAAACAACAAATACAGAACAGACAAATATACAAATACAATCAGGATAAAGAAAATGATACGTAAGGAACCTCCAAATATATAATAAGTGTATTCAGTAAGAGCAGATTCAAATATTTTTACTGATTTCAAATTTTAGATAAGCTACATTTGAACTGAAAACATACGTCAAATATAATCTTATTATGGATGATTTAAATTGAACTGGCAGTAATTATAATTCAAATTCCATTTGAAGAGAGTCTAAATATACAATAAAAGTAAACAATAAGAGCAGATTGTAATTTTAATATCCGTTACAAAATCTAACGTGCGATACGTTTGCACTGAAACGTACGTCTCAATTATACTCGTATAATGTATGATTTAAATTACACGCAGTAGTTTTACATGAAATACCTAGTAAGAGAACTCTAAATATACTATTAAAACATACAATGAGAGTAGATTATAGTTTTAGTATCTATTACAAAATTTTTAACTGTGATAATACGTTGCACTGAAACGTAGGTCTCAATTAAACCCGTATAATGTACGATTTAAATTCAACTGGCAGTAATTTTACATCAAAATCTAACTAAGGGAACTCCAAATATACTATAATAACGTAGAATAAGAGCAGACTCTAATTTTTATTCTCGTTTCAATTTCTAGGTGTTCTACATTTGTAATAAAAACATTCCTGATATGAATATTCACATAATATATGTTTCAAAGTATACTAGCAGTAATTTTGCTTCAAATTCAAACTAAGGGAAGTCTAAATATACAAAGGAGAAGACTCCTAGTCTTTAATTAATTTATATAATAAGAGAATATATTTTAATTCTTTAATTAAAAATTAAATTTGAATTTTCCTGTAGACTTTGTGGTCGGTAAATGAGAACTCTAACTACGTTATCGAGAAATGAGGTGGTCTGGCTAGTTTCAAGTTTTGCCGTTTACAACCAGGTCCGGATTTAGGAAACTTTTAATTAAAAAAAAAAGGATAATATCAGGATAAAGTAAATCATACGTCAGGAACCTACAAATATATAATAAGTGTATTCAATAAGAGCAGATTCTAATATTTTTACTGATTTCAAATTTTAGATAAGCTACATTTGAACTGAAAATATATGTCAAGTATAATCTTATTATGGATGATTTAAATTAAACTGGCAGTAATTATACTTCAACTTCCAATTGAAGAGAGTCTAAATATACAATAAAAGTAAACAATAAGAGCAGATTGTAATTTTAATATCTGTTACAAAATCTAACCTGTGATACGTTTGCACTGAAACGTACGTCTCAATTGTACTCGTATAGTGTATGATTTAAATTAGACGCAGTAGTTTTACATGAAATACCTAGTAAGAGAACTCTAAATATACTATTAAAACATACAATGAGAGTAGATTATAGTTTTAGTATCTATTACAAAATTTTTAACTGTGATAATACGTTGCACTGAAACGTAGGTCTCAATTAAACCCGTATAATGTACGATTTAAATTCAACTGGCAGTAATTTTACTTCAAAATCTAACTAAGGGAACTCCAAATATACTATAATTATACTATAATAACGTAGAATAAGAGCAGACTCTAATTTTTATTCTCGTTTCAATTTCTAGGTGTTCTACATTTGTAATAAAACATTCCTGATATGAATATTCACATAATATATGTTTCAAAGTATACTAGCAGTAATTTTGCTTCAAATTCAAACTAAGGGAACTCTAAATATACTATAATAACGTAGAATAAGAGCAGACTCTAATTTTTATTCTCGTTTCAATTTCTAGGTGTTCTACATTTGTAATAAAAACATTCCTGATATGAATATTCACATAATATATGTTTAAAAGTATACTAGCAGTAATTTTGCTTCAAATTCAAACTAAGGGAAGTCTAAATATACAAAGGAGAAGACTCCTAGTCTTTAATTAATTTATATAATAAGAGAATATATTTTAATTCTTTAATTAAAAATTAAATTTGAATTTTCCTGTAGACTTTGTGGTCGGTAAATGAGAACTCTAACTACGTTATCGAGAAATGAGGTGGTCTGGCTAGTTTCAAGTTTTGCCGTTTACAACCAGGTCCGGATTTAGGAAACTTTTTTAATTAAAAAAAAAGGATAATATCAGGATAAAATCATACGTCAGGAACCTACAAATATATAATAAGTGTATTCAATAAGAGCAGATTCTAATATTTTTACTGATTTCAAATTTTAGATAAGCTACATTTGAACTGAAAACATACGTCAAATATAATCTTATTATGGATGATTTAAATTAAACTGGCAGTAATTATACTTCAACTTCCAATTGAAGAGAGTCTAAATATACAATAAAAGTAAACAATAAGAGCAGATTGTAATTTTAATATCTGTCACAAAATCTAACCTGTGATACGTTTGCACTGAAACGTACGTCTCAATTGTACTCGTATAGTGTATGATTTAAATTCAACTAGCAGTAATTTTACTTCAAAATCAAACTAAGGGAACTCAAAATCTACTATAATAACGTACAATAAGAGCAGATTCTAAATTTAAAGTAAGATACAAATATATAAATAGACAAATTTGTTTTCAAAGATTGAATGGCATGATTGATATAAATTATATATATATATATATATATATATATACACACACACACACACATTTATATATATATATTATATTTAGAAATATTAATAAATTATATCAAAATATATTTACACTAAGAAGTAAATTACGTATTGTATTGAAACTATAATCGAATAAAATTAAAGAAAATATCTATTAAAGTGTATATCTTACAACAGTAATATGCAGCAACCATATCATCTCAAAAACTAGACACGACTGAATAAATAAATGTGTAATTTCACAGACACGAAAGTTCATGGCTGTAGGTTTATATAATTTTCCAAATCTTATATAAATGTAACGCGCTGTGAAGCATTGACCTGCACATGATATAGACAAAGTGTTGTGAAGCATTATACAAACAATAAAAACAGACATAGTATTATATAAACAACAAATACAGAACAGACAAATATACAAATACAATCAGGATAAAGAAAATGATACGTAAGGAACCTCCAAATATATAATAAGTGTATTCAGTAAGAGCAGATTCAAAGATTTTTACTGATTTCAAATTTTAGATAACCTACATTTGAACTGAAAACATATGTCAAATATAATCTTATTATGGATGATTTAAATTAAACTGGCAGTAATTATACTTCAACTTTCAATTGAAGAGAGTCTAAATATACAATAAAAGTAAACAATAAGAGCAGATTGTAATTTTAATATCTGTTACAAAATCTAACCTGTGATACGTTTGCACTGAAACGTACGTCTCAATTGTACTCGTATAGTGTATGATTTAAATTAGATGCAGTAGTTTTACATGAAATACCTAGTAAGAGAACTCTAAATATACTATTAAAACATACAATGAGAGTAGATTATAGTTTTAGTATCTATTACAAAATTTTTAACTGTGATAATACGTTGCACTGAAACGTAGGTCTCAATTAAACCCGTATAATGTACGATTTAAATTCAACTGGCAGTAATTTTACTTCAAAATCTAACTAAGGGAACTCCAAATATACTATAATAACGTAGAATAAGAGCAGACTCTAATTTTTATTCTCGTTTCAATTTCTAGGTGTTCTACATTTGTAATAAAAACATTCCTGATATGAATATTCACATAATATATGTTTAAAAGTATACTAGCAGTAATTTTGCTTCAAATACAAACTAAGGGAACTCTAAATATACTATAATAACGTAGAATAAGAGCAGACTCTAATTTTTATTCTCGTTTCAATTTCTAGGTGTTCTACATTTGTAATAAAAACATTCCTGATATGAATATTCACATAATATATGTTTAAAAGTATACTAGCAGTAATTTTGCTTCAAATACAAACTAAGGGAACTCTAAATATACTATAATAACGTAGAATAAGAGCAGACTCTAATTTTTATTCTCGTTTCAATTTCTAGGTGTTCTACATTTGTAATAAAAACATTCCTGATATGAATATTCACATAATATATGTTTCAAAGTATACTAGCAGTAATTTTGCTTCAAATTCAAACTAAGAGAAGTCTAAATATACAAAGGAGAAGACTCCTAGTCTTTAATTAATTTATATAATAAGAGAATATATTTTAATTCTTTAATTAAAAATTAAATTTGAATTTTCCTGTAGCCTTTGTGGTCGGTAAATGAGAACTCTAACTACGTTATCGAGAAATGAGGTGGTCTGGCTAGTTTCAAGTTTTGCCGTTTACAACCAGGTCCGAATTTAGGAAACTTTTAATTAAAAAAAAGGATAATATCAGGATAAAATCATACGTCAGGAACCTACAAATATATAATAAGTGTATTCAATAAGAGCAGATTCTAATATTTTTACTGATTTCAAATTTTAGATAAGCTACATTTGAACTGAAAACATACGTCAAATATAATCTTATTATGGATGATTTAAATTAAACTGGCAGTAATTATACTTCAACTTCCAATTGAAGAGAGTCTAAATATACAATAAAAGTAAACAATAAGAGCAGATTGTAATTTTAATATCTGTTACAAAATCTAACCTGTGATACGTTTGCACTGAAACGTACGTCTCAATTGTACTCGTATAGTGTATGATTTAAATTAGACGCAGTAGTTTTACATGAAATACCTAGTAAGAGAACTCTAAATATACTATTAAAACATACAATGAGAGTTGATTATAGTTTTAGTATCTATTACAAAATTTTTAACTGTGATAATACGTTGCACTGAAACGTAGGTCTCAATTAAACCCGTATAATGTACGATTTAAATTCAACTGGCAGTAATTTTACTTCAAAATCTAACTAACGGAACTCCAAATATACTATAATAACGTAGAATAAGAGCAGACTCTAATTTTTATTCTCGTTTCAATTTCTAGGTGTTCTACATTTGTAATAAAACATTCCTGATATGAATATTCACATAATATATGTTTCAAAGTATACTAGCAGTAATTTTGCTTCAAATTCAAACTAAGGGAACTCTAAATATACTATAATAACGTAGAATAAGAGCAGACTCTAATTTTTATTCTCGTTTCAATTTCTAGGTGTTCTACATTTGTAATAAAAACATTCCTGATATGAATATTCACATAATATATGTTTCAAAGTATACTAGCAGTAATTTTGCTTCAAATTCAAACTAAGGGAAGTCTAAATATACAAAGGAGAAGACTCCTAGTCATTAATTAATTTATATAATAAGAGAATATATTTTAATTCTTTAATTAAAAATTAAATTTGAATTTTCCTGTAGACTTTGTGGTCGGTAAATGAGAAATCTAACTACGTTATCGAAAAATGAGGTGGTCTGGCTAGTTTAAAGTTTTGCCGTTTACAACCAGGTCCGCATTTAGGAAACTTTTAATTAAAAAAAAGGATAATATCAGGATAAAATCATACGTCAGGAACCTACAAATATATAATAAGTGTATTCAATAAGATCAGATTCTAATATTTTTACTGATTTCAAATTTTAGATAAGCTACATTTGAACTGAAAATATATGTCAAGTATAATCTTATTATGGATGATTTAAATTAAACTGGCAGTAATTATACTTCAACTTCCAATTGAAGAGAGTCTAAATATACAATAAAAGTAAACAATAAGAGCAGATTGTAATTTTAATATCTGTTACAAAATCTAACCTGTGATACGTTTGCACTGAAACGTACGTCTCAATTGTACTCGTATAGTGTATGATTTAAATTCAACTAGCAGTAATTTTACTTCAAAATCAGACTAAGGGAACTCAAAATCTACTATAATAACGTACAATAAGAGCAGATTCTAAATTTAAAGTAAGATACAAATATATAAATAGACAAATTTGTTTTCAAAGATTGAATGGCATGATTGATATAAATTATATATATATATATATATATATATATATATATATATATATATATATACACACACACACACACATTTATATATATATATTATATTTAGAAATATTCATAAATTATATCAAAATATATTTACACTAAGAAGTAAATTACATATTGTATTGAAACTATAATCGAATAAAATTAAAGAAAATATCTATTAAAGTGTATATCTTACAACAGTAATATGCAGCAACCATATCATCTCAAAAACTAGACACGACTGAATAAATAAATGTGTAATTTCACAGACACGAAAGTTCATGGCTGTAGGTTTATATAATTTTCCAAATCTTATATAAATGTAACGCGCTGTGAAGCATTGACCTGCACATGATATAGACAAAGTGTTGTGAAGCATTATACAAACAATAAAAACAGACATAGTATTATATAAACAACAAATACAGAACAGACAAATATACAAATACAATCAGGATAAAGAAAATGATACGTAAGGAACCTCCAAATATATAATAAGTGTATTCAGTAAGAGCAGATTCAAAGATTTTTACTGATTTCAAATTTTAGATAACCTACATTTGAACTGAAAACATATGTCAAATATAATCTTATTATGGATGATTTAAATTAAACTGGCAGTAATTATACTTCAACTTCCAATTGAAGAGAGTCTAAATATACAATAAAAGTAAACAATAAGAGCAGATTGTAATTTTAATATCTGTTACAAAATCTAACCTGTGATACGTTTGCACTGAAACGTACGTCTCAATTGTACTCGTATAGTGTATGATTTAAATTAGACGCAGTAGTTTTACATGAAATACCTAGTAAGAGAACTCTAAATATACTATTAAAACATACAATGAGAGTAGATTATAGTTTTAGTATCTATTACAAAATTTTTAACTGTGATAATACGTTGCACTGAAACGTAGGTCTCAATTAAACCCGTATAATGTACGATTTAAATTCAACTGGCAGTAATTTTACTTCAAAATCTAACTAAGGGAACTCCAAATATACTATAATAACGTAGAATAAGAGCAGACTCTAATTTTTATTCTCGTTTCAATTTCTAGGTGTTCTACATTTGTAATAAAACATTCCTGATATGAATATTCACATAATATATGTTTCAAAGTATACTAGCAGTAATTTTGCTTCAAATTCAAACTAAGGGAACTCTAAATATACTATAATAACGTAGAATAAGAGCAGACTCTAATTTTTATTCTCGTTTCAATTTCTAGGTGTTCTACATTTGTAATAAAAACATTCCTGATATGAATATTCACATAATATATGTTTCAAAGTATACTAGCAGTAATTTTGCTTCAAATTCAAACTAAGGGAACTCTAAATATACAAAGGAGAAAACTCCTAGTCTTTAATTAATTTATATAATAAGAGAATATATTTTAATTCTTTAATTAAAAATTAAATTTGAATTTTCCTGTAGACTTTGTGGTCGGTAAATGAGAACTCTAACTACGTTATCGAGAAATGAAGTGGTCTGGCTAGTTTCAAGTTTTGCCGTTTACAACCAGGGCCGGATTTAGGAAACTTTTAATTAAAAAAAAAGATAATACCAGGATAAAGTAAATCATACGTCAGGAACCTACAAATATATAATAAGTGTATTCAATAAGAGCAGATTCTAATATTTTTACTGATTTCAAATTTTAGATAAGCTACATTTGAACTGAAAATATATGTCAAGTATAATCTTATTATGGATGATTTAAATTAAACTGGCAGTAATTATACTTCAACTTCCAATTGAAGAGAGTCTAAATATACAATAAAAGTAAACAATAAGAGCAGATTGTAATTTTAATATCTGTTACAAAATCTAACCTGTGATACGTTTGCACTGAAACGTACGTCTCAATTGTACTCGTATAGTGTATGATTTAAATTAGACGCAGTAGTTTTACATGAAATACCTAGTAAGAGAACTCTAAATATACTATTAAAACATACAATGAGAGTAGATTATAGTTTTAGTATCTATTACAAAATTTTTAACTGTGATAATACGTTGCACTGAAACGTAGGTCTCAATTAAACCCGTATAATGTACGATTTAAATTCAACTGGCAGTAATTTTACTTCAAAATCTAACTAAGGGAACTCCAAATATACTATAATAACGTAGAATAAGAGCAGACTAATTTTTATTCTCGTTTCAATTTCTAGGTGTTCTACATTTGTAATAAAACATTCCTGATATGAATATTCACATAATATATGTTTCAAAGTATACTAGCAGTAATTTTGCTTCAAATACAAACTAAGGGAACTCTAAATATACTATAATAACGTAGAATAAGAGCAGACTCTAATTTTCATTCTCGTTTCAATTTCTAGGTGTTCTACATTTGTAATAAAAACATTCCTGATATGAATATTCACATAATATATGTTTCAAAGTATACTAGCAGTAATTTTGCTTCAAATTCAAACTAAGGGAACTCCAAATATACTATAATAACGTAGAATAAGAGCAGACTCTAATTTTTATTCTCGTTTCAATTTCTAGGTGTTCTACATTTGTAATAAAACATTCCTGATATGAATATTCACATAACATATGTTTCAAAGTATACTAGCAGTAATTTTGCTCCAAATTCAAACTAAGGGAACTCTAAATATACTATAATAACGTAGAATAAGAGCAGACTCTAATTTTTATTCTCGTTTCAATTTCTAGGTGTTCTACATTTGTAATAAAAACATTCCTGATATGAATATTCACATAATATATGTTTAAAAGTATACTAGCAGTAATTTTGCTTCAAATACAAACTAAGGGAACTCTAAATATACTATAATAACGTAGAATAAGAGCAGACTCTAATTTTTATTCTCGTTTCAATTTCTAGGTGTTCTACATTTGTAATAAAAACATTCCTGATATGAATATTCACATAATATATGTTTCAAAGTATACTAGCAGTAATTTTGCTTCAAATTCAAACTAAGAGAAGTCTAAATATACAAAGGAGAAGACTCCTAGTCTTTAATTAATTTATATAATAAGAGAATATATTTTAATTCTTTAATTAAAAATTAAATTTGAATTTTCCTGTAGACTTTGTGGTCGGTAAATGAGAACTCTAACTACGTTATCGAAAAATGAGGTGGTCTGGCTAGTTTAAAGTTTTGCCGTTTACAACCAGGTCCGCATTTAGGAAACTTTTAATTAAAAAAAAAAAAGATAATATCAGGATAAAATCATACGTCAGGAACCTACAAATATATAATAAGTGTATTCAATAAGATCAGATTCTAATATTTTTACTGATTTCAAATTTTAGATAAGCTACATTTGAACTGAAAATATATGTCAAGTATAATCTTATTATGGATGATTTAAATTAAACTGGCAGTAATTATACTTCAACTTCCAATTGAAGAGAGTCTAAATATACAATAAAAGTAAACAATAAGAGCAGATTGTAATTTTAATATCTGTTACAAAATCTAACCTGTGATACGTTTGCACTGAAACGTACGTCTCAATTGTACTCGTATAGTGTATGATTTAAATTCAACTAGCAGTAATTTTACTTCAAAATCAGACTAAGGGAACTCAAAATCTACTATAATAACGTACAATAAGAGCAGATTCTAAATTTAAAGTAAGATACAAATATATAAATAGACAAATTTGTTTTCAAAGATTGAATGGCATGATTGATATAAATTATATATATATATATATATATATATATACACACACACACACATTTATATATATATATTATATTTAGAAATATTCATAAATTATATCAAAATATATTTACACTAAGAAGTAAATTACATATTGTATTGAAACTATAATCGAATAAAATTAAAGAAAATATCTATTAAAGTGTATATCTTACAACAGTAATATGAAGCAACCATATCATCTCAAAAACTAGACACGACTGAATAAATAAATGTGTAATTTCACAGACACGAAAGTTCATGGCTGTAGGTTTATATAATTTTCCAAATCTTATATAAATGTAACGCGCTGTGAAGCATTGACCTGCACATGATATAGACAAAGTGTTGTGAAGCATTATACAAACAATAAAAACAGACATAGTATTATATAAACAACAAATACAGAACAGACAAATATACAAATACAATCAGGATAAAGAAAATGATACGTAAGGAACCTCCAAATATATAATAAGTGTATTCAGTAAGAGCAGATTCAAAGATTTTTACTGATTTCAAATTTTAGATAACCTACATTTGAACTGAAAACATATGTCAAATATAATCTTATTATGGATGATTTAAATTAAACTGGCAGTAATTATACTTCAACTTCCAATTGAAGAGAGTCTAAATATACAATAAAAGTAAACAATAAGAGCAGATTGTAATTTTAATATCTGTTACAAAATCTAACCTGTGATACGTTTGCACTGAAACGTACGTCTCAATTGTACTCGTATAGTGTATGATTTAAATTAGACGCAGTAGTTTTACATGAAATACCTAGTAAGAGAACTCTAAATATACTATTAAAACATACAATGAGAGTAGATTATAGTTTTAGTATCTATTACAAAATTTTTAACTGTGATAATACGTTGCACTGAAACGTAGGTCTCAATTAAACCCGTATAATGTACGATTTAAATTCAACTGGCAGTAATTTTACTTCAAAATCTAACTAAGGGAACTCCAAATATACTATAATAACGTAGAATAAGAGCAGACTCTAATTTTTATTCTCGTTTCAATTTCTAGGTGTTCTACATTTGTAATAAAACATTCCTGATATGAATATTCACATAATATATGTTTCAAAGTATACTAGCAGTAATTTTGCTTCAAATTCAAACTAAGGGAACTCTAAATATACTATAATAACGTAGAATAAGAGCAGATTCTAATTTTTATTCTCGTTTCAATTTCTAGGTGTTCTACATTTGTAATAAAAACATTCCTGATATGAATATTCACATAATATATGTTTAAAAGTATACTAGCAGTAATTTTGCTTCAAATTCAAACTAAGGGAAGTCTAAATATACAAAGGAGAAGACTCCTAGTCTTTAATTAATTTATATAATAAGAGAATATATTTTAATTCTTTAATTAAAAATTAAATTTGAATTTTCCTGTAGACTTTGTGGTCGGTAAATGAGAACTCTAACTACGTTATCGAGAAATGAGGTGGTCTGGCTAGTTTCAAGTTTTGCCGTTTACAACCAGGTCCGGATTTAGGAAACTTTTTTAATTAAAAAAAAAGGATAATATCAGGATAAAATCATACGTCAGGAACCTACAAATATATAATAAGTGTATTCAATAAGAGCAGATTCTAATATTTTTACTGATTTCAAATTTTAGATAAGCTACATTTGAACTGAAAATATATGTCAAGTATAATCTTATTATGGATGATTTAAATTAAACTGGCAGTAATTATACTTCAACTTCCAATTGAAGAGAGTCTAAATATACAATAAAAGTAAACAATAAGAGCAGATTGTAATTTTAATATCTGTTACAAAATCTAACCTGTGATACGTTTGCACTGAAACGTACGTCTCAATTGTACTCGTATAGTGTATGATTTAAATTCAACTAGCAGTAATTTTACTTCAAAATCAGACTAAGGGAACTCAAAATCTACTATAATAACGTACAATAAGAGCAGATTCTAAATTTAAAGTAAGATACAAATATATAAATAGACAAATTTGTTTTCAAAGATTGAATGGCATGATTGATATAAATTATATATATATATATATATATATATACACACACACACACATTTATATATATATATTATATTTAGAAATATTCATAAATTATATCAAAATATATTTACACTAAGAAGTAAATTACATATTGTATTGAAACTATAATCGAATAAAATTAAAGAAAATATCTATTAAAGTGTATATCTTACAACAGTAATATGCAGCAACCATATCATCTCAAAAACTAGACACGACTGAATAAATAAATGTGTAATTTCACAGACACGAAAGTTCATGGCTGTAGGTTTATATAATTTTCCAAATCTTATATAAATGTAACGCGCTGTGAAGCATTGACCTGCACATGATATAGACAAAGTGTTGTGAAGCATTATACAAACAATAAAAACAGACATAGTATTATATAAACAACAAATACAGAACAGACAAATATACAAATACAATCAGGATAAAGAAAATGATACGTAAGGAACCTCCAAATATATAATAAGTGTATTCAGTAAGAGCAGATTCAAAGATTTTTACTGATTTCAAATTTTAGATAACCTACATTTGAACTGAAAACATATGTCAAATATAATCTTATTATGGATGATTTAAATTAAACTGGCAGTAATTATACTTCAACTTCCAATTGAAGAGAGTCTAAATATACAATAAAAGTAAACAATAAGAGCAGATTGTAATTTTAATATCTGTTACAAAATCTAACCTGTGATACGTTTGCACTGAAACGTACGTCTCAATTGTACTCGTATAGTGTATGATTTAAATTAGACGCAGTAGTTTTACATGAAATACCTAGTAAGAGAACTCTAAATATACTATTAAAACATACAATGAGAGTAGATTATAGTTTTAGTATCTATTACAAAATTTTTAACTGTGATAATACGTTGCACTGAAACGTAGGTCTCAATTAAACCCGTATAATGTACGATTTAAATTCAACTGGCAGTAATTTTACTTCAAAATCTAACTAAGGGAACTCCAAATATACTATAATAACGTAGAATAAGAGCAGACTCTAATTTTTATTCTCGTTTCAATTTCTAGGTGTTCTACATTTGTAATAAAACATTCCTGATATGAATATTCACATAATATATGTTTCAAAGTATACTAGCAGTAATTTTGCTTCAAATTCAAACTAAGGGAACTCTAAATATACTATAATAACGTAGAATAAGAGCAGACTCTAATTTTTATTCTCGTTTCAATTTCTAGGTGTTCTACATTTGTAATAAAAACATTCCTGATATGAATATTCACATAATATATGTTTAAAAGTATACTAGCAGTAATTTTGCTTCAAATTCAAACTAAGGGAAGTCTAAATATACAAAGGAGAAGACTCCTAGTCTTTAATTAATTTATATAATAAGAGAATATATTTTAATTCTTTAATTAAAAATTAAATTTGAATTTTCCTGTAGACTTTGTGGTCGGTAAATGAGAACTCTAACTACGTTATCGAGAAATGAAGTGGTCTGGCTAGTTTCAAGTTTTGCCGTTTACAACCAGGGCCGGATTTAGGAAACTTTTAATTAAAAAAAAAGATAATACCAGGATAAAGTAAATCATACGTCAGGAACCTACAAATATATAATAAGTGTATTCAATAAGAGCAGATTCTAATATTTTTACTGATTTCAAATTTTAGATAAGCTACATTTGAACTGAAAATATATGTCAAGTATAATCTTATTATGGATGATTTAAATTAAACTGGCAGTAATTATACTTCAACTTCCAATTGAAGAGAGTCTAAATATACAATAAAAGTAAACAATAAGAGCAGATTGTAATTTTAATATCTGTTACAAAATCTAACCTGTGATACGTTTGCACTGAAACGTACGTCTCAATTGTACTCGTATAGTGTATGATTTAAATTAGACGCAGTAGTTTTACATGAAATACCTAGTAAGAGAACTCTAAATATACTATTAAAACATACAATGAGAGTAGATTATAGTTTTAGTATCTATTACAAAATTTTTAACTGTGATAATACGTTGCACTGAAACGTAGGTCTCAATTAAACCCGTATAATGTACGATTTAAATTCAACTGGCAGTAATTTTACTTCAAAATCTAACTAAGGGAACTCCAAATATACTATAATAACGTAGAATAAGAGCAGACTAATTTTTATTCTCGTTTCAATTTCTAGGTGTTCTACATTTGTAATAAAACATTCCTGATATGAATATTCACATAATATATGTTTCAAAGTATACTAGCAGTAATTTTGCTTCAAATACAAACTAAGGGAACTCTAAATATACTATAATAACGTAGAATAAGAGCAGACTCTAATTTTCATTCTCGTTTCAATTTCTAGGTGTTCTACATTTGTAATAAAAACATTCCTGATATGAATATTCACATAATATATGTTTCAAAGTATACTAGCAGTAATTTTGCTTCAAATTCAAACTAAGGGAACTCCAAATATACTATAATAACGTAGAATAAGAGCAGACTCTAATTTTTATTCTCGTTTCAATTTCTAGGTGTTCTACATTTGTAATAAAACATTCCTGATATGAATATTCACATAACATATGTTTCAAAGTATACTAGCAGTAATTTTGCTCCAAATTCAAACTAAGGGAACTCTAAATATACTATAATAACGTAGAATAAGAGCAGACTCTAATTTTTATTCTCGTTTCAATTTCTAGGTGTTCTACATTTGTAATAAAAACATTCCTGATATGAATATTCACATAATATATGTTTAAAAGTATACTAGCAGTAATTTTGCTTCAAATACAAACTAAGGGAACTCTAAATATACTATAATAACGTAGAATAAGAGCAGACTCTAATTTTTATTCTCGTTTCAATTTCTAGGTGTTCTACATTTGTAATAAAAACATTCCTGATATGAATATTCACATAATATATGTTTCAAAGTATACTAGCAGTAATTTTGCTTCAAATTCAAACTAAGAGAAGTCTAAATATACAAAGGAGAAGACTCCTAGTCTTTAATTAATTTATATAATAAGAGAATATATTTTAATTCTTTAATTAAAAATTAAATTTGAATTTTCCTGTAGACTTTGTGGTCGGTAAATGAGAACTCTAACTACGTTATCGAAAAATGAGGTGGTCTGGCTAGTTTAAAGTTTTGCCGTTTACAACCAGGTCCGCATTTAGGAAACTTTTAATTAAAAAAAAAAAAGATAATATCAGGATAAAATCATACGTCAGGAACCTACAAATATATAATAAGTGTATTCAATAAGATCAGATTCTAATATTTTTACTGATTTCAAATTTTAGATAAGCTACATTTGAACTGAAAATATATGTCAAGTATAATCTTATTATGGATGATTTAAATTAAACTGGCAGTAATTATACTTCAACTTCCAATTGAAGAGAGTCTAAATATACAATAAAAGTAAACAATAAGAGCAGATTGTAATTTTAATATCTGTTACAAAATCTAACCTGTGATACGTTTGCACTGAAACGTACGTCTCAATTGTACTCGTATAGTGTATGATTTAAATTCAACTAGCAGTAATTTTACTTCAAAATCAGACTAAGGGAACTCAAAATCTACTATAATAACGTACAATAAGAGCAGATTCTAAATTTAAAGTAAGATACAAATATATAAATAGACAAATTTGTTTTCAAAGATTGAATGGCATGATTGATATAAATTATATATATATATATATATATATATATACACACACACACACATTTATATATATATATTATATTTAGAAATATTCATAAATTATATCAAAATATATTTACACTAAGAAGTAAATTACATATTGTATTGAAACTATAATCGAATAAAATTAAAGAAAATATCTATTAAAGTGTATATCTTACAACAGTAATATGAAGCAACCATATCATCTCAAAAACTAGACACGACTGAATAAATAAATGTGTAATTTCACAGACACGAAAGTTCATGGCTGTAGGTTTATATAATTTTCCAAATCTTATATAAATGTAACGCGCTGTGAAGCATTGACCTGCACATGATATAGACAAAGTGTTGTGAAGCATTATACAAACAATAAAAACAGACATAGTATTATATAAACAACAAATACAGAACAGACAAATATACAAATACAATCAGGATAAAGAAAATGATACGTAAGGAACCTCCAAATATATAATAAGTGTATTCAGTAAGAGCAGATTCAAAGATTTTTACTGATTTCAAATTTTAGATAACCTACATTTGAACTGAAAACATATGTCAAATATAATCTTATTATGGATGATTTAAATTAAACTGGCAGTAATTATACTTCAACTTCCAATTGAAGAGAGTCTAAATATACAATAAAAGTAAACAATAAGAGCAGATTGTAATTTTAATATCTGTTACAAAATCTAACCTGTGATACGTTTGCACTGAAACGTACGTCTCAATTGTACTCGTATAGTGTATGATTTAAATTAGACGCAGTAGTTTTACATGAAATACCTAGTAAGAGAACTCTAAATATACTATTAAAACATACAATGAGAGTAGATTATAGTTTTAGTATCTATTACAAAATTTTTAACTGTGATAATACGTTGCACTGAAACGTAGGTCTCAATTAAACCCGTATAATGTACGATTTAAATTCAACTGGCAGTAATTTTACTTCAAAATCTAACTAAGGGAACTCCAAATATACTATAATAACGTAGAATAAGAGCAGACTCTAATTTTTATTCTCGTTTCAATTTCTAGGTGTTCTACATTTGTAATAAAACATTCCTGATATGAATATTCACATAATATATGTTTCAAAGTATACTAGCAGTAATTTTGCTTCAAATTCAAACTAAGGGAACTCTAAATATACTATAATAACGTAGAATAAGAGCAGATTCTAATTTTTATTCTCGTTTCAATTTCTAGGTGTTCTACATTTGTAATAAAAACATTCCTGATATGAATATTCACATAATATATGTTTAAAAGTATACTAGCAGTAATTTTGCTTCAAATTCAAACTAAGGGAAGTCTAAATATACAAAGGAGAAGACTCCTAGTCTTTAATTAATTTATATAATAAGAGAATATATTTTAATTCTTTAATTAAAAATTAAATTTGAATTTTCCTGTAGACTTTGTGGTCGGTAAATGAGAACTCTAACTACGTTATCGAGAAATGAGGTGGTCTGGCTAGTTTCAAGTTTTGCCGTTTACAACCAGGTCCGGATTTAGGAAACTTTTTTAATTAAAAAAAAAGGATAATATCAGGATAAAATCATACGTCAGGAACCTACAAATATATAATAAGTGTATTCAATAAGAGCAGATTCTAATATTTTTACTGATTTCAAATTTTAGATAAGCTACATTTGAACTGAAAATATATGTCAAGTATAATCTTATTATGGATGATTTAAATTAAACTGGCAGTAATTATACTTCAACTTCCAATTGAAGAGAGTCTAAATATACAATAAAAGTAAACAATAAGAGCAGATTGTAATTTTAATATCTGTTACAAAATCTAACCTGTGATACGTTTGCACTGAAACGTACGTCTCAATTGTACTCGTATAGTGTATGATTTAAATTCAACTAGCAGTAATTTTACTTCAAAATCAGACTAAGGGAACTCAAAATCTACTATAATAACGTACAATAAGAGCAGATTCTAAATTTAAAGTAAGATACAAATATATAAATAGACAAATTTGTTTTCAAAGATTGAATGGCATGATTGATATAAATTATATATATATATATATATATATATACACACACACACACATTTATATATATATATTATATTTAGAAATATTCATAAATTATATCAAAATATATTTACACTAAGAAGTAAATTACATATTGTATTGAAACTATAATCGAATAAAATTAAAGAAAATATCTATTAAAGTGTATATCTTACAACAGTAATATGCAGCAACCATATCATCTCAAAAACTAGACACGACTGAATAAATAAATGTGTAATTTCACAGACACGAAAGTTCATGGCTGTAGGTTTATATAATTTTCCAAATCTTATATAAATGTAACGCGCTGTGAAGCATTGACCTGCACATGATATAGACAAAGTGTTGTGAAGCATTATACAAACAATAAAAACAGACATAGTATTATATAAACAACAAATACAGAACAGACAAATATACAAATACAATCAGGATAAAGAAAATGATACGTAAGGAACCTCCAAATATATAATAAGTGTATTCAGTAAGAGCAGATTCAAAGATTTTTACTGATTTCAAATTTTAGATAACCTACATTTGAACTGAAAACATATGTCAAATATAATCTTATTATGGATGATTTAAATTAAACTGGCAGTAATTATACTTCAACTTCCAATTGAAGAGAGTCTAAATATACAATAAAAGTAAACAATAAGAGCAGATTGTAATTTTAATATCTGTTACAAAATCTAACCTGTGATACGTTTGCACTGAAACGTACGTCTCAATTGTACTCGTATAGTGTATGATTTAAATTAGACGCAGTAGTTTTACATGAAATACCTAGTAAGAGAACTCTAAATATACTATTAAAACATACAATGAGAGTAGATTATAGTTTTAGTATCTATTACAAAATTTTTAACTGTGATAATACGTTGCACTGAAACGTAGGTCTCAATTAAACCCGTATAATGTACGATTTAAATTCAACTGGCAGTAATTTTACTTCAAAATCTAACTAAGGGAACTCCAAATATACTATAATAACGTAGAATAAGAGCAGACTCTAATTTTTATTCTCGTTTCAATTTCTAGGTGTTCTACATTTGTAATAAAACATTCCTGATATGAATATTCACATAATATATGTTTCAAAGTATACTAGCAGTAATTTTGCTTCAAATTCAAACTAAGGGAACTCTAAATATACTATAATAACGTAGAATAAGAGCAGACTCTAATTTTTATTCTCGTTTCAATTTCTAGGTGTTCTACATTTGTAATAAAAACATTCCTGATATGAATATTCACATAATATATGTTTAAAAGTATACTAGCAGTAATTTTGCTTCAAATTCAAACTAAGGGAAGTCTAAATATACAAAGGAGAAGACTCCTAGTCTTTAATTAATTTATATAATAAGAGAATATATTTTAATTCTTTAATTAAAAATTAAATTTGAATTTTCCTGTAGACTTTGTGGTCGGTAAATGAGAACTCTAACTACGTTATCGAGAAATGAGGTGGTCTGGCTAGTTTCAAGTTTTGCCGTTTACAACCAGGTCCGGATTTAGGAAACTTTTTTAATTAAAAAAAAAGGATAATATCAGGATAAAATCATACGTCAGGAACCTACAAATATATAATAAGTGTATTCAATAAGAGCAGATTCTAATATTTTTACTGATTTCAAATTTTAGATAAGCTACATTTGAACTGAAAACATACGTCAAATATAATCTTATTATGGATGATTTAAATTAAACTGGCAGTAATTATACTTCAACTTCCAATTGAAGAGAGTCTAAATATACAATAAAAGTAAACAATAAGAGCAGATTGTAATTTTAATATCTGTTACAAAATCTAACCTGTGATACGTTTGCACTGAAACGTACGTCTCAATTGTACTCGTATAGTGTATGATTTAAATTCAACTAGCAGTAATTTTACTTCAAAATCAGACTAAGGGAACTCAAAATCTACTATAATAACGTACAATAAGAGCAGATTCTAAATTTAAAGTAAGATACAAATATATAAATAGACAAATTTGTTTTCAAAGATTGAATGGCATGATTGATATAAATTATATATATATATATATACACACACACACACACATTTATATATATATATATTATATTTAGAAATATTCATAAATTATATCAAAATATATTTACACTAAGAAGTAAATTACATATTGTATTGAAACTATAATCGAATAAAATTAAAGAAAATATCTATTAAAGTGTATATCTTACAACAGTAATATGCAGCAACCATATCATCTCAAAAACTAGACACGACTGAATAAATAAATGTGTAATTTCACAGACACGAAAGTTCATGGCTGTAGGTTTATATAATTTTCCAAATCTTATATAAATGTAACGCGCTGTGAAGCATTGACCTGCACATGATATAGACAAAGTGTTGTGAAGCATTATACAAACAATAAAAACAGGCATAGTATTATATAAACAACAAATACAGAACAGACAAATATACAAATACAATCAGGATAAAGAAAATGATACGTAAGGAACCTCCAAATATATAATAAGTGTATTCAGTAAGAGCAGATTCAAAGATTTTTACTGATTTCAAATTTTAGATAACCTACATTTGAACTGAAAACATATGTCAAATATAATCTTATTATGGATGATTTAAATTAAACTGGCAGTAATTATACTTCAACTTCCAATTGAAGAGAGTCTAAATATACAATAAAAGTAAACAATAAGAGCAGATTGTAATTTTAATATCTGTTACAAAATCTAACCTGTGATACGTTTGCACTGAAACGTACGTCTCAATTGTACTCGTATAGTGTATGATTTAAATTAGACGCAGTAGTTTTACATGAAATACCTAGTAAGAGAACTCTAAATATACTATTAAAACATACAATGAGAGTAGATTATAGTTTTAGTATCTATTACAAAATTTTTAACTGTGATAATACGTTGCACTGAAACGTAGGTCTCAATTAAACCCGTATAATGTACGATTTAAATTCGACTGGCAGTAATTTTACTTCAAAATCTAACTAAGGGAACTCCAAATATACTATAATAACGTAGAATAAGAGCAGACTCTAATTTTTATTCTCGTTTCAATTTCTAGGTGTTCTACATTTGTAATAAAACATTCCTGATATGAATATTCACATAATATATGTTTCAAAGTATACTAGCAGTAATTTTGCTTCAAATTCAAACTAAGGGAACTCTAAATATACTATAATAACGTAGAATAAGAGCAGACTCTAATTTTTATTCTCGTTTCAATTTCTAGGTGTTCTACATTTGTAATAAAAACATTCCTGATATGAATATTCACATAATATATGTTTAAAAGTATACTAGCAGTAATTTTGCTTCAAATTCAAACTAAGGGAAGTCTAAATATACAAAGGAGAAGACTCCTAGTCTTTAATTAATTTATATAATAAGAGAATATATTTTAATTCTTTAATTAAAAATTAAATTTGAATTTTCCTGTAGACTTTGTGGTCGGTAAATGAGAACTCTAACTACGTTATCGAGAAATGAGGTGGTCTGGCTAGTTTCAAGTTTTGCCGTTTACAACCAGGTCCGGATTTAGGAAACTTTTTTAATTAAAAAAAAAGGATAATATCAGGATAAAATCATACGTCAGGAACCTACAAATATATAATAAGTGTATTCAATAAGAGCAGATTCTAATATTTTTACTGATTTCAAATTTTAGATAAGCTACATTTGAACTGAAAACATACGTCAAATATAATCTTATTATGGATGATTTAAATTAAACTGGCAGTAATTATACTTCAACTTCCAATTGAAGAGAGTCTAAATATACAATAAAAGTAAACAATAAGAGCAGATTGTAATTTTAATATCTGTTACAAAATCTAACCTGTGATACGTTTGCACTGAAACGTACGTCTCAATTGTACTCGTATAGTGTATGATTTAAATTCAACTAGCAGTAATTTTACTTCAAAATCAGACTAAGGGAACTCAAAATCTACTATAATAACGTACAATAAGAGCAGATTCTAAATTTAAAGTAAGATACAAATATATAAATAGACAAATTTGTTTTCAAAGATTGAATGGCATGATTGATATAAATTATATATATATATATATACACACACACACACACATTTATATATATATATATATTATATTTAGAAATATTCATAAATTATATCAAAATATATTTACACTAAGAAGTAAATTACATATTGTATTGAAACTATAATCGAATAAAATTAAAGAAAATATCTATTAAAGTGTATATCTTACAACAGTAATATGCAGCAACCATATCATCTCAAAAACTAGACACGACTGAATAAATAAATGTGTAATTTCACAGACACGAAAGTTCATGGCTGTAGGTTTATATAATTTTCCAAATCTTATATAAATGTAACGCGCTGTGAAGCATTGACCTGCACATGATATAGACAAAGTGTTGTGAAGCATTATACAAACAATAAAAACAGACATAGTATTATATAAACAACAAATACAGAACAGACAAATATACAAATACAATCAGGATAAAGAAAATGATACGTAAGGAACCTCCAAATATATAATAAGTGTATTCAGTAAGAGCAGATTCAAAGATTTTTACTGATTTCAAATTTTAGATAACCTACATTTGAACTGAAAACATATGTCAAATATAATCTTATTATGGATGATTTAAATTAAACTGGCAGTAATTATACTTCAACTTCCAATTGAAGAGAGTCTAAATATACAATAAAAGTAAACAATAAGAGCAGATTGTAATTTTAATATCTGTTACAAAATCTAACCTGTGATACGTTTGCACTGAAACGTACGTCTCAATTGTACTCGTATAGTGTATGATTTAAATTAGACGCAGTAGTTTTACATGAAATACCTAGTAAGAGAACTCTAAATATACTATTAAAACATACAATGAGAGTAGATTATAGTTTTAGTATCTATTACAAAATTTTTAACTGTGATAATACGTTGCACTGAAACGTAGGTCTCAATTAAACCCGTATAATGTACGATTTAAATTCAACTGGCAGTAATTTTACTTCAAAATCTAACTAAGGGAACTCCAAATATACTATAATAACGTAGAATAAGAGCAGACTCTAATTTTTATTCTCGTTTCAATTTCTAGGTGTTCTACATTTGTAATAAAACATTCCTGATATGAATATTCACATAATATATGTTTCAAAGTATACTAGCAGTAATTTTGCTTCAAATTCAAACTAAGGGAACTCTAAATATACTATAATAACGTAGAATAAGAGCAGACTCTAATTTTTATTCTCGTTTCAATTTCTAGGTGTTCTACATTTGTAATAAAAACATTCCTGATATGAATATTCACATAATATATGTTTAAAAGTATACTAGCAGTAATTTTGCTTCAAATACAAACTAAGGGAACTCTAAATATACTATAATAACGTAGAATAAGAGCAGACTCTAATTTTTATTCTCGTTTCAATTTCTAGGTGTTCTACATTTGTAATAAAAACATTCCTGATATGAATATTCACATAATATATGTTTAAAAGTATACTAGCAGTAATTTTGCTTCAAATACAAACTAAGGGAACTCTAAATATACTATAATAACGTAGAATAAGAGCAGACTCTAATTTTTATTTTCGTTTCAATTTCTAGGTGTTCTACATTTGTAATAAAAACATTCCTGATATGAATATTCACATAATATATGTTTCAAAGTATACTAGCAGTAATTTTGCTTCAAATTCAAACTAAGAGAAGTCTAAATATACAAAGGAGAAGACTCCTAGTCTTTAATTAATTTATATAATAAGAGAATATATTTTAATTCTTTAATTAAAAATTAAATTTGAATTTTCCTGTAGACTTTGTGGTCGGTAAATGAGAACTCTAACTACGTTATCGAGAAATGAGGTGGTCTGGCTAGTTTCAAGTTTTGCCGTTTACAACCAGGTCCAAATTTAGGAAACTTTTATTTAAAAAAAAAAAGGATAATATCAGGATAAAATCATACGTCAGGAACCTACAAATATATAATAAGTGTATTCAATAAGAGCAGATTCTAATATTTTTACTGATTTCAAATTTTAGATAAGCTACATTTGAACTGAAAACATACGTCAAATATAATCTTATTATGGATGATTTAAATTAAACTGGCAGTAATTATACTTCAACTTCCAATTGAAGAGAGTCTAAATATACAATAAAAGTAAACAATAAGAGCAGATTGTAATTTTAATATCTGTTACAAAATCTAACCTGTGATACGTTTGCACTGAAACGTACGTCTCAATTGTACTCGTATAGTGTATGATTTAAATTAGACGCAGTAGTTTTACATGAAATACCTAGTAAGAGAACTCTAAATATACTATTAAAACATACAATGAGAGTAGATTATAGTTTTAGTATCTATTACAAAATTTTTAACTGTGATAATACGTTGCACTGAAACGTAGGTCTCAATTAAACCCGTATAATGTACGATTTAAATTCAACTGGCAGTAATTTTACTTCAAAATCTAACTAAGGGAACTCCAAATATACTATAATAACGTAGAATAAGAGCAGACTCTAATTTTTATTCTCGTTTCAATTTCTAGGTGTTCTACATTTGTAATAAAACATTCCTGATATGAATATTCACATAATATATGTTTCAAAGTATACTAGCAGTAATTTTACTTCAAATTCAAACTAAGGGAACTCCAAATATACTATAATAACGTAGAATAAGAGCAGACTCTAATTTTTATTCTCGTTTCAATTTCTAGGTGTTCTACATTTGTAATAAAAACATTCCTGATATGAATATTCACATAATATATGTTTAAAAGTATACTATCAGTAATTTTGCTTCAAATACAAACTAAGGGAACTCTAAATATACTATAATAACGTAGAATAAGAGCAGACTCTAATTTTTATTCTCGTTTCAATTTCTAGGTGTTCTACATTTGTAATAAAAACATTCCTGATATGAATATTCACATAATATATGTTTCAAAGTATACTAGCAGTAATTTTGCTTCAAATTCAAACTAAGAGAAGTCTAAATATACAAAGGAGAAGACTCCTAGTCTTTAATTAATTTATATAATAAGAGAATATATTTTAATTCTTTAATTAAAAATTAAATTTGAATTTTCCTGTAGACTTTGTGGTCGGTAAATGAGAACTCTAACTACGTTATCGAGAAATGAGGTGGTCTGGCTAGTTTCAAGTTTTGCCGTTTACAACCAGGTCCCGATTTAGAAAACTTTTAATTAAAAAAAAAGGATAATATCAGGATAAAGTAAATCATACGTCAGGAACCTACAAATATATAATAAGTGTATTCAATAAGAGCAGATTCTAATATTTTTACTGATTTCAAATTTTAGATAAGCTACATTTGAACTGAAAACATACGTCAAATATAATCTTATTATGGATGATTTAAATTAAACTGGCAGTAATTATACTTCAACTTCCAATTGAAGAGAGTCTAAATATACAATAAAAGTAAACAATAAGAGCAGATTGTAATTTTAATATCTGTTACAAAATCTAACCTGTGATACGTTTGCACTGAAACGTACGTCTCAATTGTACTCGTATAGTGTATGATTTAAATTCAACTAGCAGTAATTTTACTTCAAAATCAGACTAAGGGAACTCAAAATCTACTATAATAACGTACAATAAGAGCAGATTCTAAATTTAAAGTAAGATACAAATATATAAATAGACAAATTTGTTTTCAAAGATTGAATGGCATGATTGATATAAATTATATATATATATACACACACACACACATTTATATATATATATATATTATATTTAGAAATATTCATAAATTATATCGAAATATATTTACACTAAGAAGTAAATTACGTATTGTATTGAAACTATAATCGAATAAAATTAAAGAAAATATCTATTAAAGTGTATATCTTACAACAGTATCTATATGCAGCAACCATATCATCTTAAAAACTAGACACGACTGAATAAATAAATGTGTAATTTCACAGACACGAAAGTTCATGGCTGTAGGTTTATATAATTTTCCAAATCTTATATAAATGTAACGTGCTGTGATGCATTGACCTGCACATGATATAGACAAAGTGTTGTGAAGCATTATACAAACAATAAAAACAGACATAGTATTATATAAACAACAAATACAGAACAAACAAATATACAAATACAATCAGGATAAAGAAAATGATACGTAAGGAACCTCCAAATATATAATAAGTGTATTCAGTAAGAGCAGATTCAAAGATTTTTACTGATTTCAAATTTTAGATAACCTACATTTGAACTGAAAACATATGTCAAATATAATCTTATTATGGATGATTTAAATTGAACTGGCAGTAATTATACTTCAAATTCCATTTGAAGAGAGTCTAAATATACAATAAAAGTAAACAATAAGAGCAGATTGTAATTTTAATATCCGTTACAAAATCTAACGTGCGATACGTTTGCACTGAAACGTACGTCTCAATTATACTCGTATAATGTATGATTTAAATTAGACGCAGTAGTTTTACATGAAATACCTAGTAAGAGAACTCTAAATATACTATTAAAACATACAATGAGAGTAGATTATAGTTTTAGTATCTATTACAAAATTTTTAACTGTGATAATACGTTGCACTGAAACGTAGGTCTCAATTAAACCCGTATAATGTACGATTTAAATTCAACTGGCAGTAATTTTACTTCAAAATCTAACTAAGGGAACTCCAAATATACTATAATAACGTAGAATAAGAGCAGACTCTAATTTTTATTCTCGTTTCAATTTCTAGGTGTTCTACATTTGTAATAAAAACATTCCTGATATGAATATTCACATAATATATGTTTCAAAGTATACTAGCAGTAATTTTGCTTCAAATTCAATATAAGGGAACTCTAAATATACAAAGGAGAAGACTCCTAGTCTTTAATTAATTTATATAATAAGAGAATATATTTTAATTCTTTAATTAAAAATTAAATTTGAATTTTC
>CM068324.1:5566898-5624398 GCA_034766995.1 Acanthacorydalis orientalis
ATCTACCATTTTTGTTGTGCGATGCGATACTAGACGTCTATTTGAATACTGAACCGGTGTCGCTTTGTCAATTTAGCGTACAGGGTCGGAGAAATAGGGCCCGAATTTTGTGACTGGCCCAATTTGCAGGCCGATTCAAATACATTTTAGAGGCCGGTGTCACTTTTAAACACAAGTACGTGGGTCTACAAACCGACTCGCTTCCGATGCAATGAAAAAATGGCAAAGAAAAGGAAAAATTTTTTGTTGCAAAATTTTATTTTTTGCAAATCGATAGTTTTTGTACTGCAAAGCGATACTAGAAGTCCGTAGAAACTCCGAACCGATTCTATTTCATCGGTAGCATGTGTGGTTCCGGAATAATCGCGCCTGCAAATTTGCTCTGACGTCACTGAAAATGTGGAAATTTCGCAAATCGACAATTTTTGTTGCGCGATGCGATAGGGAACGTCCATTTGAACCCTGAATCGTTGTCAGTTTGTCAATTAGGCGTACAGGGCCGGAACAATACGGTCCGAAAATTTGTGGCCCGGCCACTTCGAGGGCCGATTCAAATACCTTCTACGTTCCGATTTCACTTTTAAACGCCAGGACGTGTATCTACGGACCGCCCCGCTTGCGAATCGCGAAAAAACTCGAAAAAATTTTTCTCAAATTCACGTACCCCTCTACCTTTGATCACGATTTTCGGACGCGAATTTTTTTTCGCAAATCGGCTATTTTTTCGCCGCAGATGCAAACTGGACGTCCGTCTGAACTATGAATAGTTTGCGGTTTTTCGATAGCACGCGTAACATCGGAGCAATGGCGTCTGAAATGTTCCGCGGGTCCGAAAATTCGCATTTTTTTCGCATTTTTCGCACACTTCCCACCGTTGAATTTGCTTCCAAACGCGGAAACTAGGTGCGCCGGACCCGTCCGCTCCCGATGCGCTGAAAAAAACATCGAAAAGTCGATGTGCAGAAATTTGCAATTTCGCAAGTCAGAAGTCAGGGCGTGGCATTTTTCGATATTTGTCCGTAGATTTGATGGTGGAGGCGCATAAAATGTTAATGTGATCGGCGAGACTTTTCCTTATGGAAATCGCTTGTTTCGACGGTGTCATATGATTCTTGACGTCTACACGGACTGTATGTCAGGGTCGGTGTGCGGCCCGCACAGGCCCGGTGCAGCAGGCCCGAGAAAATTTGTAAATAGATGAAAAAATTGTAAATCGGAAACTTTTTCGACGCGATGCGATATTAGACATCCGTCAGAGCTTCGAACCGACGTCGCTTCCTCGCTCATATGTACAGGGACGGCGCAGATGCCCGAAAACCAATCGAAGACGGGAATTTCATTCGTCATTTCTAGACGTTTATGGGGATCGGTGTTAACTTTTATCACGTAATTATAAATTTCCGAGGCCTTCTCACTTCCAATCCGCCAAAAAAATTGCGAAAAACATTTGCATTACACGTGTAGGTGTGTATGTTTTTTCCAAATTGTTTGAATCTTGAAAATGGATGAATCTGGCAGTACAGAGCGAATGAATATGTCTAGTGGAACTGCGGACCGGTGTCGGTTATTCGGTCGCGCGTGCAGGGCCGGAACAACGGCCCGAAGCACAAGCTATCGTTGATCGCTTCTAATATCGTTTCAAGCACATTTAAACAACCAAAAATTTAACATACGTATGTTTAAGGAATATCACGCTTGCGATGCGCCGAAAAATTTGCGAAAAAAAAAACAAGAATTTTTTTTATTAAATTGTTTTTTTAGCCAAAATTATTTTTGAAAGCGACGACGATTTTGGCTGTGTAGGACGATAGCGGCTATCAATCACTACAGTGGATTAGTGGCGTCCCGCGCTTCAACACACAGGGCCGGGACGGCGGCCCGAAAACCAGTTAGGAGCTGTTTGCTTTGATCGTAGTTTTGTGACACTTTTAGGCGCTAGGGCAGAGTTCCAACGATGAATCGCAATTGTACGAGTAGGCACGTTTTCGATTCCAACAAAAATATCGCAATAAACAATTAGTACATCATAGGCTGGCTCCAGCCATCTCTGTCGTCTAATGATGTGTCAGTATGAATCAATCTTATGTATTGTACACAAATAAATAATAAACATATTTTATTGTTTTTACATTAGTAGACCGTTCATAGTCGTCGAGTTAATGTTTAACGGTCCATTTGGCAAAGCAATGTCAAGAAAAAACTTAAATCGATCGTTAATGACCAGCGTGATTTTCAGATCGATGGTGTAGGCACCCCTGGTACATTTTAGAAACTATGGTGGAACGGTTGGCTTCGTGTTGTCGCAAAAATATTTTATATCTAGCTCTCCACTCTCCTCACAGTCTCATTAAACTGCGACAGTTTATAAATGAATACACGAGTGCAAAATGTCATCGTGTATATATATATATATATATATATATATATATATTATATTTTTAAATTGACAGTTTTTGCATTGCGAAGCGTTACTAGATATCCATTTAAATTCTGAATCGGTTTTAGAAAATCGGTAACGCGTGCGGTACAGGAACAATCGGGTCTGTAATTTCGCACTGACGTAACTGGAAATGTGAAATTATCGTAAATCGACCATTTTTGTTGTGCGATGTGATACTAGACCTCTATTTGAATACTGAACCGGTATCACTTTGTCAATTGAGCGTACAGGGTCGGAGAAATAGGGCCCGAATTTTGTGACTGGCTCACATTGCAGGCCGATTCAAATACACTTTTTAGAGGTCGGTGTCACTTTTAAACATTAGTACGTGGGTCTACAAACCGAGCCGCTTCCGATGCGATAAAAAAATTGCTAAGAAAGCGAAAAAAATTTTTTTGCAAAATTTTTTTTGCAAATCGATAGTTTTTGTGCTGCAAAGCGATACTAGACGTCCGTTGAATCTCCAAACTCGTTCCAGTTCATCGTTAGCATACGTGGTTCCCGAGCAATCGCATCTGCAAATTCGCTGTGACGTCACTGAAAATGTGGTACTTTCGCAAATCGGCAATTTTTGTTGTGCGATGCGAAACTAGACGTCCATTTGAACACTGAATCGGTATCGGCTTGTCAATTCTACCTATGATCACGATTTTCGAACGCGAAATTTTTTTCGCAAATCTGCAATTTTTTCGACGCAGATACAAACTAGACGTCCGTTTGAACTACGAATAGTTTTCTGTTTCTCGATAGCACGCGTAACGCCGGAGTTATAGCGTCTGAAAGAGTTTGCGGGTCCGCAAAATCGCCTATTTTCGCATTTTTCGCACACTTCCCACCGTTAAATTTGCTTCCAAATGCGGAAACTAGGTGCGCCGGATCCGTCCGCTCCCGATCCGCTGAAAAAAACATCGAAAAGTAGAAGTGCAAAAATTTGCAATTTCGCGAGTCAGAAGTTAGGGCGTGGCATTTCTCGATGTTTGTCCGTAGATTTGATGGTGGAGGCGCATAATGTATTAATGTGCTCGGCGGGTGTTTTCCTTTTGGAAATCGCTTGTTTCGACGGTGTCACATGATTGTACACGTCTACACGGACTGTACGGAAGTGTCGATGAGTGGCCCGCACAGGCCCGGTGCAGCAGGCCCGAGAAATTTTGTAAATAAACGTAAAAATTGTAAATCGGTGATTTTTTCGATGCGGTGCGATATTAGACGTCCGTTGGATCTTCGAACCGACGTCGCTTCATCGCTCACATGTACAGGGCCGGCACAGAGGCCCGAAAACCAATCGAAGACGGGAATTTCATTCGTCATTTCTAGACGTTTATGGGCGTCGGCGTTAACTTTTATCACGTAATTATAAATGTCCGAGGCCTTCTCACTTCCAATCCGCCAAAAAAATTGCTAAAAACATTTGTATTATGCGTGTGGGTGTGTATGTTTTTTTCAAATTGTTTGAGTCTTGCAAATCGATGAATCTGGCGGTACAAAGCGAATGTACGGGCCTAGTGGAACTGCGAACTGGCGTTGGTTATCTATCTGCGCGTTCAGGGCCGGCAAAACGGCCCCACGCCTGTATTACAGGCGGTCGCTGATCGCTTCTGACACCGTTTCTAACACATTTAAGTATCGGCAATAAACTTAATAGACGAAACGGATATCTATGGACAGTTTTTGCATTGCGAAGCGATACTAGACACCCATACTCTGAATCGGTTTCAGTACATCGGTATCGCGTGCGGTGCCGGAACAATCGCGTTTGCAATTTCGCACTGACGTCATTGGAAATGTGAAATTTTCGTAAATCGACCATTTTTGTTGTGCGATGCGATACTAGACGTCTATTTGAATACTGAACCGGTGTCACTTTGTCAATTTAGCGTACAGGGTCGGAGAAATAGGGCCCGAATTATCAGATTGGCCCACTTTGCAGGCCGGTTCTAATAAATTTTAGAGGCCGGTGTCACTTTTAAACACTAGTACGTGTATCTACAAACCGACCCGCTTCCGATGCGATGAAAAAATTGCGAAGAAAGTGAAAAAAAATTATTTGCAAATTTTTTTTTTTGCAAAATGATAGTTTTTGTGCTGCAAAGCGATACTAGATGTCCGTTGAATATCCGAACTCGTTCCAGTTCATTGGTAGCATGCATAGTTCCGGAATAATTGCGCCTGCAATTTCGCTCTGACGTCATTGAAAATGCGGTAATTTCGCAAATCGGCAATTTTTGTTGTGCGATGCGATACTACACGCCCATTTAAACACTGGATCGGTGTCGGTATGTCAATTAGGCGTACAGGGTCGGAGCAATATGCTCCGAAAATTTGTGACCCGACCACTTCGCGGGCCGATTTAAATACCTTCTAGGTTCCGATTTCACTTTTAAACACCAGGACGTATATCTACGGATCGCCCCGCTTGCGATGCGCCAAAAAACTCGAAAAAAATTTCCTCAAATTCACGTACCCCTTACCTTTGATCACGATTTTCGAACGCGAAATTTTTTTCGCAAATCTGCAATTTTTCCACGCGGATGGAAACTAGACGTCCGTCTGAAGCACGAATAGCTTTCGGTTTCTCGATAGCACGCCTAACACCGGAGTAATGGCGCCTGAAAGAGTTTGCGGGTCCGAAAATTCGCCTATTTTCGCATTTTTCGCACACTTCCCACCGTTAAATTTGCTTCCAAATGCGGAAACTACGTGCGCCGGATCCGTCCGCTCCCGATCCGCTGAAAAAAAACATCGAAAAGTCGAAGTTCAAAAATTTGCAATTTCGCAAATCAGAGCATTTTTCGATGCTTGTATGGAGATGATGGTGGAGGCGCAACGATATGAGGGTGGAGGCGCATGAGGTATTAACGGGCTCGGGGGGCGTGTTCCTTTTTGGAAATCGCTTATTTCGACGGTGACACATGATTCTAGACGTCTACACGGACTGTATACTAGTGCCGGTGTGCGGCTCGCACAGGCCCGGTGTACCAGGCCCGAGAAAATTTGGAAATAGAAAAAATTACAAATCGAAAATTTTTTCGACGCGATGTGATATTGCACATCCGTCGGACCTTCGAACCGACGTCGCTTCCTCGCTCACATGTACAGGGCCGGCACAGAGGCCCTAAAACCAATCAAAGACGGGAATATCATTCGCCATTTCTAGACGTTTATGAGCGTCGGCGTTAACTTTTATCGCGTAATTATAATTGTCCGAGGCCTTCTCACTTAGGATCCGCAAAAAAAAATGCAAAAAAACATCTGTATTGTGCGTGTACGTGTGTATGTATGAATGCGAGTCCAACCGTCCACCATCGTTTCTATAATGTAGCGAGGTGCCTACACACCATCGGTCTGAAAATCACGCAAGTCATTATCAATCGATTGGAGTTTTTTCTTGACATTGTTTCGCCAAATGGCCCGTTAAACATTAATTCAACGACTATGAATGGTCTACTGATGTAAAAACAATAAAATATGTTTATTATTTTGTTTGTGTACAATACATAAGATTCATACTGTTATACTGTCTGCTTGTTTGTGAATATCTTCAGCAGATTTGTCACCGCATCGGATTCAGAACGATACGTTGACTCTCGTTCTTGCGAATAAACTTGATGGGGGCCCCTAAAGATACATCATTAGAAGTCAAAGGTGGCTGGAGCCAGCCTTTGATAAGTTGACGGGGCCATTATTACAGTAATTAACGTGAGATAGAAGAATTGACAATGGTTCGCACCTTTCGAACCAAAAAATATTTTTCGGTATTTATTATGGACCGATATTAATTTTGTGTAAGACATGATATATAACACTAAAATACGCATCTACTTAGTATGAATTAATTGCCATTTTTATAACAATTTGAATATTTTAAGCATGAACAACTTGTTTTTTGCGGTTTTATTGCCTTTTTTTGATATTTTCGATATTTATTAAAGACCGATGTTAATTTTGTGTAAGATATATAGAACACTAAAATACGCATCTACTGGGATGAAATAGTTGCCATTTTTATATCAATTTGGATATTTTAAGAAGGAGAAACTTGTTTTTTTTTGAGTATTTTTTGCGGATTTTTTGATATTTTCGGTATTTACTATGGACCGGTGTTAAATTTTGGGTCAGATATGATATAAAACATTAAATACCGCATCGATCAGTATGAATTAGTTGCCAGATTTTAAACAATTTGGATAATTTCATAATTTCATTGAATTGACAATAATTTACAATCATTTACTATAAACAACAATCAGTTCATGTTATTATTCATTTTCTTTTTTAAAAATATGATAAATACTCTACAATAATATGTATGAAAAACGAATGAATCTGTATATATTTTTTGGTGGATTTATATATATATATATATATATAATATATATATCTATATATTACGAAAATATATTTTTTTTCAATTATATATATATATATATATAATATATATATATATATGCAAATATACACATATATATTAAGACTTTTTTTTTTAATTCGGTTGCATTATTATGATCATACGTGAGTTATTGAGGAATAGAAATATTTTTCGTGAATATAATTTAAAATTATTTACAATCAAATTTCAACTCCTTGGAGAACTGTTATTTTTTCATAATTATAAATGAATACAGTTCACAATTAGAGTGTAAACGAATAATAGATGCTATGGAGTAAGACACAGATAGATATAGTAAACACTACCAAGTGTAGTTGTATCATAGTACTCATTGAATTTCTATTGTATGGGAAATTAACTTTCACAAAAAGATATTTATTTAAATTTTGGTGATCTTTGCGCGATTTCTATATTCAAGTAGAAAAATTAGATTAACGTAAATGTTATTGTAACGTTTTACTTTAATATTCAATTACGAAGGTATTTCTGTTCAAATTTATATTCCGCCGAAGAAATGTCATCCCACAATGCGCGGCGAAGGAATTGTAGAGATGGTGAAAGTGGACCTACTTTATCTGTGGTGCGGGGTAGCGTCGTAGTGCAATTGTTGAATTATCCATTGTTTATTTGAAAAAAATTGTTTCATATAAAAGAAATATATCATCAATAAATAATATTATATATTGAACCAAGGTATAGTTAAGGAAACTGATATAAACAATTTTTCTACTTTGAAATATTATTTAAGTACAAGCAGTTCTTAATGTTAAAATGGACGCTACTGTATCAACATTGTTGATTATATTACATATTATTTAATATAAGATTTCGGTAGTAAATTATCTTTTGATTAATGTATGATTTTTAATATAGTTAATAATGAATGTGTAATATGATTGCATTCAAATACAGTACAAATCATAAGAAACACTTTCAATAACTGATTTTTAAGTCTTGAATTGTTAACAGTTCATAATAAATTCAATACTAAAAGTACGTTAGAAATTGAAATACTATTTTTACAAATTTGTGCGTAGTTCTATAACACTGTTCATTTTGGTTGTAAACAATTATGCAGAAGTAAAATAAAGCTTGTATTTACATGTTTATTTACTTTTCGGGTATCAAATAAAATGCAAATCGACAAAAAGCAATAAAAAAAAATACACTTTATCGAAACAATGTACTGTAGTATGCACTGTGGTTGATAATTCTCAGCTGGCAAAAAGACATCATTTTCACCACTTTGAACGATGCAACATGTTTCAGTATAACATCGGAATGAGATTCAAGGCACTGCTTCAAATGTAGTAAGTTAATAAGTGAATTATATACAATGTATAAAATTAATAAAGATGAATGTAAAAGTAACTGTCTGTTAGTAGCTAGGTTACAAACAAATGAATCTTACCCATCATGAACAACTTGCAAAGGAGGCAGCTCACCGATCATTTGAAATACACCTGGAATCGTCTGCTGTCTACATGAACTCTACAAAGAAGACCGACTAGTCAACTACGAACAATTTGATCCTCACATCAGTCAGAGAATTGTGATTATTGAATGTTAAGATCGGTGACAGTTTGTAAATGCATTTATAAATTATTAGATATCGAAACAAAGTAGAATTATATATATATATATATATATATATATATACCACCATTCTTTTCATTATGTCCTACGCAATTAAAATGAACAAATGGGCTCTTCTCCAATGTAAATGCATTTAAAAATATGTTTATATATATATATATATATATATATATGCATATATGCATACATATATTGCTTTTTTGTAATTAATTACAAATTGAAGTTATAAATTTGTTAATCTCACATTGGTGATTAAATCAACTATTTTGAACTTTTGTAATAAACAATCTGATGACACATTGTCTCTTTGTATCAGAACATAAATCTGTGAGTTTTTCTAGTGTAATTATTTCAAATTTTTAATTAATGTATATTGACAATATTAGCACACACATATAATATATATATATATATACATACATAGAGAGAGAAAGAGAGAGAGCAATAATAAATTTATAGTAATAAATAGCAAAGAAAAAATATTTTAAGTTTCATTAATTTTATAAATATATTTGCACAAGTAACATCAAATATTAATTTCAATATAAATATGGTTAAAACACATTTTTTGTATTTCTATATAAGTAATGAAATATGGTAATCACAATATTTTCTTTGTACGTGGACCTTGTTACTTCAAAACTACACAAATGCTTGAAAATGGTAATTTTAATATTTTTTCTTATAAGGATTTCCTAAAATAAATATAAAACTTGTAACATTGAACATAGCAAGATAAGTTCATTCAAATCGATTAACCAAAATAAAAACTTGTTTTTGTTCTGAAAGTAACATTTTTAATAACAAAATTACAATGAACATTATTATTTACAAAATGTTAGTGGTAAAGTCAACAATTTTAAAAATGTATTTAAAACAACAATATATATAAAATTATCATTACGATCTATGTGGAGTAGATAAAATTTACTTCTCAGTGTAATCATATTTTAAAACATTTTTGGTATTTCATATTTATATGGAAAGTCTTAACGTTTGAGTAAGTAGTAACGCTTTTAAAGTTTAATCGCTTTCAATTTTCATTTTACATGGAATTGCTCTCTGAATTTAATTAAATCTTGAATGAATTTTAAGTTAATGAGAATACTTAAATTACATTTTTATTAAAATTCTATATGAACTGAGTCAGATTTAGTTTGTTTTATACATTTGCATTTGAAAACATTTAATCTTTCACTTGAGTATTTCTTTTTGAAGTCTCTTCATGTTGAATTATTGTTTATTAATATTAAAAAAATTGCATTAGAAAATGTCATTTGCAAAACAGTAATGAAATAGTAATACTATATAAATGCAAATTAAATAATGAACTTTGAAATGATGTTAAAGTAACACATATGTAACATAACAGTAAACATTATTGCACACAATCGATTAAAACTATTAGATTGAATAGATTACATTTATAAAAAAAAGACACTATTCATATACAGATATAATAAATTGTAATTTTATATGAAACATTCTTTGAAACATACACTTTCTTTTTGAAATCATTTAATCTTGAATTAGTTAAAGCAGTCAGTTTTAAAAAGGATACCAGTCTCACTTTTAGAGATAAATTAATTTTAATTAATAAAAAAAACAATAAATTACATTTTAATAAGTTTTATATGAAGTCGTTTGTTTTTTTTTAATACAAATGGATTTTATTTTCTCTTGCATCTTTTTAATTTTAAATCATTTTTATTACTATTAATTAAAAATGAATTCCAAAAAATGTCACAAAGCAGTACTGAAAAAGTATTAGTATATAAATACATATCAAATACTAAATGTTAAATTTTTAAGTAAATAACAGTAAACTTTATTGAAAACAATTTAGCAGTAATTATATATATAAAAACAAACTCTTCATATAAATAGTTAATAAAATGAATATTTATGAATGATTTCAAAAAACAGATCTCTTTTGAGATGGTTTTGTTCTAAATTAATTGGAACTCTCTGAAATGAAACCAGATTAGTCTAATGACCATATCTCGAGATGATATGAATTACTAAAAATTAAGAATTAGCATTACTTATTAAGTTTATATGAATGAAGTTGGAGTTCTTCTTTAAGCAAATGCATTTGAGAAGAATTTTATGTTCACTCAAATAAGTATTCGCGTCATTTTTTTTAAAAAAAATATTTAATATTAATCAAATTACATTTGAAAATGTCATTTTGCAAAACAGATAATGAAAAAGCATTAATATATAACAGAAATTAGATACAAAAATCTGATTATTCATATAAATTTTTAATGAATGTAATATTTATAAAAATGTTGACAGTATGTTTCTTTTTCAGGAAGGTATTTTATCGTAACAGAAACACTAAATTCCAGAATTAATACTAGTCTAATTATAACTTTATATGAATGAAGTCGAAGTTCTTTTAAACAAATGTATTTGAGAGCATTTTTTATTTTCATTCAAATAACTTTTTCTTTTTATTTTCCAAATTCAATCATTTTGAAAAAAAAAAAATGTTTAATATTTTAATAAGATTGCATTTGAAAATGTCATTTTACAAAGTAGTAATGAAACATTGTTAGTATATAAATTCATATTGGATGCTGAATGTTTACAATGTAAAGTAACATTACTTATATTACAGTAAACTTTGCTTGCAGAGATTTATTTTTTAAAACTATTTGATTTAACAGAGACAAATATGAAAAAACAAACTATTCACATAAACATACTTGATAATTTCAAAAGCATACCTCTTTGTTTTTGTTCCAAATTTCTGAAATGAAACTAGTCTAATAATTAGAGTCTACAATGATAAGAACTTAATAAACACCTCATAGTCCTTTCATTTTGGATAATATTTTTATTAATATTAATAAAAGTTACATTTGAAAATGTCATTTATAAAACAGTAATGAAAAACTATTAATACATAAATATATACTGAACAGATTTATGAAAAAATTTGAGAATATATATTTTTTTTCATGAATGTGTTTTATCTTAAATTAACTTTGAAATAAAAACATCTTGAATGAATTTATATGAATTAGTTATGTAATTTTAATAAAATTATATTTTATTAAAATTAATATAAAATCAATAGAGTTCTTTCCAATACAAACGCATTTGAAAGTATTCTATTTTCATTTTGATTATTTCTCTTGATGTCAATTGTGTCCGATTACTTTTTATTAATATTAATAAAACTATGTTTACAAATACGTTTTCAAAGAGATAATGAAAATATATATAAATCTGTATCGAATTAAATGAATATTCAAATTAAAATCAATGAAATGACATTCTTATATGTGTTTCACAGAATCGATTTAAACTATACCTGAATTCGATAGACATTTACATTTGTAAAAGAACTGCGCTATTCCTATAAATATATAATAATGGTGTAATGTTTTATGAAGACACTCTTGAACATATATTTATTTTGAAATGATTTTATCTTTTAAGTCAGTTGTTGTGAAATGATACTATCTTCTAATAAATCTTAAAATGAATTTTAATTATCACATTTTGTATTGAGATTTGTGTGAATGCAATCAAAGTTGAGTTCTTTTGATACAAAAATCGGCATTTGAAAATAAACTATTTTCACTAAAGATACCTCTTTTAAAAATCCATTCATTTTTGAATTATTCTTTTATATTAATAAAACTCCATTCAAAAATATCATTTACAAATTAGTAATGAGAAAGTACATACCAAAAACAAATATTCCAAGCAGAAAGTAATATTATTTATGAGTTGACTTTTGCTATACAAAACCAAGAACTATTTGATTGAATAGAAATTATACCAAAAAGAACTCACCATTCACATAAATGTATAATAAATTGCTAATATTTATCTAACATTCTTCAAATATAGTTCTTCTAGAAGATGATTTAATATTAAAATTGTTTGAAACTAGCAGTTCTGAAACAATACAAGTTTAGAAATTAAAACCATGAAATCTTTTTTAATAAAAATTTCTCAGTGCTTGATGTAGTCTAGTAAAATATTTTTTTAATAATTACAATATTAAGAGCATTACAAGTTTGAAAAACTGTGAGTGTATACAATGACATTTTGAATATTGATCTCTTAACTAGATAAATTATTTGTATCACAAATACTTTCATTCTCAAAATAAGGACTTGTGATGTTTTAGGACCGAGCCATTCCGCTTTTAATCAATGTTATTTAAATCATCTAAGTATAATTATATGTAAATCAATGTAACGATGTAGAAGTTAAAGCGTTCTAAAATTTGCTTTTCGAATAAAAAGGCAAGCGTATTCATAGTGGAGATTTTCATCGATTAAAGAATTACATAAATAAAAATTCAATGAACCTCTTTTAACGTAAATGCTTTTAAAACAATTTGATTATTTCATTTACACAAATATATTTCTCGGTGTAATATTAATGAAACATGTTTACATGTAAAAACAAATGTCAAAATGTGTATAACAAATTATTAGAATATTACATTTGCTACATTCTGATATTAACGAATGACATTAAGCAGGATTTATAACCTGTTTCTACTATATATACGTTTACATTTTTATTATTAATATAAATATTTACCGTATAACTTATGATACCAGCAACCAACATTATATTGTAATTCCACATATGTATAAAAAAATCTGTATATTGAACACTTATGTATATGTAGCAAAAAAATAATTCAACAGGTCTTCGAGAAACGTCAACAAGCAGAAACACCAGATAATCTGTGCCAGTATATGTAATGTATTACTTGTACGTATCAATAAATACTCACTTTACATATTTTATATTAACTAAATATGCCGTAGATAAGGCATTTGCTCTAGTATATAAGTAAGTTGCATGAAATAATAAATGTCTATCAAATATATTAAAAGTTTAACACTTAATGTTTAACTTATATTTGTTGACATGTCAAATAATAGTGGTAGGGCAATACTGCAAATATATCTGCGACCGATTTGAAAATTTGGTCGCAGATATGTTTGATGGAATGGCTATACCACCAAATAAATCTGCGACCGATTTGAAAATTTGGTCGCAGATATGTTGGTGTAGTTGCCCGTTCCACCAAACATATCACGACCAAATTTTCACCTCGGTCACCAGATCTCAACTAGTATTAGTTAAATTCCTAAACATATCTGCGACCGAATTTCCGTCGGTCGCAGATATGTATATTGGTGGTATTAATCGATCCACCAAACATATCTGCGACCAAATTTTCGTCGGTCGCAGATACATTAATGGTATTGTGCGATATCACCAAACATATGTGACCTGGTTTGAAATTTGGTTACAGATATACTTGGTAGTAAAATTGTCCTATTACCATTATTTGACATGTCAACAAATATAAGTTAAACATTAAGTGCTAGACTTTAATGTATTTGATGGAGCAACTATTATTTCATGCAACTTACTTATATACTGAAACAAATAACCTTATCTAACATATTTAATTAATATAAAATATATGAAATGAGTATTGTGATGCATGCGAGTAATACATTATATATACCGGCACAGGTTATCATTGATGTTTCTGCTTGTTGACGTTTCTCGAAGACCTCTTGAATTATTTTTATACATCCATATACATAAGTGTTCAATATACAGATTTGTTACTACATATCATATTCTATTTTAATGTTTGTTGCTGTTGAGAATTTTGTGCATATTATTTTGTATATTGTTATCATTGTGAGTGTTTCACTTGATCGTATTTTTGTCGAAATTACAGTATCATAGGTTATATTTAAAATATTTAAATTAATAATAAAAATGTAAACGTATATATAGTAGAAATATATTATAAACTCTGTTTAATGTTATTCGTTAATATCATAATATAGCTAATCATAATATTCAACCAGACTATTGCTATATGCAATTTTGACATTTGTTCTACGCTGTAGGCATGTTTCATTAACATTACGCTGAGAACTATATTTGTGTAAATGTAATAATTAATCAAATTGTTTTAAAAGCATTTGCGACAAAAAGGAGTTCGTTTAATTTTATTTATGAAATTCTTTAAGCGATGAAAATTCCACTATGAAAATCGTTTTGCCACCTTATTCGACAGCAGGTTTTAGAGCGTTATGACTCTACATTAGTTATTTATTTACATATAATTATACTTAGATTGATTTGAAATGGCATTGATTAAAACGAGGATTTATTGATTTCGGTTCTAAAACATCGCAGGTCAGCTTATTTTGATATGAAAGTATTTTGTATATACAAATAATTTATCTAGTTAAGAGATCAAATATTCTAGATTTCGTTGTACTGACAGTTTTCAAACTTGTAATTATTTTAATGGTGTAATTATTAAAAGAATGTTTTGCTAGACTACATCACGCTGAAGAATTTTTATTGGAACAAGATTTCATGGTTTGAACTTCTGGCACAACTTGTATTGTTTCAGGAACTGCCAGTTTCAACAATTTGGTACATGTTGTCATGGCTTCAGAACTACGCCTATTTGAAGGATGTTGAATAAACATTACGATTTGTGAAATGCGATTTATGTGAATAGTGAGTTCTTTGCTGCCATTCGATCAGGTAGTTCTTAGTTTTGTATAGCAAAGTCAGCTTCATGTAAATGTAATATTGCGTTGGTTTACGGATATTTGTGCTTTCGGTATGTAGCCTTCTCATTGCCAATTTGTGAATGAGACGCCTGAGTGGAGTTTTATTAATGTTATGAAAAATGGTTCAGTGGTTGGATTTTGGAAGACGTACTTTAGTGAGTAGTATGATTTTCAGGTGCAGTTTTGTAATCAAAAGAACTCAGCGGATTGCATTCACGCAGATCTCAGATGGTGAGTTAAGATTCGTGAAGTTATTAGAGCGTATCGTTTCACAACTGGCTTTGACGAGATAAAAGTCGTTTCAGGCTAACCATTGTTGGAAGGAGTGTTTCATAAACGTTACAATTCGTACTATATTTATAGGAATAGCGAATTCTTTTTACAGATGTAGCGTCTCAGAATCGAATAATTTCGTAATTCTGTCCAACACATATGGCGATGTCATTAAATTGCACTGGTGGATATTCATTATTACGACTCTAAACCTATATATTTTCGTTATCACCATAAGCGATATTTGTAAACATAGTTTTATTAATATTAATAAAAAGTAATCAATTTGATTGACATCAAGAGAAATAATCTAATGAAAACAGAATACTTTCAAATGCTTTTGTATGTGGTAAGAACTCTGTTGATATTTATATTAATTTTAAATAAATATGAATTTATTGAAATTACATTAATTCATATAGATTCATTCACTATTTCAAAGTTAATTTAAGATGAAACATTCTGAAAGAAATATATATTCTCAATTTTTTCATAAGTCTGTTCAATAATATATTATGTATTGGTATTGTTTTTCATTATTGTTTTATAAGTGACATTTTCAAATGTACTTTTATTAATGGTAATAAAAATATTATCGAAAATGAAAGGACTATAATGTTGTAATTCATATCATTCTAGACTTAATTATTAGACTGAATTTCATTTCAGAAATTTGGAACAAACGAGAGATATGCTCTTGAAATCATTCATAAATATTACATTTTATCAGATGGTAATTGTATTAGTAATGTTACACTTTACATTTGTAACATTCAGCGTCCAATGTAGAACATATACTAAATAACATTCATTTACTTGCTTTTGTAAATGACGACTTAAAAATGCAGTATTATTAAAATATTAAGCATTTTTTTTCAGAATGATTGAATTTGAAATAAAAGAAATAGTTATTTGGATGAAACCAAAAACATATCAAATATTTTGTTTAAAAAGAGCTGCAGCTTCATTTCATATAAGAGTTATAGTGGGACTAGCATTATTGGTACGTTTATTGTTTCTGTTAAGATAAAATAATCTGAAAAGAAACATACTGTCTCAACATTTTTTATAAATATTACATTCAATTCAAAATTTATATGAATAATCAGATTTTTGTATCTAATTTCTGTTATATATTATTGCTTTTTCATTACTGTTTTGCAAATAACATTTTCAAATGTAATTTGATTAATATTAAATATTTTTAAAAAAAAATGAAGCAAACTTATTTGGAAATTGAACATAAAATTCTCTCAAATGCATTTGCTTAAAGAAGAACTCAACTTTATTCATGTAACCAATAATAATAATATAATTTAATTTTTAGTAATTCATATCATTAGAGATATAGTCATTAGACTAGTCTGGTTTTTTGTTCCAAGAGAGTTCCAATTAATTTAGGAACAAAACCACCTCCAAAGAGAGATCTGTTTTTGTATTCATTTTATTAAATATTTAGATATGGAAGAGTTTGTTTTTATATATATAATTACTACTAAATTGAAAAGTTTTAAAAGAATCTTTTCAATAAAGTTTACTATTATTTACTTAAAAATTAACATTTAGTATTTAATATGTATTTATATACTAATACTTTTTCATTACTGCTTTGTAAATGACATTTTTGAATTAATTTTACTTAATAGAAATAAAAACGATTTGACATTAAAAGATGCAAGAGAAGAAGTAAAATCCATTTGTATTAAAAAAAAAAACAAACTTGACTTCATATAAACTTAGTAAAAATGTAATTTGTTTTTTTATTAGTTGAAATTAATTTGTCTCTAAAATGAGACTGGTATCATTTTTAAAACTGACCTGCTTTAACTAATTCAAGATTAAATGATTTCAAAAGAAATGTATATTCAAAAGAATGTTTTAATAAAAATTACAATTTATTTTATCTGTATATGAATAGTGTCTTTTTTATAAATATAATCTAATGCATCCCGAATAATTTGCAATGGAATTGTGTGCAATAATATTTACTGTTATGTTACAAATGTTACTCTATTGCTTCATTTCAAAGTTCATTATTTAATTTGCATTTATAATGTATTACTATTTCATTACTATTTTGCAAATGACATTCCTTCTAATGCAATTTTATTAATATTAATAAACAATAATTCAACATGAAGCAACTTCAAAAGAAATACTCAAGTGAGAATGAAATATTTTCAAATACTAATGTATGGCTTCTAAACTAAATCTGACTCAATTTCATATAAATTTTAATAAAATGTAATTTAGCATTCTCATTAACTAAAAATTCATTCAAGATTTGAATAGAGCCAGAAAGCTTAATTCATGTAAACAAAATTTTTCTCCAACGTTACTTTCCATATAAATATGAAATACGAAAATGTTTTAAAATATGACTACACTTTAAGAAAAAGTAAATCTTATCTACTCCACATAGATCATAAAGATAATTTTATACATTGTTGTTTTAAATACATTTTAAAATTGTTGGCTTTACCACTAAAATTTTGTAAATAATAATTTTCATTGTAATTTTGTTGTATTAAAAATGTTACTTTCAAGAACAAAAACAAGTTTTTATTTTGGTTAATGATTTGAATTAATAACATCTCGATTATAATTTCAGTGTTACAAGTTTTATATTTATTTTGGAAATCCATTTTCGCACTTGTGTAGTTTTGAAGTAACAAGGTCCACGTACAAAGAAAATATTGTGATTACCATATTTCCATTACATATAGAAATACTAAAAATGTGTTTTAAACATATTTATATTGAAATTAATGTTTGATTTTACTTGTGCAAATATGTTTATAAAATTAATGAAATTTAAAATAACTTTTTTTGCTATTTATTACTATAAATTTATTGTACTCTCTCTCTCTTTGTGTATATATATATATATATATATATATGTGCTAATATTGTCAATATACATTAATTAAAATTGAAATAATTATGCTGAAAAACTCACAGATTTATGTTTTATTACAAAGAAGACAATGTGTCATCAGATTGTTATTACAAAAGTTCAAAATAGTTGATTTAATCTGTGAGATTATTAACTTCAATTTGTAATTAATTACAAAGCATACTATGTATGTATGTGTGTGTATATATATATATATATATATATATATATATATATATATATATATATATAAGAACATGTTTTTAAATGCATTTACATTAAAGAAGAATTTATTCCATTTTTAATTGTGTAGGACATTGAAAAGAATGTGATATGTATATATATATATATATATATAATTCTACTTTGTTTAGGTATCTAATAATTTATAAATGCATTTACAAACTGTCACCAATTTTAACATTCAGTAATCACAATTCTCTGACTGATGTGAGGATCAAATTATTAGTAGGTGGCTAGTCGGTCTTCTTTGTAGGAATCCATGTAGACAGCAGGCGATTCCAGATGTATTTCTAATGATCGGTGAGCTGCCTCCCTTGCAAATTTAATTCACGATGGGTAAGATTCATTTGTTTGTAACCTACCTACTAACAGACAGTTACTTTTATATTCATCTTTATTAATTTCATACATTGTATATAATTCACTTATTAACTTACACATTTGAAGCACTGCCTTGAATCTCATTCCGATATTAAACTGGAACATTTTGCTAATTATAAACATCGTTCAAAGTGGTGAAAGTGATGTCTTTTTGCCAGCTGAGAATTATCGACCACAGTGCATACTACAGTACATTGTTTCATTACAATGTATTTTTTTTGATTGCTTTTGTCGATTTGCATTTTATTTAATACTGAAAAGTAAATAAACATGTAAATACAAACTTTATTTTACTTCTACATAATTGTTTACAACGAAAATGAACAATGTTATAGAACTACGCACAAATTTGTAAAAATAGTATTTAGATTTGCAGCTTGTACTTGCAGTATTAGATTTATTATGAACTGTAAACAATTCAAGACTTAAAAATCAGATATTGAAAGTGTTTCTTATGATTTGTACTGTGTTTGAATGCGAAATCATATTACACATTCATTATTAACTATATTAAAAATCATACATTAATCAAAAGATAATTTACTACCGGAAATCTTATATTAAATAATATGTAATATAATCAACAATGTTGATACAGTAGCGTCCATTTTAACATTAAGAACTGCTTGTACTTAAATAATATTTTCAAAGTAGAAAAATTGTTTATATCAGTTTTTTTTTAACTATACCTTGGTTCAATATATAATATTATTTATTGATGATATATTTCTTTTATATGAAACAATTTTTTTCAAATAAACTTAGCAGATATTTCAACAATTGCACTACGACACTACGCACCACAGATAAAGTAGGTCCACTTTCACTATCTCTACAATACCTTCGCCGCACATTGTGGGATGACATTTCTTCGGCGGAATATAAATTTTAACAGAAATATCTTCGGAATTGAATATTAAAATAAAACGTTATAATAATATTTACGTTAATTTCATTTTTCTAATTGAATATAGAAATCGCGCGAGAATCACCAAAATTTAAATAAAAATCTTTTTGTGAACGTTAATTTCCCATACAATAGAATTCCAATGAGTACCAGGATTTACAACTACACGTGGTAGCGTTTATTACATCTATCTGCGTCTTACTCCATAGCATCTATTATATTCGTTTACACTCTAATTAGAGCTATTGTTCATTTATAATTATGAAAAAATAACAGTTCTCCAAGGAGTTGAAATTTCATTGCAAACAATTTTTAAATTATATTTACCAAAAATATTTCTATTCCTCAATAACTCACGTGTAATAATAATAATAATGCAACCAATTTTTAAAAAACATATATATATATATATATATACATACTATGTATATATATATATATATATATATATATATATATATATATATATATATATATATATATATATATATATATATTCATATATATATATATATATATATATATATATATATATATATATATATATATATATATATATATATATATATATTCTCTCAAAAAATATACAGATTCTTTCGTTTTCATGCCTATTACTGTAGAGTATTTGTCATTTTTTAAAAAAGAAAATGAATAATAACATGAAACGATTGTTGTTCATAGTAAATTGTTGTAAATTATCTTAAATTTAATGAAATTATCAAATATCCAAATTGTATAAAATCTGACAACTAATTGATACTGATCGATGCGTATTTTAATATTCTATATCATATCTTACACAAAATTAAAATCGGTCCATTATGGATACTGATAAAGTCAAAAAGAACCGTAAAAAATCCCCAAAAAAGCACATTTTTCTTTCTTAAAATATCCAGAATTGTTATAAAAATGCTTAATTAATTCATACTAGTTGATCCGTATTTTAATATTCTATATCGTATTTTACACAAAATTTCATCAGTCCATAATAAATATCGAAAATATCAAAGGCAAAAGTATAAGTTTTTCCTTCCTAAGAAATGTTTCATAATAACAAAAACAGGTGCGACAAAATGGAAGTAAAGATATAAGTAAAAATAAATTATGTGCAAAATTAATGAAAATGAGTAAATTTATAAAATATAGTTCTGTATAAAATTTGATAGAGACGAATATAAAAGTGACTGTTTTGTAGGGTTGTACATAAATTACAACAGTTTGTAAATGCATTTTATAAACAAGTGGATATCGAAACACAAAGTGAAATTTATACATACATATATTATATATATATATATATATATATATATAGATATATATATATATATATATATATATATATATATATAGATAGATAGATAGATAGATAGAGAGAGCATTCTTTTCAGAAATGATCTAAACAATTAAAAAGGACAAATTCTTCTTAATCTAAATGAATTTAAAAACATTTTTTATCCTTAAAGATAGTTATTTATAAATTGAAGTTAACAAATTTGTCCAATTTTTGAACTTTTTAATAACAGCCACGTTCTATAATGTAGTAATGTATTTTTTTTGCAATTTTTAAATGATGCTCATTTTCTGGGCTGGATTAATGAAATCAATTGTTGTTTGTAAACTTACTATCAAAATATGAATCTGTGAGATTTTGGGCTTAAGGACTTCAGTTTTTAATTAATGTGTATTCACAAAATGACGCAAATATTCCAAATGACATTGATTTTATAAATATTTGCATAAGTAAATTCAATCATTACTTTTACTGTAAAATGTGTTTCAAACAATTTTGCGTGTGTTGTGAAATGTACATAATATTTTCTTTGTACATAGGGTTTTGTTGGAGATACTTAACCTTGTTATTTCAAACAAATATTATTTCACAGGAATTTAATAATATTTTTTTCATTTTTTGATAAAGATTTTTAGAATGTATATAAAACAAATAATGTAGATTCAATAATTCCATTTCTTTAAAGCATAGAAAAAACTATGAACTTGCTTGATTTGTTTTAAGAGTGTATAATAATAACAGAAAATGAAATTACAATCGAAATTATAATTTACAAAATTATAATAAGGCCAACATCTTTGTAATGTATTTAAAATAAATATATATATATATATATATATATATATATATATATATATATATATATATATATATATATACTATATATATAAACTAAATTATCCTTATGGAATGGAGAAAGTTGAGAGTCGTTGTATAGTATGCTTTAAAGCATTTTGTCTCAATGTCAGAAAAACTCCAAATCGATTGATAATGGCCTACATGATTTTCAGACCGATGGTGTAGGCACCTCGGTACATTATAGAAACGATGGTGGACGGTTTGACCTCGTATTGGCGCAAAAATATGTTCTATCTAAATCCACACTCTCCTTCTAGTCTTATTGAACTGTGACAGTTTATAAATGATTATAGAGGCGTAAAATGTCATCATGTATGTCAGTATATCAATCGTGAACAGGGACGAATTAACATTGTTTACCGGTTAGTCGCATAAAACACCGTTTCATTTTCATACAGTGTATTCGAGGTCCGATAATCGACGGAATCAGTCCGGCGCGCGGCAGTGAAACGAACTGCCGGCCGACGAAATTGCCCGGCCGTACGGACCACGATAGACATATTTGCGCCGAAGAGAACATTTATATTAGTAAAATTACTTGTACGTGAGTCTACGAGCCAGCTCGCTTCCGATGTAGCGAAAAATTGCCAAAAACACGAAAAAATTTGTGCGAAATTTATATTTTGCAAAGTAATAGTTTTTCGTTACGAATAATATTATACGTCCGTCGAATCTCCAAACTCGTTCCAATGTAGTTCATCCGGTAGCATGCGTGGTTCCCGAGCAATCGCGTCTGCAAATTCGCTATGACGTCGCTGAAAATGTGGTAATTTCGCAAATCGGCAATTTTGTTTGTGCGATGCGAAACTAGACGTCCATTTGAACACTGAATCGGTATCGGTTTGTCAATTAGCCGTACAGGGCCGGGTAATATGGTCGGGTACGACCCGCCCACTTCAGGCCGATTCAAATACCTTCTACGTTCCGATTTCACTTTTAAACGCCAGGACGTGTATCTACGGATCTCCCCGCTTGCGATGCGCTAAAGTCGAAAATTTTCTCAAATTCGTACCCTACCTTTGATCACGATTTTCGAACGCGAAATTTTTCGCAAATCTGCAATTTTTCAGCGCGGTCCGTGTATGGTTCTCGATATTACGCCCGTCGGGCCCGCATTTTCGCACATTCACCGTTATTTGCTTCCAAATGCGGAAACTAGGTGCCGGGTCCGTCGATGCGCTGAAAAAAAAAGTCGATAAGTAAAAATTTTTCTCGATGTGCGGAGATGATGGTGGAGGCGACGATTTGATGGCGGAGAAAATCTCGGCGTGAAATCGTATGCACACGGACTCTAGGAAGTGTATGTCACATGTGCAGCAGGCCCGGAAAATCGGTGATTTTTTCGACGCGATATTATTTCGAACCGACGTCGCTTCGCTCACATACAGGGCCGGCCAGGGCGAAAGTCAGTATTCATGTCGTTTCTAGACGTTTGTAAGAGCGGCGTTAACTTTATTGCGTAATTACATGTCCGAGGCTTCTCCGCAAAAATTGCAAAACATTGTATTATGCGTGTATGTGTGTATGTTTTTCCAAATTGTTTGAGTCTTGCAAATCGAACTGGCGGTAGAGCGAATGTAGCCTAATTGCGATGGCGTCGGTCATCCATCTCCGGCCGTAGGCCCACCTCAAATTTACTTACATGGAGATATTCGCAAACGAATAGCACAAATTATGATATTTAAATATTAATGATATTTATTAATATATTAATATATTTTAAATTATTACGATTTAAGCAAAAAGTCAAAATTAAGTTTAAACTAAATTTAAATGATTATTTATGTTAAAATAATTTTCATAACGATTTACACGGTAATCAAATATTTAACAATCGCACAGATTGAAATTTTAAATTTGAAATAAAAATATTTTTCGCATTTAATTTACATATTATATACATAGATATATTAATAATACAACGCATTAAATACGGGAAATGCAAATAAAAATCTATTTCATATCAAATATAAAAACATTCATTTTTACGATGCATGACATTGATGACGACACGATAAGTCAGAAAAAAAAACAATACAAATTGATTTGCATGCTCCGACGATGGAACCTTCGACGCGCGCCGGTCGTGAATCGATGCGTGAAACCAGTTTACGATGTGCTGGTGTGCGAAACAGACGAGTATCGACTGAATTTTGAAATCAAAAAAAATAAAATTGCAAAATTTTACAGCGATAGTTCGACAACGCGATTGTCGACGTCAAAACGTCCAGTAATGATATGTCTTCCGACTTTGTGTGCAAAAAATATTTCACTGACAATTACGTGACGTCTATTGTTTTTTACAATTTTTTTCGCCTGGTTTTATGCGGCCGAATACGGTGCCATAAGACGTCTAGAATGTGTGCCGTCAACACGATAAAGAAATCGCCGAGAAATATATTTAATCAAATCATTACCATTCCATAAAAATCGAAAAGTGAATTAAAATTTTCAAACTAACGACTTTGATGTTTTTAATACATCGATTTATGCAAACAAACCGTCTGAATGAAATAGATTTTGATAGACGATAGCGCGTGATCGAAACCGAAAATGTATTTCAGAACGATTTATCCGCTGAAAATCAGATTTGAAAAATTCTTTAAAATCGTGATCAAATAAATTTAAAAATTTTCGATTTAGTGATTCCGATGTGAAATAAAAAATATCTAATCTGAATACTTCGATATAGATTACATACCGATAGTGTTCAAATGGATGTCGGCCGCATCGAAAAGCCGTCGAAATTTACACGTACGAATGACAAACTAAAATGATAGGATCTATTAATACAAAACTATATTTGATACGACGAAAATTTCTTCTAATTTTTCATCGCATGTGACAGATACGACGGAACGACGATTATATAAATGTCGGCAGTATCGAAAAATGTCTCATATTTACATCTGCCAAAAATATTCGAATTATACGTGTATTCAATTTCAAATGTTGCATTGTATTATCAGTATCTTAAATGTTGAAACGGCGGCAGAGCGATAGCATCGAGTAACCGTTTCTGCGTTCCGGCACAACGGACAGCCGATATTACACTGTATCGATCATATCAAACACCGTGCATAATACAAATGCATTATTTAAAGCCCGACACATACATAACGCCGACATAAACGTCGAAAACGCAGATATGCAAGGTTTTGATTTTCCCCAGCAAGCGATTAACGGACACCGCATCGAAATCTGTACCCTCACGTGATGTCACGTTTATATAGCCGTGTAGACGTCGTAATAGACATGGCGACTCCGAAAAAGTAACATAGTTAAAATCACAATATCGTCCACAATGCATTGAACGAGTTTTTAGCGATAGAGCATCAGAATAAAGCTATTATAGAAGTGCGCGAACGAAAAGACGAGCACATTATTTATTGTACGCAAAAAAAAAAAGACATATTTGAGTTTTTCGCATACGCGCGTGCGGTAATGCGAAATGTCTATTACACAAATGGATCGGTATTGCAAATATATTTCACCGATTTAATACCATGTGTTTACACGACGCGCTAAGATATTTGCGAATTCGCGTGATTACGCTACCGATGAAAATCATTTACGGATGTATCGTTTTGCAGTACGAATTGCAAAAATAACGCAAAAATTTTCACACGATTTCGCCTCATTTATCCGGTCCATAAAAACACCGCGATTTTTCAAAAATTTTCTTCGAAATACGACGCGTGATCGGCGTCTATACGACGCGCCGATTTTCCGTCGATTGCGAAATCGAGATTTTTTGACTAAAAACCGATATTTGAGATGACGATGTCTTTTAAAAATTGTTCAAAAGACGAACGGGTCGATTAAATATGCAAATAAATACAGCCAACCGTTTGTTTAGGGCGTACTAGGTCATCATAATACGATCATGAGTTTCAGAATGAATCGCACACTGCGTACAAAAATGAATATGCGTAAATATTTGAATGCGTGAAAATTCAGAACATGTACGGCGTATTGAATGCGCAGATGCCGAAGTTTGCGGTCCAATGTCCGTACGCAAATCGCCGTCAATCAAACAATTTGCATTCAGCAATTTTAAATTGGAATCGGTCGACATTGTAATTACAAAAGTGCGTTTACAACGAGAAACCATACGAAATTCTCTCGACTTATGCCTGTAAAATGCGAAAAGCCGCGTTCGAGCCGAAATTCGATTATTTCAAACGATCTATTTAAACGCACGTGCATTTGACTTGCATACAGCCCGCAGACGAACGCGCGAAAGGAAACTGGACTCAATATTATGCGCCTCCACCATCAAATCTACGGACAAATATCGAAAAATACGCCCTGACTTCTGACAGAAATAAATTTAAACATCGACTCGATGTTTTTCGGCGCATCGCGGACGTCGCTCCGCAATGGCGTTCCGCGGGAGCGCGCGAAAATTGCGAAATGCATTTCATTACGCGTATCGAAACCATCCAGATTTATCCAGATATGCGCGAAAAAAAACGATTTGTTTTCGCTTTCAAATCGATCAGGTAACTACGTTTGAAACTCGACGTTTTCGAGCACATCGGCACGATTTCGGTGAAAAATCATAAATATATGAGGAAACTGAATATAAATTCGACGTATGTTGACAAATCGTGAGACTATCGCATTGAAAAATCGAAAAATTACTTTCGATTTTCAGTCGAAGCGATTTGCAGACGCGATTTCTACACGGGCCCCGAAAACGTCGAATGACGTCTACACCGCACAAAATAGTGCAAAATAATTGCATCACATCACGTCAGCAGGGAAAAGATAGACCAAAGTGAAATGACAGATTTAAATATGGATCGCGAAATAAACGTCAATCTACAAAACGATATATTGTCGAGACAACATTTGTATTCATCCCGTTTGCTCTTCTGAAGACCGGACAAAACTCGTGCAGATAATCATTTCACTCAAACATTTCTCGCTAAACGCAAAAAAGCAAAAAAATTTTATATATTTAATTTATTTTTTAAAAAATTTAAAAAATATTAATAAATAAAATTTTAAAAAAATTTTTTATTTTTATTTTTAAAAATTTAAAAATTATAATATTTAAAAAAAAAATATGTTTTTGAATATAAATAAAAAAAAAAAAATTTTTGTAATATAAATATTAAAAAATGAAAAAATTTTTTAATTTTAAATTTAATAATGATTATAAATAATGTAAAAAAAAATAAAAAATATAAAAAAATGTATATTAATTTTAAAAAAGATGATTATTTTTTATAACAAATTGATATAAAAATTAATGTATAATAGGTATAAATTTTTATTATATTTTTTTTTATTATTTTAAAGATATTGTGAGAAATGTATAAGAGAAACAGTAATATGCACAATATTAGAAATAAAATGTTGAGTGAAATGATTATCTACAGTCAGTCCGGCGCACGATGATGAAATAAACTGCTGACCGACGAAATCGCACGGTCGTACGTACGCATGCCGTATTTGTGCCAAACGGGACATTTTTATTCAGGTAAAATTACTTGTACGTGGGCCTACGGACCAGCTCGCTTCCGATACGGGGAGAAAATTGCCAAAAACGTGAAGAAATTATTTTGGCAATAATTTATATTTTGTAAATTGACAGTTTTTTTCATTGCGAAGCGATACTAGACATCCATTTAAACTCTGAATCAGTTTCGGTACATTGGTAATGCGTGCGGTGCCGGAATAATTACGTCTGCAATTAAGCACTGACGTCACTGGAAATGTGAAATTTTGCGTAAATCTACCATTTTTGTTGTGCGATGCGATACTAGACGTCTATTTGAATACTGAACCGGTGTCGCTTTGTCAATTTAGCGTACAGGGTCGGAGAAATAGGGCCCGAATTTTGTGACAGGCCCAATTTGCAGGCCGATTCAAATACATTTTAGAGGCCGGTGTTACTTTTAAACACAAGTACGCGGGTCTACAAACCGACTCGCTTCCGATGCAATGAAAAAATGGCAAAGAAAAGGAAAAAATTTTTTTTGCAAAATTTTATTTTTTGCAAATCGATACTTTTTGTACTGCAAAGCGATACAAGACGTCCTTCGGAACTCCGAACAGGTTCCAATTCATCGGTAGCATGTGTGGTTCCCCAAAAATCGCGTCTGCAAATTCGCTGTGACGTCACTGAAAATGTGGTAATTTTGCAAATCGGCCATTTTTGTTGTGCGATGCGTTACTAGTCGTCTATTTGAATACTGAACCGATGTCTGTTTGTTAATTAAGTGTACAGGGCCGGAGCAATACGGTCCGAAAATTTGCGGCCCGGCCACTTCAAGGGCCGATTCAAATACCTTCCTACCTTTGATCACGATTTTGAAACGCGAATTTTTTTTCGCAAATCGCCTATTTTTTTCGCCGCAGATGCAAACTGGACGTCCGTCTGAACTATGAATAGTTTGCGGTTTTTCGATAGCACGCGTAACATCGGAGCAATGGCGTCTGAAATGTTCCGCGGGTCCGAAAATTCGCATTTTTTCGCATTTTTCGCACACTTCCCACCGTTGAATTTGCTTCCAAACGCGGAAACTAGGTGCGCCGGACCTGTCCGCTCCCGATGCGCCGAAAAAAACATCGAAAAGTCGATGTGCAGAAATTTGCAATTTCGCAAGTCAGAAGTCAGGGCGTGGCATTTTTCGATATTTGTCCGTAGATTTGATGGTGGAGGCGCATAAAGTATTAATGTGCCCAGCGGGCATTTTCCTTTCGGAAATCGCTTGTTTCGCGTGATTCTAGACGTCTACACGGACTGTATGCAAGTGTCGGTATGCAGCCCGCACAGGCCCGGTGCAGCATGCCCGAGAAAATTTGTAAATAGACGAAAAAATTACAAATCGGTGATTTTTTCGATGCGGTGCGATATTAGACGCCCGTCCGACCTTCGAACCGACGTCGCTTTTTCGCTCACATGTACAGGGCCGACACAGGGGCCCGACAATCAGTCGATGACTGGAATTTTCAATGTCGTTTCTAGACGTTTGTAAGTGCCGGCGCCAACTCTTATCGCGTAATTACAAATGTCCGACGCCTTCTTACTTCCAATGCGCCAAAAAATTGCAAAAAACATTTGTATTATGCGTGTAGGCGTGTATGTTTTTTCATAATTGTTTGAATCTTACAAATCGACAAATCTGGCGGTACAGAGCGAATGTACGGGTGTAATGGAATTGCGATCCGGCGTCTGTCATCCATCTCCGCGTTCAGGGCCGGCACAACGGCCCCACGCCCGTACGAGTCTACTTATCGTTCTGAATCCGCTGGAGATATTCGCAGACGAGCGGATAGCATGAATCAAAATCTTATTTATTGTACGCAAATAAATAATTTAACATATTTTAATATTTTTACATCAGTAGACCGTCCATAGTCGTTGAATTAATTATTAACGGTCCATTTGGCGAAGCAACGTCAAAAAAAAACTCAGATCGATCGAGAATGACCCGGCGTGATTTTCAGACCGATGGTGTAGGCGCCTCGATGCATTATAGAAACGATGGTGGACGGTTGGCTTCGTATTGTTGCAAAAATATTTTATATCTAGATCGCCACTTCTCCTCACAGTCTTATTGAACTGCCACAGTTTATTAATGGTTAAACGGTTGCAAATTGTCATCGTATGTATCCAGTATATCAGTCGAACAGGGACGAGCCAGTTTCATTGTTTACATGATAGTCATTGAAAAAAATACAACAGCATATCCGAGTCCGATAATCGACGGAACCGGTTCGGCGCGCGGTCGTGAAACGAACTGCCGGCCGACGAAATCGCACGTTAGACGTATTTGTGATGAAGTGAAAATTTCTATTGAGGCAAAATCACTTGTACATGGGCCTATGGACCGGCTCGCTTCCAATGCGGCGAAAAAATCGCCAAAAACGCGAAAAAAATTTTTTTGCAAAAAATTATTTTTTGCAATTCGATAGTTTTTGTACTGTAAAGCGATACTAGAAGTCCGTAGAAACTCCGAACCGATTCTATTTCATCAGTAGCATGTGTGGTTCCGGAATAATCGCGCCTGCAAATTTGCTCTGACGTCACTGAAAATGTGGAAATTTCGCAAATCGACAATTTTTGTTGCGCGATGCGATAGAGAACGTCCATTTAAACCCTGAATCGTTGTCAGTTTGTCAATTAAGCGTACAGGGCCGGAACAATACGGTCCGAAAATTTGTGGCCCGGCCACTTTGAGGGCCGATTCAAATATCTTCTACGTTCCGATTTCACTTTTAAACGCCAGGACGTGTATCTACGGACCGCCCCGCTTGCGATGCGCCAAAAAACTCGAAAAAAATTTCCTCAAATTCACGTACCCCTTGATCACGATCACGATTGATCACGATTTTCGAACGCGAAATTCTTTTCGCAAACCTGCAATTTTTTCGACGCAGATACAAACTAGACGTCCGTCTGAACTACGAATAGTTTTCGGTTTCTCTATAGCACGCGTAACGCCGGAGTTACAGCGTCTGAAAGAGTTTGCGGGTCCGCAAAATCGTCTTTTTTCGCATTTTTCGCACACTTCCCACCGTTAAATTTGCTTCCAAATGCGGAAACTAGGTGCGCCGGATCCATCCGCTCCCGATCCGCTGAAAAAAACATCGAAAAGTCGAAGTGCAAAAATTTGCAATTTCGCAAGTCAGAAGTTAGGGCGTGGCAAATCTCGATGTTTGTCCGTAGATTTGATGGTGGAGGCGCATAATGTATTAACGTGCTCGGCGGGTGTTTTCCTTTTGGAAATCGCTTGTTTCGACGGTGTCATATGATTCTTGACGTCTACACGGACTGTATGTCAGGGTCGGTGTGCGGCCCGCACAGGCCCGGTGCAGCAGGCCCGAGAAATTTTGTAAATAAACGTAAAAATTGTAAATCGGTGATTTTTTCGATGCGGTGCGATATTAGACGTCCGTTGGATCTTCGAACCGACATCGCTTCATCGCTCACATGTACAGGGCCGGCACAGAGGCCCGAAAACCAATCGAAGACGGGAATTTCATTCGTCATTTCTAGACGTTTATGGGCGTCGGCGTTAACTTTTATCACGTAATTATAAATGTCCGAGGCCTTCTCACTTCCAATCCGCCAAAAAAATTGCAAAAAACATTTGTATTATGCGTGTGGGTGTGTATGTTTTTTTCAAATTGTTTGAGTCTTGCAAATCGATGAATCTGGCGGTACAAAGCGAATGTACGGGCCTAGTGGAACTGCGAACTGGCGTTGGTTATCTATCTGCGCGTTCAGGGCCGGCAAAACGGCCCCACGCCTGTACTACAGGCGGTCGCTGATCGCTTCTGACGCCGTTTCTAACACATTTAAGTATCGGCAATAAACTTAATAGACGAAACGGATACCTATGGACAGTTTTTGCATTGCGAAGCGATACTAGATACCCATTTAAACTCTGAATCGGTTTCAGTACATCGGTATCGCGTGGAGGTGCCGGAACAATCGCGTTTGCAATTTCGCACTGACGTCACTGGAAATGTAAAATTCCGCATAAATCGACCATTTTTGTTGTGTGATACGATACTAGACGTCTATTTGAATACTGAACCGGTATCACTTTGTCGTCAATTTAGCGTACAGGGTCGGAGAAATAGGGCCCGAATTTTCAGATTGGCCCACTTTGCAGGCCGGTTTGAATACATTTTAGAGGCCGGTGTCACTTTTAAACACTAGTACGTCTGTCTACAAACCGACCCGCTTCTGATGCGATGAAAACATTGCAAAGAAAGTGAAAAAAAATTATTTGCAAAATATTTTTTTCTGCAAATCGATAGTTTTTGTGATGCAAAGCGATACTAGACGTCCGTTGAATATCCGAACTCGTTCCAGTTCATCGGTAGCATGCATAGTTCCGGAATAATCGCGTCTGCAAATTCGCTCTGACGTCACTGAAAATGTGGTAATTTCGCAAATCGGCAATTTTTGTTATGCGATGCGAAACTAGACATCCATTTGAACACTGAATCGGTATCGGTTTATCAATTAGCCGTACAGGGTCGGAGCAGTATGGTCCGAAAATTTGCGACCCGCCCACTTCAGGGGTCGATTCAAATACCTTCTACGTTCCGATTTCACTTTTAAATGCCAGGACGCGTATCTACGGATCGCCCCGCTTGCGATGCGCCAAAAAAGTCGAAAAAATTTTTCTCAAATTCACGTACCCCTACCTTTGATCACGATTTTGGAAAGCGAATTTTTTTTCGCAAATCTGCAATTTTTTCGACGCAGATAGAAACTAGACGTCCGTCTGAACTACGAATAGCTTTCGGTTTCTCGACAGCACGCGTAATGCCGGAGTTACAGCGTCTGAAAGAGTTTGCAGGTCCGAAATTTCGCCTATTTTCGCATTTTTCGCACACTTCCCACCGTTAAATTTGCTTCCAAATGCGGAAACTAGGTGCGCCGGATCCGTCCGCTCCCGATCCGCCGAAAAAAACATCGAAAAGTCGATGTTGAAAAATTTGCAATTTCGCAAATCAGAGCATTTTTCGATGCTTGTTTATGGAGATGATGGTGGAGGCGCAACGATTTGATGGTGGAGGCGCACAATGTATTACCGTGCTCGGCGGGCGTTTTTCTTTTGGAAATCGCTTGTTTCGACGGTGTCACACGATTCTAGACGTCTACATGGACTGTATACCAGTGCCGGTGTGCGGCCCGCACAGGCCCGGGGTGTACCAGGCCCGAAAAAAATTGTAAATAAAAAAATTACAAATCGAAAATTTTTTCGACGCGATGCGATATTACACATCCGTCGGACTTTCGAACCGACGTCGCCTCCTCGCTTGCATGTACAGGGCCGGCACAGAGGCCCTTTAACCAATCGAAGACGGGAATATCATTCGTCATTTCTAGACGTTTATGAGCGTCGGCGTTAACTTTTATAGCGTAATTATAATTGTCCGAGGCCTTCTCACTTAGGATCCGCAAAAAAAAATGCAAAAAAATATTTGTATTGTGCGTGTACGTCTGTATGTATGTATGATTTTTTCCAAATTCAGAGTGAATATAGGCGCCTGTTGGATACGCGAACTTGCGTCTGTTCCTATATCGCACACGCAGAGCCGTAGTAACAGCCCGATGTCCGTATCAGAGGCTAGTTTCACCCACCTCTGATATCGATTGATATACTGTTAGGCGCCGACGTCAAGTTTAATTAGACGAACGGTAGTCTACGAATACGTCACAGTAAAGCAAGTAGAATCAATGTTGTGTTTTGTACATATTAATATATGATACACATTCTTTACTGTATATCCGGAGTACGTTTGTAGTCGTCTAATCAATGTTTAGCCATCCATTTGGCGAAGCATCGTTAAGAAGAATTAATGAATGAGATGTTTTTTATACTGATATAGAATATAGATTTTTATTTGCATATTAAACACACTGTGTTTTATATATATATATATATATATATATATATATATATATATATATATATATATATATATATATGTATTTTTTATGTTAAATAATTAATTAAAATATTTTTATTTCAAATTTAATTTCACATATTTAATTTCAATCTATTATATTATATAGGGATTGTTAAATATAAAAATTGATTAATTACAATGTAAATCATTATTAAATTATTTTATGTTTGTGTTTAAAATAAATAAAAAAATCATTTAAAATTTAGTTTAAAAACTTTATTTATTTATATCCTCTTTACATTAAATACACTTTTATAAAACATAAAATTATAAAAATATAAATTAATATAATTAATAAATATCATTAATATTTAAATATCAATTAATGTTATGCTTTATGTAGTCCGTTTGGTCGTGGTACTGTAGAGATACCTGTAAATTAAAATTAGAGACATTAGTTTAGGTTAGATTTTATTCTTTTAGAACTTTTTTTTAAGTATGCCATTACATGTAATGCTATTGTATGTAAGCGAGGCTATACATTCGCTCTATGCCACCAGATTCATCGATTTGTAAGACAAACAATTTGAAAAAAATCATACATACACACACACACGTACATGCACAATACAACTATTTCTTTGCAATTTTTTTTGCGGATTGGAAGTGAGAAGGCCTCGGAAATGTATAATTACGTGATAAAAGTTAACACCGATCCCCATAAACGTCTAGAAATGACGAATGAAATTCCCGTCTTCGATTGGTTTTCGGACCTCTGCGCCGGCCCTGTACATGTGAGCGAGGAAGCGACGTTGGTTCGAAGGTCCGACGGACGTCTGAAATCGCATCGCGTCGAAAAAATTTTCGATTTGTAATTTTTTTTATTTACAATTTTTTTCGGGCCTGGTACACCCCGGGCCTGTGCGGGCCGCACACCGGCACTGGTATACAGTCCATGTAGACGTCTAGAATCGTGTGACACCGTCGAAACAAGCGATTTCCAAAAGAAAAACGCCCGCCGAGCACGGTAATACATTGTGCGCCTCCACCATCAAATCGTTGCGCCTCCACCATCATCTCCATAAACAAGCATCGAAAAATGCTCTGATTTGCGAAATTGCAAATTTTTGAACTTCGACTTTTCGATGTTTTTTTCAGCGGATCGGGAGCGGACGGATCCGTCGCACCTAGTTTTCGCATTTGGAAGCAAATTTAACGGTGGGAAGTGTGCGAAAAATGCAAAAATAGGCGAATTTTCGGACCCGCAAACTCTTTCAGGCGCCATTACTCCGGTGTTAGGCGTGCTATCGAGAAACCGAAAGCTATTCGTGCTTCAGACGGACGTCTAGTTTCCATCCGCATTGAAACAATTGCAGATTTGCGAAAAAAATTTCGCGTTCCAAAATCGTGATCAAAGGTAGGGGTACGTGAATTTGAGAAAAAATTTTTCGACTTTTTTAGCGCATCGCAAGCGGGGAGATCCGTAGATACACGTCCTGGCGTTTAAAAGTGAAATCGGAACGTAGAAGGTATTTGAATCGGCCCCCGAAGTGGGCGGGTCGTAAATTTTCGGACCATATTACTCCGGCCCTGTACGGCTAATTGACAAACCGATACCGATTCAGTGTTCAAATGGACGTCTAGTTTCGCATCGCACAACAAAAATTGCCGATTTGCGAAATTACCACATTTTCAGTGACGTCATAGCGAATTTGCAGACGCGATTGCTCGGGAACCACGCATGCTACCGATGAACTGGAACGAGTTTGGAGATTCGACGGACGTATAATATCGCTCCGTAACGAAAAAACTATTACTTTGCAAAATATAAATTTTTGCACAAAATTTTTTTTCGTGTTTTTGGCAATTTTTTCGCTACATCGGAAGCGAGCTGGTCCGTAGACTCACGTACAAGTAATTTTACTTCAATATAAATGTTCTCTTCGGCGCAAATATGTCTATCGTGTGTCCGTACGGCCGGGCAATTTCGTCGGCCGGCAGTTCGTTTCACCGCCGCGCGCCGGACTGATTCCGTCGATTATCGGACTCGAATACACTGTAAGTGAAAATGAAACGGTGTTTTATGCGACTAACCGGTAAACAATGAAAGTAATTCGTCCCTGTTCTATTGATATACTGGACATATACGATGACATTTTACGCTCCTATAATCATTTATAAACTGTCACAGTTCAATAAGACTAGAAGGAGAGTGGTGATTTAGATATAACATATTTTTGCGCCAATACGAGGTCAACCGTCCACCATCGTTTCTATAATGTACCGAGGTGCCTACACCATCGGTCTGAAAATCACGTAGGCCATTATCAATCGATTTGAGTTTTTCTTGACATTGAGACAAAATGCTTTAAAGCATACTATACAACGACCTCAATTTTCTCCATTCCATAAGGATAATTTAGTTTATATATATATATATATATATATATATATATATATATATATATATATATATATATATATATATATATATATTATTTTAAATACATTACAAAGATGCTGGCCTTATTATAATTTTGTAAATTATAATTTCGATTGTAATTTCATTTTCTGTTATTATTATACACTCTTAAAACAAATCACAAGTTCATAGTTTTTTCTATGCTTTAAAGAAATGAATTATTGAATTCACATTATTTGTTTTATATACATTCTAAAAATCTTTATCAAAAAATGAAAAAAATATTATTAAATTCGTGAAATAATATTCATTTGAAATAACAAGGTTAAGTATCTCCAACAAAACCCTATGTACATTTCACAATTAATACTAAAATTGTTTGAAACACATTTATAGTAAAAGAAATGTTTGAATTAACTTGCGCACATATTTATAAAATCAATGTAATTTGGAATATTTGCGTCATTTTGTGAATACACATTAATTAAAAACTGAAGTCCTTAAGCCCAAAATCTCACAGATTCATATTTTGATAGTAAGTTTACAAACAATAATTGATTTCATTAACCAGCCCAGAAAATGAGCATCATTTAAAAATTGCAAAAAAAAAATACATTACTACATTATAGAATCAGGCTGTTATTAAAAAGTTCAAAAATTGACAAATTGTTAACTTCAATTTATAAATAACTATCTTTAAGGATAAAAAATGTTTTTAAATTCATTTAGATTAAGAAGAATTTGTCCTTTTTAATTGTTTAGATCATTTCTGAAAAGAATGCTCTCTCTATCTATCTATCTATCTATCTATATATATATATATATATATATATATAATATATGTATGTATAAATTTCACTTTGTGTTTCGATATCCACTTGTTTATAAATGCATTTACAAACTGTTGTAATTTATGTACAACCCTACAAAACAGTCACTTTTATATTCGTCTTTATCAAATTTTATACAGAACTATATTTTATAAATTTACTCATTTTCATTAATTTTGCACATAATTTATTTACTTATATCTTTACTTCCATTTTGTCGCACTCGTTTTTGTTATTATGAAACATTTCTTAGGAAGGAAAAACTTATACTTTTGCCTTTTTTTTGATATTTTCGATATTTATTATGGACCGATGAAATTTTGTGTAAAATACGATATAGAATATTAAAATACGGATCAACTAGTATGAATTAATTGCCATTTTTATAACAATTTGGATATTTTAAGAAAGAAAAATGTGCTTTTTTGGGGATTTTTTACGGTTCTTTTGATATTTTCAGTATTTATTATGGACCGATATTAATTTTGTGTAAGATATGATATAGAATATTAAAATACGCATCGACCAGTATGAATTAATTACCAGTTTTTAAGCAATTTGGATATTTGATAATTTCATTAAATTTAAGATAATTTACAACAATTTACTATGAACAACAATCATTTCATGTTATTATTCATTTTCTTTTTTAAAAAATGACAAATACTCTACAGTAATAGGTACGAAAACGAAAGAATCTGTATATTTTTTCGGTGAATATATATATATATATATATATATATATATATATATATATATATATATATATATATATATATATATATATATATATATATATATATATATATATATATATATATATATATATATATATATATATACATATACATATATACATATATATGTATATATATATATATATATAAGGTTTTTTTAAAAAAAATTGGTTGCATTATTATTATTATTACACGTGAGTTATTGAGGAATAGAAATATTTTTGGTAAATATAATTTAAAATTGTTTGCAATGAAATTTCAACTCCTTGGAGAACTGTTATTTTTTCATAATTATAAATGAATACAGTTCGCAATTAGAGTGTAAACGAATAATAGATGCTATGGAGTAAGACGCAGATAGATGTAATAAACGCCACCACGTGTAGTTGTAAATCCTGGTACTCATTGGAATTCTATTGTATGGGAAATTAACGTTCACAAAAAGATTTTTATTTAAATTTTGGTGATCTTCGCGCGATTTCTATATTCAATTAGAAAAATGAAATTAACGTAAATATTATTATAACGTTTTATTTTAATATTCAATTCCGAAGATATTTCTGTTAAAATTTATATTCCGCCGAAGAAATGTCATCCCACAATGTGCGGCGAAGGTATTGTAGAGATAGTGAAAGTGGACCTACTTTATCTGTGGTGCGTAGCGTCGTAGTGCAATTGTTGAAATATCCGTTAAGTTTATTTGAAAAAAAATTGTTTCATATAAAAGAAATATATCATCAATAAATAATATTATATATTGAACCAAGGTATAGTTAAAAAAAAACTGATATAAACAATTTTTCTACTTTGAAATATTATTTAAGTACAAGCAGTTCTTAATGTTAAAATGGACGCTACTGTATCAACATTGTTGATTATATTACATATTATTTAATATAAGATTTCGGTAGTAAATTATCTTTTGATTAATGTATGATTTTTAATATAGTTAATAATGAATGTGTAATATGATTGCATTCAAATACAGTACAAATCATAAGAAACACTTTCAATATCTGATTTTTAAGTCTTGAATTGTTTACAGTTCATAATAAATTCAATACTAAAAGTACGTTACAAATCTAAATACTATTTTTACAAATTTGTGCGTAGTTCTATAACATTGTTCATTTTCGTTGTAAACAATTATGCAGAAGTAAAATAAAGCTTGTATTTACATGTTTATTTACTTTTCAGTATTAAATAAAATGCAAATCGACAAAAGCAATCAAAAAAAATACATTGTATCGAAACAATGTACTGTAGTATGCACTGTGGTCGATAATTCTCAGCTGGCAAAAAGACATCACTTTCACCACTTTGAACGATGTTTATAATTAGCAAAATGTTCCAGTTTAATATCGGAATGAGATTCAAGGCAGTGCTTCAAATGTGTAAGTTAATAAGTGAATTATATACAATGTATGAAATTAATAAAGATGAATATAAAAGTAACTGTCTGTTAGTAGGTAGGTTACAAACAAATGAATCTTACCCATCGTGAACAACTTGCAAGGGAGGCAGCTCACCGATCATTAGAAATACATCTGGAATCGTCTGCTGTCTACATGGATTCTACAAAGAAGACCGACCAGCCACCTACGAATAATTTGATCCTCACATCAGTCAGAGAATTGTGATTATTGAATGTTAAAATTGGTGACAGTTTGTAAATGCATTTATAAATTATTAGATACCGAAACAAAGTAGAATTATATATATATATATATATACATATCACATTCTTTTCAATGTCCTACACAATTAAAATGAACAAATTCTTCTTAATGTAAATGCATTTAAAAACATGTTCTTATATATATATATATATATATATATATATATATATATATATATATATATACACACACATACATACATATATGCTTTTTTGTAATTAATTACAAATTGAAGTTATCAATCTCACAGATTAAATCAACTATTTTGAACTTTTGTAATAACAATCTGATGACACATTGTCTCTTTGTATCAAAACATAAATCTGTGAGTTTTTCAGCATAATTATTTCAATTTTAATTAATGTATATTGACAATATTAGCACATATATATATATATATATATATATACACAAAGAGAGAGAGAGCAATAATAAATTTATAGTAATAAATAGCAAAAAAAAGATATTTTAAATTTCATTAATTTTATAAATATATTTGCACAAGTAAAATCAAACATTAATTTCAATATAAATATGTTTAAAACACATTTTTAGTATTTCTATATGTAATGAAATATGGTAATCACAATATTTTCTTTGTACGTGGACCTTGTTACTTCAAAACTACACAAGTGCGAAAATGGATTTCCAAAATAAATATAAAACTTGTAACACTGAACATAACGAGATAAGTTAATTCAAATCATTAACCAAAATAAAAACTTGTTTTTGTTCTGAAAGTAACATTTTTAATAACAAAATTACAATGAAAATTATTATTTACAAAATTTTAGTGGTAAAGTCAACAATTTTAAAATGTATTTAAAACAACAATGTATAAAATTATCTTTATGATCTATGTGGAGTAGATAAGATTTACTTTTCAGTGTAGTCATATTTTAAAACATTTTCGTATTTCATATTTATATGGAAAGTAACGTTTGAGAAAAATTTTCATTTTACATGAATTGCTCTCTAATTTAATTAAATCTTGAATGAATTTTAGTTAATGAGAATACTAAATTACATTTTATTAAAATTTATATGAATTGAGTCAGATTTAGTTTGTTTTCATACATTTGCATTTGAAAACATTTAATTTTCACTTGAGTATTTCTTTTGAAGTCTCTTCATGTTGAATTATTGTTTATTAATATTAATAAAATTGCATTAGAAAATGTCATTTGCAAAACAGTAATGAAATAGTAATACAATATAAATGCAAATTAAATAATGAACTTTGAAATGAAGTTAACAGAGTAACATTTGTAACATAACAGTAAACATTATTGCACACAATCGATTAAAACTATTCGATTTAATAGATTATATTTATAAAAAAAGACACTATTCATATACAGATAAAATAAATTGTAATTTTTATTAAACATTCTTTGAATATACATTTCTTTTGAAATCATTTAATCTTGAATTAGTTAAAGCAGTCAGTTTTAAAAATGATACCAGTCTCATTTTAGAGACAAATTAATTTCAATTAATAAAAAAAACAAATTACATTTTACTAAGTTTATATGAAGTCAAGTTTGTTTTTTTTTTTAATACAAATGGATTTTATTTTCTCTTGCATCTTTTAATGTCAAATCGTTTTTATTTCTATTAAGTAAAATTAATTCAAAAATGTCATTTACAAAGCAGTAATGAAAAAGTATTAGTATATAAATACATATTAAATACTAAATGTTAATTTTTTAAGTAAATAACAGTAAACTTTATTGAAAAGATTCTTTTAAAACTTTTCAATTTAGTAGTAATTATATATATAAAAACAAACTCTTCATCTAAATATTTAATAAAATGAATACAAAAACAGATCTCTCTTTTGGAGGTGGTTTTGTTCTAAATTAATTGGAACTCTCTGAAATGAAACCAGACTAGTCTAATGACTATATCTCGAATGATATGAATTACTAAAAATTAAATTACATTATTATTACGTTTATATGAATGAAGTTGAGTTCTTCTTTAAGCAAATGCATTTGAGAGAATTTTATGTTCACTCAAATAAGTTTGCTTCATTTTTTTTAAAAAAAATATTTAATATTAATCAAATTACATTTGAAAATGTTATTTGCAAAACAGTAATGAAAAAGCAATAATATATAACAGAAATTAGATACAAAAATCTGATTATTCATATAAATTTTTAATGAATGTAATATTTATAAAAAATGTTGAGACAGTATGTTTCTTTTCAGATTATTTTATCTTAACAGAAACACTAAATTCAGAATTAATACTAGTCTAATTATAACTTTATATGAATGAAGTCGAGTTCTTTTTTAAACAAATGTATTTGAGAGCATTTTATTTTCATTCAAATAACTATTTCTTTATTTTCAAATTCAATCATTTTGAAAAAAAATGTTTAATATTTTAATAATATTGCATTTGAAATGTCATTTACAAAGCAGTAATGAAAATTATTAGTATATAAATTCATATTGGATGCTGAATGTTACAATGTAAAGTAACATTACTAATATTACCATTTGATAAAATGTAATATTTATGAATGATTTCAAGAGCATATCTCTCGTTTGTTCCAAATTTCTGAAATGAAACTAGTCTAATAATTAAGTCTAGAATGATATGAATTAATAAACACCATAGTCCTTTCATTTTCGATAATATTTTTATTAATATTAATAAAAGTACATTTGAAAATGTCACTTATAAAACAATAATGAAAAACAATTAATACATAAATACATATTGAACAGACTTATGAAAAAAATTGAGAATATATATTTCTTTCGTGAATGTTTCATCTTAAATTAACTTTGAAATAAAAACATCTTGAATGAATTTATATGAATTAATGCAATTTCAATAAAATTATATTTTATTAAAATTAATATAAAATCAATAGAGTTCTTACCAATACAAAAGCATTTGAAAGTATTCTATTTTCATTAGATTATTTCTCTTGATGTCAATCGTGTCCGATTACTTTTTATTAATATTAATAAAACTATGTTTACAAATATCGTTTGCGAAGCGATAATGAAAATATATAAATTTGTATCGAATAATGAATATTCAAATTAAAAGTAATGAAATGACATCGTCATATGTGTTGGACAGAATCAATTTAAACTATTCGATTCGATAGATCACATTTGTAAAAGAATTCGCTATTCCTATAAATATATAATGAATTGTAATGTTTATGAAACACTCTTCGAACATGTATTTGTTTTGAAATGATTTTATCTTTAAGTCAGTTGTGAAATGATACTATTCTAATAACTTAATGAATTTTAATTAATACATTTTATTGAGATTTGTGTGAATGCAATCAAGTTGAGTTCTTTTTGATACAAAAATGCATTTGAAAATATACTATTTTCACTAAAGTACCTCTTTTAAAATCCATTCATTTTGAATTATTTTTTTATAATATTAATAAAACTCCATTCAAAAATCTCATTTACAAATTGGTAATGAGAAAGTACATACCGAAAGACAAATATTCAAACGAACGTAATATTACTTATACGAGTTGACTTTGCTATACAAAACCAGAACTATTTGATTGAATAGAAATTATATAAAAGAACTCACCATTCACATAAATGTATAATAAATTGTAATGTTTATCTAACATTCTTCAAATATGGTTCTTCTGAAGATGATTTAATATTAAAATTGTTGAAACTGGCAGTTCTGAAACAATACAAGTTTAGAAATTAAAACCATGAAATCTTTTTAATAAAAATTTCTCAGTGTGATGTAGTCTAGTAAAATATTTTTTTTAATAATTACAATATTAAAATAATTACAAGTTTGAAAACTGTCGTGTGTACAATGAAATTTAGAATATTGATCTCTTAACTAGATAAATTATTTGTATGTACAAATACTTTCATATCAAAATAAGGACTTGTGATGTTTTAGAACCGGACAATTCCGTTTTAATCAATGTTATTTAAATCATCTAAGTATAATTATATGTAAATCAGTAACGATGTAGAGTTACAACGTTCTAAAATTTGCTGTCGAATAAAAGGCAAACGTATTCATAGTGGAATTTTCATCGCTTAAAGAATTTCATAAATAAAATTAAACGAACCTCTTTTTAACGTAAATGCTTTTAAAACAATTTGATTAATTATTTCATTTACACAAATATATTTCTCAGTGTAATGTTAATGAAACATGTTTACATGTAGAACAAATGTCAAAACGCATATAACAAATTACTGAATATTACATTTGCTACATTACGATATTAACGAATAACATTAAACAGAGTTTATAATATATTTCTACTATATATACGTTTACATTTTTATTATTAATTTAAATATTTTAAATATAACTTATGATACTGTAATTTCGACAAAAATACGACTAAGTGAAACACTCACAAGGATAATAATATACAAAATAATATGCACAAAATTCTCAACAGCAACAAACATTAAATTGTAATCACATATGTATAAACAAATCTGTATATTGAACACTTATGTATATGGATGTATAAAAAAAAAATAATTCAACAGGTCTTCGAGAAACGTCAACAAGCAGAAACATCACCGATAATCTGTGCCGGTATATATAATGTTTACTCGTACGTATCAATAAATATTCACTTTACATATTTTATATTAATTAAATATGCCGTAGATAAGGCATTTGCTCTAGTATATAAGTAAGTTGCATGAAATAATAAATGTCTATCAAATATATTAAAGTCTAGCACTTAATGTTTAACTTATATTTGTTGACATGTCAAATAATGGTAATAGGACAATTTACCACCAAGTATATCTGTAACCAATTTCAAACCAGGTCACATATGTTTGGTGATAATGCAATACCACCAAATGTATCTGCGACCGATTTGAAAATTTGGTCGCAGATATGTTTGGTGGATCGACAACACCACCAAACATATCTGCGACCGATTTGAAAATTCGGTCGCAGATATGTTTGGTGGAACGGCAATACCACCAAATATATCTGCGACCGATGTGAAAATTTGGTCGCAGATATGTTTGGTGGAACGGCAATACCACCAAACATATCTGCGACCAAATTTTCAAATCGGTCGCAGATATATTTGGTGGTATAGCCATTCCATCAAACATATCTGCGACCAAATTTTCAAATCGGTCGCAGATATATTTGGTGGTATTGCCCTACCACTATTATTTGACATGTCAACAAATATAAGTTAAACATTAAGTGTTAAACTTTAATATATTTGATAGACATTTATTATTTCATGCAACTTACTTATATACTAGAGCAAATGCCTTATCTACGGCATATTTAGTTAATATAAAATATGTAAAGTGAGTATTTATTGATACGTACAAGTAATACATTACATATACTGGCACAGATTATCTGGTGTTTCTGCTTGTTGACGTTTCTCGAAGACCTGTTGAATTATTTTTTTTTTATACATATACATAAGTGTTCAATATACAGATTTTTTTATACATATGGAATTACAATATAATGTTGGTTGCTGGTATCATAAGTTATATTTAAAATATTTATATTAATAATAAAAATGTAAACGTATATATAGTAGAAATATATTATAAACTCTGCTTAATGTCATTCGTTAATATCGTAATGTAGCAAATGTAATATTCAATAATTTGTTATACACATTTTGACATTTGTTTTACATGTAAACATGTTTCATTAACATTACACCGAGAAATATATTTGTGTAAATGAAATAATCAAATTGTTTTAAAAGCATTTACGTTAAAAAGAGGTTCATTGAATTTTATTTATGTAATTCTTTAACCGATGAAAATTCCACTATGAATACGTTTGCCTTTTATTCGAAAGCAAATTTTAGAACGTTTTAACTCTACATCGTTACTGATTTACATATAATTATACTTAGATGATTTAAATAACATTGATTAAAACGGAATTGGTCGGTCCTAAAACATCACAAGTCCTTATTTTGAGAATGAAAGTATTTGTACATACAAATAATTTATCTAGTTAAGAGATCAATATTCAAAATGTCATTGTATACACGACAGTTTTCAAACTTGTAATTATTTTAATATTGTAATTATTAAAAAAAATATTTTACTAGACTACATCACACTGAGAAATTTTTATTAAAAAGATTTCATGGTTTTAATTTCTAAACTTGTATTGTTTCAGAACTGCCAGTTTCAACAATTTTAATATTAAATCATCTTCAGAAGAACCATATTTGAAGAATGTTAGATAAATATTACAATTTATTATACATTTATGTGAATGGTGAGTTCTTTTGTATAATTTCTATTCAATCAAATAGTTCTGGTTTTGTATAGCAAAGTCAACTCATAAATAATATTACTTTCGTTTGAATATTTGTTTTTTGGTATGTACTTTCTCATTACCAATTTGTAAATGATATTTTTGAATGGAGTTTTATTAATATAAAAGAATAATTCAAAATGAATGGATTTTAAAAGAGGTACTTTAGTGAAAATAGTTTATTTTCAAATGCATTTTTGTATCAAAAAGAACTCAACTTGATTGCATTCACACAAATCTCAATAAAATGTATTAATTAAAATTCATTAAGTTATTAGAATAGTATCATTTCACAACTGACTTAAAGATAAAATCATTTCAAAATAAATATATGTTCGAAGAGTGTTTCATAAACATTACAATTCATTATATATTTATAGGAATAGCGAGTTCTTTTACAAATGTAATCTATCGAATCGAATAGTTTAAATCGATTCTGTGAAACACATATAAGAATGTCATTTCATTGATTTTAATTTGAATATTCATTATTCGATACAGATTTATATATTTTCATTATCTCTTTGAAAACGTATTTGTAAACATAGTTTTATTAATATTAATAAAAAGTAATCGGACACAATTGACATCAAGAGAAATAATCAAATGAAAATAGAATACTTTCAAATGCGTTTGTATTGGAAAGAACTCTATTGATTTTATATTAATTTTAATAAAATATAATTTTATTAAAATTACACTAATTCATATAAATTCATTCAAGATGTTTTTATTTCAAAGTTAATTTAAGATAAAACACATTCATGAAAAAAATATATATTCTCAAATTTTTTCATAAATCTGTTCAGTATATATTTATGTATTAATAGTTTTTCATTACTGTTTTATAAATGACATTTTCAAATGTACTTTTATTAATATTAATAAAAATATTATCCAAAATGAAAGGACTATGGTGTTTATTAATTCTTATCATTGTAGACTTAATTATTAGACTAGTTTCATTTCAGAAATTTGGAACAAACAAGAGGTATGCTTTTGAAATTATCAAATGTTTATGTGAATAGTTTGTTTTTTCATATTTAATCTCTGTTAAATCAAATAGTTTTAAAAGAATCTCTGCAACAAAGTTTACTGTAATATAAGTAATGTTACTTTACATTGTAACATTCAGCATCCAATATGAATTTATATACTAACAATGTTTCATTACTACTTTGTAAATGACATTTTCAAATGCAATCTTATTAAAATATTAAACATTTTTTTTTTCAAAATGATTGAATTTGAAAATAAAGAAAAGTTATTTGAATGAAAATAAAATGCTCTCAAATACATTTGTTTAAAAAAGAACTCGACTTCATTCATATAAAGTTATAATTAGACTAGTATTAATTCTGAATTTAGTGTTTCTGTTACGATAAAATATTCTGAAAAGAAACATACTGTCAACATTTTTTATAAATATTACATTCATTAAAAATTTATATGAATAATCAGATTTTTGTATCTAATTTCTGTTATATATTAATGCTTTTTCATTACTGTTTTGCAAATGACATTTTCAAATGTAATTTGATTAATATTAAATATTTTTTTTAAAAAAAATGACGCAATACTTATTTGAGTGAACATAAAATTCTCTCAAATGCATTTGCTTAAAGAAGAACTCAACTTCATTCATATAAACTTAATAGTAATGTAATTTAATTTTTAGTAATTCATATCATTCGAGATATGGTCATTAGACTAATCTGGTTTCATTTCAGAGAGTTCCAATTAATTTAGAACAAAACCATCTCAAAAGAGATCTGTTTTTGAAATCATTCATAAATATTCATTTTATTAACTATTTATATGAAGAGTTTGTTTTTATATATATAATTACTGCTAAATTGTTTTCAATAAAGTTTACTGTTATTTACTTAAAAATTTAACATTTAGTATTTGATATGTATTTATATACTAATACTTTTTCAGTACTGCTTTGTGACATTTTTGAATTCATTTTAATTAATAGTAATAAAAATGATTTAAAATTAAAAGATGCAAGAGAAAATAAAATCCATTTGTATTAAAAAAAAACAAACGACTTCATATAAACTTATTAAAATGTAATTTATTGTTTTTTTATTAATTAAAATTAATTTATCTCTAAAGTGAGACTGGTATCCTTTTTAAAACTGACTGCTTTAACTAATTCAAGATTAAATGATTTCAAAAGAAATGTATGTTCAAAGAATGTTTCATAAAAATTACAATTTATTATATCTGTATATGAATAGTGTCTTTTTTTTATAAATGTAATCTATTCAATCTAATAGTTTTAATCGATTGTGTGCAATAATGTTTACTGTTATGTTACATATGTTACTTTAACATCATTTCAAAGTTCATTATTTAATTTGCATTTATATAGTATTACTATTTCATTACTGTTTTGCAAATGACATTTTCTAATGCAATTTTTTTAATATTAATAAACAATAATTCAACATGAAGAGACTTCAAAAGAAATACTCAAGTGAAAATTAAATGTTTTCAAATGCAAATGTATAAAACAAACTAAATCTGACTCAGTTCATATAAATTTTAATAAAATGTAATTTAGTATTCTCATTAACTAAAATTCATTCAAGATTTAATTAAATTAGAGAGCAATTCATGTAAAATGAAAATTGAAACGTTAAACTTTAAAACGTTACTACTTACTCAAACGTTACTTTCCATATAAATATGAAATACCAAAATGTTTTAAAATATGATTACACTGAGAAGTAAATTTTATCTACTCCACATAGATCGTAATGATAATTTTATATATTGTTGTTTTAAATACATTTTAAAATTGTTGACTTTACCACTAACATTTTGTAAATAATAATGTTCATTGTAATTTTGTTATTAAAAATGTTACTTTCAGAACAAAAACAAGTTTTTATTTTGGTTAATGATTTGAATGAACTTATCTTGCTATGTTCAATGTTACAAGTTTTATATTTATTTTGGAAATCCTTATAAGAAAAAATATTAAAATTACCATTTTCGCATTTGTGTAGTTTTGAAGTAACAAGGTCCACGTACAAAGAAAATATTGTGATTACCATATTTCATTACTTATAGAAATACAAAAAATGTGTTTTAACCATATTTATATTGAAATTAATATTTGATGTTACTTGTGCAAATATATTTATAAAATTAATGAAACTTAAAATATTTTTTTTGCTATTTATTACTATAAATTTATTATTGCTCTCTCTCTTTCTCTCTCTATGTATGTATATATATATATATATATATGTGTGTGCTAATATTGTCAATATACATTAATTAAAATTGAAATAATTACACTGAAAAACTCACAGATTTATGTTCTGATACAAAGAGACAATGTGTCATCAGATTGTTATTACAAAAGTTCAAAATAGTTGATTTAATCTGTGAGATTAACAAATTTATAACTTCAATTTGTAATTAATTACAAAAAAGCATATATGTATGCATATATATATATATATATATATATATATATATAAACATATTTTTAAATGCATTTACATTGAGAAGAATTTGTTCATTTTAATTGCGTAGGACATAATGAAAAGAATGTGGTATATATATATATATATATATATATATATAATTCTACTTTGTTTCGATATCTAATAATTTATAAATGCATTTACAAACTGTCACCGATCTTAACATTCAATAATCACAATTCTCTGACTGATGTGAGGATCAAATTGTTCGTAGTTGACTAGTCGGTCTTCTTTGTAGAGTTCATGTAGACAGCAGACGATTCCAGGTGTATTTCAAATGATCGGTGAGCTGCCTCCTTTGCAAGTTGTTCATGATGGGTAAGATTCATTTGTTTGTAACCTAGCTACTAACAGACAGTTACTTTTACATTCATCTTTATTAATTTTATACATTGTATATAATTCACTTATTAACTTACACATTTGAAGCAGTGCCTTGAATCTCATTCCGATGTTATACTGAAACATGTTGCATCGTTCAAAGTGGTGAAAATGATGTCTTTTTGCCAGCTGAGAATTATCAACCACAGTGCATACTACAGTACATTGTTTCGATAAAGTGTATTTTTTTTTATTGCTTTTGTCGATTTGCATTTTATTTGATACCGAAAAGTAAATAAACATGTAAATACAAGCTTTATTTTACTTCTGCATAATTGTTTACAACCAAAATGAACAGTGTTATAGAACTACGCACAAATTTGTAAAAATAGTATTTCAATTTCTAACGTACTTTTAGTATTGAATTTATTATGAACTGTTAACAATTCAAGACTTAAAAATCAGTTATTGAAAGTGTTTCTTATGATTTGTACTGTATTTGAATGCAATCATATTACACATTCATTATTAACTATATTAAAAATCATACATTAATCAAAAGATAATTTACTACCGAAATCTTATATTAAATAATATGTAATATAATCAACAATGTTTGAAAATGAAATCTATTATAGTAGCGTCCATTTTAACATGAAATACTGCCTGTATTTAAATAATATTTCGAAGTAGAAAAAATGTTTATATCAGTTTCCTTAACTATACCTTGGTTCAATATATAATATTATTTATTGATGATATATTTCTTTTATATGAAACAATTTTTTTCAAATAAACAATGGATAATTCAACAATTGCACTACGACGCTACCCCGCACCACAGATAAAGTAGGTCCACTTTCACCATCTCTACAATTCCTTCGCCGCGCATTGTGGGATGACATTTCTTCGGCGGAATATAAATTTGAACAGAAATACCTTCGTAATTGAATATTAAAGTAAAACGTTACAATAACATTTACGTTAATCTAATTTTTCTACTTGAATATAGAAATCGCGCAAAGATCACCAAAATTTAAATAAATATCTTTTTGTGAAAGTTAATTTCCCATACAATAGAAATTCAATGAGTACTATGATACAACTACACTTGGTAGTGTTTACTATATCTATCTGTGTCTTACTCCATAGCATCTATTATTCGTTTACACTCTAATTGTGAACTGTATTCATTTATAATTATGAAAAAATAACAGTTCTCCAAGGAGTTGAAATTTGATTGTAAATAATTTTAAATTATATTTACGAAAAATATTTCTATTCCTCAATAACTCACGTATGATCATAATAATGCAACCGAATTAAAAAAAAAAGTCTTAATATATATGTGTATATTTGCATATATATATATATATATATATATATATATATATAATTGAAAAAAATATATTTTCGTAATATATATATATATATATATATATATATATATATATATAAATCCACCAAAAAATATATACAGATTCATTCGTTTTCATACATATTATTGTAGAGTATTTATCATATTTTAAAAAAGAAAATGAATAATAACATGAACTGATTGTTGTTTATAGTAAATGATTGTAAATTATTGTCAATTCAATGAAATTATGAAAATATCCAAATTGTTTAAAATCTGGCAACTAATTCATACTGATCGATGCGTATTTTAATGTTTTATATCATATCTGACCCAAAATTTAACACCGGTCCATAGTAAATACCGAAAATATCAAAAAATCCGCAAAAAATACTCAAAAAAAACAAGTTTCTCCTTCTTAAAATATCCAAATTGATATAAAAATGGCAACTATTTCATACCAGTCGATGCGTATTTTAGTGTTCTATATATCTTACACAAAATTAACATCGGTCTTTAATAAATATCGAAAATATCAAAAAAAGGCAATAAAACCGCAAAAAACAAGTTGTTCATGCTTAAAATATTCAAATTGTTATAAAAATGGCAATTAATTCATACTAGTAGATGCGTATTTTAGTGTTATATATCATGTCTTACACAAAATTAATATCGGTCCATAATAAATACCGAAAAATATTTTTTGGTTCGAAAGGTGCGAACCATTGTCAATTCTTCTATCTCACGTTAATTACTGTAATAATGGCCCCGTCAACTTATCAAAGGCTGGCTCCAGCCACCTTTGACTTCTAATGATGTATCTTTAGGGGCCCCCATCAAGTTTATTCGCAAGAACGAGAGTCAACGTATCGTTCTGAATCCGATGCGGTGACAAATCTGCTGAAGATATTCACAAACAAGCAGACAGTATAACAGTATGAATCTTATGTATTGTACACAAACAAAATAATAAACATATTTTATTGTTTTTACATCAGTAGACCATTCATAGTCGTTGAATTAATGTTTAACGGGCCATTTGGCGAAACAATGTCAAGAAAAAACTCCAATCGATTGATAATGACTTGCGTGATTTTCAGACCGATGGTGTGTAGGCACCTCGCTACATTATAGAAACGATGGTGGACGGTTGGACTCGCATTCATACATACACACGTACACGCACAATACAGATGTTTTTTTGCATTTTTTTTTGCGGATCCTAAGTGAGAAGGCCTCGGACAATTATAATTACGCGATAAAAGTTAACGCCGACGCTCATAAACGTCTAGAAATGGCGAATGATATTCCCGTCTTTGATTGGTTTTAGGGCCTCTGTGCCGGCCCTGTACATGTGAGCGAGGAAGCGACGTCGGTTCGAAGGTCCGACGGATGTGCAATATCACATCGCGTCGAAAAAATTTTCGATTTGTAATTTTTTCTATTTCCAAATTTTCTCGGGCCTGGTACACCGGGCCTGTGCGAGCCGCACACCGGCACTAGTATACAGTCCGTGTAGACGTCTAGAATCATGTGTCACCGTCGAAATAAGCGATTTCCAAAAGGAAAACGCCCGCCGAGCACGTTAATACCTTATGCGCCTCCACCATCATATCGTTGCGCCTCCACCATCATCTCCATACAAGCATCGAAAAATGCTCTGATTTGCGAAATTGCAAATTTTTGAACTTCGACTTTTCGATGTTTTTTTCAGCGGATCGGGAGCGGACGGATCCGGCGCACGTAGTTTCCGCATTTGGAAGCAAATTTAACGGTGGGAAGTGTGCGAAAAATGCGAAAATAGGCGAATTTTCGGACCCGCAAACTCTTTCAGGCGCCATTACTCCGGTGTTAGGCGTGCTATCGAGAAACCGAAAGCTATTCGTGCTTCAGACGGACGTCTAGTTTCCATCCGCGTGGAAAAATTGCAGATTTGCGAAAAAAATTTCGCGTTCGAAAATCGTGATCAAAGGTAAGGGGTACGTGAATTTGAGGAAATTTTTTTCGAGTTTTTTGGCGCATCGCAAGCGGGGCGATCCGTAGATATACGTCCTGGTGTTTAAAAGTGAAATCGGAACCTAGAAGGTATTTAAATCGGCCCGCGAAGTGGTCGGGTCACAAATTTTCGGAGCATATTGCTCCGACCCTGTACGCCTAATTGACATACCGACACCGATCCAGTGTTTAAATGGGCGTGTAGTATCGCATCGCACAACAAAAATTGCCGATTTGCGAAATTACCGCATTTTCAATGACGTCAGAGCGAAATTGCAGGCGCAATTATTCCGGAACTATGCATGCTACCAATGAACTGGAACGAGTTCGGATATTCAACGGACATCTAGTATCGCTTTGCAGCACAAAAACTATCATTTTGCAAAAAAAAAAAATTTGCAAATAATTTTTTTTCACTTTCTTCGCAATTTTTTCATCGCATCGGAAGCGGGTCGGTTTGTAGATACACGTACTAGTGTTTAAAAGTGACACCGGCCTCTAAAATTTATTAGAACCGGCCTGCAAAGTGGGCCAATCTGATAATTCGGGCCCTATTTCTCCGACCCTGTACGCTAAATTGACAAAGTGACACCGGTTCAGTATTCAAATAGACGTCTAGTATCGCATCGCACAACAAAAATGGTCGATTTACGAAAATTTCACATTTCCAATGACGTCAGTGCGAAATTGCAAACGCGATTGTTCCGGCACCGCACGCGATACCGATGTACTGAAACCGATTCAGAGTATGGGTGTCTAGTATCGCTTCGCAATGCAAAAACTGTCCATAGATATCCGTTTCGTCTATTAAGTTTATTGCCGATACTTAAATGTGTTAGAAACGGTGTCAGAAGCGATCAGCGACCGCCTGTAATACAGGCGTGGGGCCGTTTTGCCGGCCCTGAACGCGCAGATAGATAACCAACGCCAGTTCGCAGTTCCACTAGGCCCGTACATTCGCTTTGTACCGCCAGATTCATCGATTTGCAAGACTCAAACAATTTGAAAAAAACATACACACCCACACGCATAATACAAATGTTTTTAGCAATTTTTTTGGCGGATTGGAAGTGAGAAGGCCTCGGACATTTATAATTACGTGATAAAAGTTAACGCCGACGCCCATAAACGTCTAGAAATGACGAATGAAATTCCCGTCTTCGATTGGTTTTCGGGCCTCTGTGCCGGCCCTGTACATGTGAGCGATGAAGCGACGTCGGTTCGAAGATCCAACGGACGTCTAATATCGCACCGCATCGAAAAAATCACCGATTTACAATTTTTACGTTTATTTACAAAATTTCTCGGGCCTGCTGCACCGGGCCTGTGCGGGCCACTCATCGACACTTCCGTACAGTCCGTGTAGACGTGTACAATCATGTGACACCGTCGAAACAAGCGATTTCCAAAAGGAAAACACCCGCCGAGCACATTAATACATTATGCGCCTCCACCATCAAATCTACGGACAAACATCGAGAAATGCCACGCCCTAACTTCTGACTCGCGAAATTGCAAATTTTTGCACTTCTACTTTTCGATGTTTTTTTCAGCGGATCGGGAGCGGACGGATCCGGCGCACCTAGTTTCCGCATTTGGAAGCAAATTTAACGGTGGGAAGTGTGCGAAAAATGCGAAAATAGGCGATTTTGCGGACCCGCAAACTCTTTCAGACGCTATAACTCCGGCGTTACGCGTGCTATCGAGAAACAGAAAACTATTCGTAGTTCAAACGGACGTCTAGTTTGTATCTGCGTCGAAAAAATTGCAGATTTGCGAAAAAAATTTCGCGTTCGAAAATCGTGATCATAGGTAGAATTGACAAGCCGATACCGATTCAGTGTTCAAATGGACGTCTAGTTTCGCATCGCACAACAAAAATTGCCGATTTGCGAAAGTACCACATTTTCAGTGACGTCACAGCGAATTTGCAGATGCGATTGCTCGGGAACCACGCATGCTAACGATGAACTGGAACGAGTTTGGAGATTCAACGGACGTCTAGTATCGCTTTGCAGCACAAAAACTATCGATTTGCAAAAAAAATTTTGCAAAAAAATTTTTTTCGCTTTCTTAGCAATTTTTTTATCGCATCGGAAGCGGCTCGGTTTGTAGACCCACGTACTAATGTTTAAAAGTGACACCGACCTCTAAAAAGTGTATTTGAATCGGCCTGCAATGTGAGCCAGTCACAAAATTCGGGCCCTATTTCTCCGACCCTGTACGCTCAATTGACAAAGTGATACCGGTTCAGTATTCAAATAGAGGTCTAGTATCACATCGCACAACAAAAATGGTCGATTTACGATAATTTCACATTTCCAGTTACGTCAGTGCGAAATTACAGACCCGATTGTTCCTGTACCGCACGCGTTACCGATTTTCTAAAACCGATTCAGAATTTAAATGGATATCTAGTAACGCTTCGCAATGCAAAAACTGTCAATTTAAAAATATAATATATATATATATATATATATATATATATACACGATGACATTTTGCACTCGTGTATTCATTTATAAACTGTCGCAGTTTAATGAGACTGTGAGGAGAGTGGAGAGCTAGATATAAAATATTTTTGCGACAACACGAAGCCAACCGTTCCACCATAGTTTCTAAAATGTACCAGGGGTGCCTACACCATCGATCTGAAAATCACGCTGGTCATTAACGATCGATTTAAGTTTTTTCTTGACATTGCTTTGCCAAATGGACCGTTAAACATTAACTCGACGACTATGAACGGTCTACTAATGTAAAAACAATAAAATATGTTTATTATTTATTTGTGTACAATACATAAGATTGATTCATACTGACACATCATTAGACGACAGAGATGGCTGGAGCCAGCCTATGATGTACTAATTGTTTATTGCGATATTTTTGTTGGAATCGAAAACGTGCCTACTCGTACAATTGCGATTCATCGTTGGAACTCTGCCCTAGCGCCTAAAAGTGTCACAAAACTACGATCAAAGCAAACAGCTCCTAACTGGTTTTCGGGCCGCCGTCCCGGCCCTGTGTGTTGAAGCGCGGGACGCCACTAATCCACTGTAGTGATTGATAGCCGCTATCGTCCTACACAGCCAAAATCGTCGTCGCTTTCAAAAATAATTTTGGCTAAAAAAACAATTTAATAAAAAAAATTCTTGTTTTTTTTTTCGCAAATTTTTCGGCGCATCGCAAGCGTGATATTCCTTAAACATACGTATGTTAAATTTTTGGTTGTTTAAATGTGCTTGAAACGATATTAGAAGCGATCAACGATAGCTTGTGCTTCGGGCCGTTGTTCCGGCCCTGCACGCGCGACCGAATAACCGACACCGGTCCGCAGTTCCACTAGACATATTCATTCGCTCTGTACTGCCAGATTCATCCATTTTCAAGATTCAAACAATTTGGAAAAAACATACACACCTACACGTGTAATGCAAATGTTTTTCGCAATTTTTTTGGCGGATTGGAAGTGAGAAGGCCTCGGAAATTTATAATTACGTGATAAAAGTTAACACCGATCCCCATAAACGTCTAGAAATGACGAATGAAATTCCCGTCTTCGATTGGTTTTCGGGCATCTGCGCCGTCCCTGTACATATGAGCGAGGAAGCGACGTCGGTTCGAAGCTCTGACGGATGTCTAATATCGCATCGCGTCGAAAAAGTTTCCGATTTACAATTTTTTCATCTATTTACAAATTTTCTCGGGCCTGCTGCACCGGGCCTGTGCGGGCCGCACACCGACCCTGACATACAGTCCGTGTAGACGTCAAGAATCATATGACACCGTCGAAACAAGCGATTTCCATAAGGAAAAGTCTCGCCGATCACATTAACATTTTATGCGCCTCCACCATCAAATCTACGGACAAATATCGAAAAATGCCACGCCCTGACTTCTGACTTGCGAAATTGCAAATTTCTGCACATCGACTTTTCGATGTTTTTTTCAGCGCATCGGGAGCGGACGGGTCCGGCGCACCTAGTTTCCGCGTTTGGAAGCAAATTCAACGGTGGGAAGTGTGCGAAAAATGCGAAAAAATGCGAATTTTCGGACCCGCGGAACATTTCAGACGCCATTGCTCCGATGTTACGCGTGCTATCGAAAAACCGCAAACTATTCATAGTTCAGACGGACGTCCAGTTTGCATCTGCGGCGAAAAAATAGCCGATTTGCGAAAAAAAATTCGCGTCCGAAAATCGTGATCAAAGGTAGAGGGGTACGTGAATTTGAGAAAAATTTTTTCGAGTTTTTTCGCGATTCGCAAGCGGGGCGGTCCGTAGATACACGTCCTGGCGTTTAAAAGTGAAATCGGAACGTAGAAGGTATTTGAATCGGCCCTCGAAGTGGCCGGGCCACAAATTTTCGGACCGTATTGTTCCGGCCCTGTACGCCTAATTGACAAACTGACAACGATTCAGGGTTCAAATGGACGTTCCCTATCGCATCGCGCAACAAAAATTGTCGATTTGCGAAATTTCCACATTTTCAGTGACGTCAGAGCAAATTTGCAGGCGCGATTATTCCGGAACCACACATGCTACCGATGAAATAGAATCGGTTCGGAGTTTCTACGGACTTCTAGTATCGCTTTGCAGTACAAAAACTATCGATTTGCAAAAAATAAAATTTTGCAACAAAAAATTTTTCCTTTTCTTTGCCATTTTTTCATTGCATCGGAAGCGAGTCGGTTTGTAGACCCACGTACTTGTGTTTAAAAGTGACACCGGCCTCTAAAATGTATTTGAATCGGCCTGCAAATTGGGCCAGTCACAAAATTCGGGCCCTATTTCTCCGACCCTGTACGCTAAATTGACAAAGCGACACCGGTTCAGTATTCAAATAGACGTCTAGTATCGCATCGCACAACAAAAATGGTAGATTTACGCAAAATTTCACATTTCCAGTGACGTCAGTGCGTAATTGCAGACGTAATTATTCCGGCACCGCACGCATTACCAATGTACCGAAACTGATTCAGAGTTTAAATGGATGTCTAGTATCGCTTCGCAATGAAAAAAACTGTCAATTTACAAAATATAAATTATTGCGAAAATAATTTCTTCACGTTTTTGG